>CM062222.1:15195022-15225601 GCA_031216235.1 Syzygium jambos
GTTGATAACCTATCAACTAACACTACAAAAAAACAAGGGTTTTGCCATGAATTTTGCCACGAATTTTGCCACGAAAAATTTGGCAAAATTCGTGGCAAAATGAATTTGCAACGAAATTAGCGACGGAAAAAAATTCATCGCTAATAGGCCGTCGCAAAATTTTACCACGGAAAATTTCAATTGTCATGGCTAATTTGCGATGAAAAAAATTCGTTGCAAAATTCATCGCAAATTATTCGTGGCAAAATTCGTGGCTAATTTGCAAAAAAAAATTCCATTTTTTTTGCGACGAATTTATTCGTGGGTAATTTGCCAAGAACACATTTCGTGGCAAAATTCGTGGCTAATTTGCCACCAAATTTTTTTTTTTCAATTATTTGCGACGAACTTATTCATGGCAAAATTCGTGGGTAATTTACCACGAACATATTTCGTGGCAAAATCCGTAGCTAATTTACCACGAACACATTTCGTAGCAAAATTTGTGGCTAATTTGGAACCATATTTTTTTTGTCAGTTTTTTGCGACGAACTTATTCGTGGCTAATTTGCCATCAAATTTTTTTTTTGGTCAATATTTTGCCACGAAAAATTTTGACTTTTGCCACGGACATTATTCTGAAACAAATTTGGCGACGAATGTTGTTTAGGGACGATTTCGATTTGAAATCTAATTAACAACAATTATAGAGTATATATTTAACATTGATAGAAAATCACAGTCAAGACAAGAACAAACCCCAAAAAGAAAGAAATGGAACAAAGCTCTAAATTAGTCAGTTCGATCTCTTGTGGCAAACTATTGATCTTGCGAAGAAGTTCTTTCACGTAGTCTATAGTGTTCTCTAAGAATCAAAGTCCTGTCCATCTACAGTGCAAACATCACAATATCAAACTCCTAACCCCTCTTAATTTTTTCACATCTATTCAACAGCAGAAGCCTAAAGATATAAGTACCTCTTGGAAATTTTAACTAGCAAGGATCATCATTATCATCATCATCAGCAATCTCATTATCATCATCATTGTGCCCATCACCTACTGGATTAGTAGGAGGTACAGAAGGAACGTCATCGTGATCGAGGTTGAGGTGTCGTATGATCAATTGCAAATGTTGTTTCACTCCTCTTATTTCTTCGTCCTTCTGTACAAGTAAATGTTTAAGGTGGTTCAATTCTTGATTCGTTCACTCCTCGTGTTGTGCCCTTAAAAAAGCCGCACTGGAGGATGGAGTTGCAACAGCCGGTATTCTGTACATCCTTGACAAGGATACCATTCCAAATATTTGACCTCTTCTCATTCCACCCGATGCCTCCACCCATAATGCCATACTGTCAACCGATGGCTCGGACGCAGCAACACCATCACCATCACCATCACCATCACCACTAGTAGCAGTAGTGCTCATTACAAGTTCATCATATTTGTCCTGCATTAACAATATAGATGAAAATAAAAAAACTTCATATAAATAAATACAAAATATAACCTTACATATCTTAATAGCTTTTGCTCGATTACCAATCCATGTCTTATCTTTTTTTCTAAAATGTGCGTTGAAATACAGCCATAAATGTCGGTTCCGTCCTCAATTCATCTGCCTACAAAATATAAACATAGATAAGTGATCATTGATTTAACTTACAACATGTTTAAAAGACTTACCATTCTTTTTCTATGCTCCCTGATGTTGATAAAGCCCCCAGCATATGTGGCAGACCCTTCACTAAAACTAGAAGCTCGATTCTTCTTATTAATTTCACTGATTTGCTTATGCTTTTTGGTGTCCCAGGTTCTCTTAATTTCCGCCCAATTGTCAGCTTTAATAAAATCCGGCTTTTCTTGACTTCTCTTTGCTCTATTCATCACAATTCGCATGTGATTACCAGTTTTCTTCTTAAAAATTCTTCTAACTTCTTTCTCTTCTGCTTCATCCCACCTGAACTTCCGCTGCAAGCAATCAATAAAAAAATAATTGTATACTCAGTATGCTAAACCGAACTTAGTTTGTGAGAAAGTAGAAAGGCAAAACTTACCTTGAACTCATTCCACCACAATTCCTTTACTTCTTTTGGAGCGGCGGTCCAACTACTATACGGCCCCATCCAACAATTATTGATTATTTTATTAAGTCTCCTCACAACATACGTAGCATCCGTGAATTAATAAACGGGTTATAACGATTTCAACTTACGTAGCATCCGTGAAGCATACGGACAATTCAGTTGACATCCATAATAATTTACATATACTTAAAAAAATAAAGTACTTACAAATCTCCAAATGGGGCTGTCATGAATTGGTTATCTTCTTCATCATTCGAGTGTTGCATTGAAGAAAAAGGTGGAACCGAAGGCGATGGAACTGAAGTAAATGCAGTTCGCATTTGAGGGTCGGAGGAAGGGCCAATGTGTCCATATACTAGTTATAGGTTAGATGAAAGGGCAGGGGAAGCGAAAAGGGACGGGGACGAGGACGAGGAAAGGGAAGGGGAAAGGCCTAGTCTTTTTTGTGAAGCATCACTACGACGCATGTGACCTCCACGACTAAAAGTTGCAAGGTTAGACAAAAATGTAAAAAATTATGAACATGTATTAGGGACACATAATGACGTACGTTGTGAAGCTTACCATTTTGTTATTGAGAGCAAAAGAGAAACTTGGCCCCTAAAAAAAGCAAGCTGTCCGAAAATATCTACGAGCTAAATTTCTAGTTCTACAACAGTAAAAAAGGGAGAACTCATCTAGCTGGTCAGGGTCATCAAATTTTCTGTTAATTGCTCTAATTCGACTTGTTTTAAAATTTGATTGCATGTTTTGAAAGCCTTAGAACTTAATTATACTTTCACAACAAATTTTATGATTTATGGTGCACATATCCCTTTAAAATGATTTATGGTGCACATATCCATTTTATGATTTATGGTGCAGAAATTCTCGATGGCCAAGGCTTCAACCTAGGCCAAAGAAGGTTTGGAAATAGTTTTCAAACCTAGATATAAATAAAATAATAATGAAATGACTCCAAAACGCAAAAAAAAAAACGTAAATTTCACAAAAAACACTGTTCACCAGAATATTTTGTCAAAAAACCCATCTAAACGACTCTAAAACACCAAAAAACGACTTGCATCACAGCCAAAGGCTGTGATTTTGGATCAGCAGGCCGTTTCCACTTAATCAACCAAATTTTAGCTCATTCCAACCACATTTCACCTTATTCCGATCAAATTTCAAACGAATTTCAACTAAATTTCAACCCATATCTAACCAAATTTCAGCTCATTCCGATCAAATTTCCACCTAAATCTGACCAAATTTCAACCTAAATCCGAGGAATTTGAGCGAAACAGAACCATTCTGTTTCGTGGGCGAATCAGAACCATTCTGTTTTGTGGGCGAAACAGAACCATTTTGTTTCGCCCACGAAACAGAATCAAATTCGTGGGCGAAACACAAACAGAACCATTCTGTTTCGCCCATGAACAGAATGAAATTCGTGGGCGAAACAAATTGGGTCTATTTCGCCCACGAACAGAACCAAATTCATGGGCGAAACAGACCCAATCTGTTTCACCCACGAACAGAACGAAATTCGTGGGCGAAACAGACCCAATCTATTTCGCCCAACGTCCAACAGCAGACCCAACACATAAGCAAAAGCATAGAAGCAGACCCAAGCAAACAACACAAATAACGCAGACCCAACACAAACAGCAGAACAAAAGCAGAAGCAGAAGCAAACGCCTAAAAATAATGCCAAAAACTAGACGCAAGCAAACGTACGTGTCGCTTCCCAACAGAAGCATACCGAACACTCTCGGACAACGATCCGCGCGCTAGGTGTCCTCTCTTCCCAGCGTCCGTCGCCTAAGAACGCCGAGAATCGCACTGAAGAATGCCAAAGGTCGCCGAGAATTGTTCGATCGAGAGACAGAGACAGAGACAGAGAAGAGGGAGAAGTTCAAGAGAAGATTGGTTCGATCGTGACAGAGGAGAAGAAACCCTAATTTCTACCCGCACATGAAGACGACGCCATATTGTGAATTTCCGCTGAAATTAGCCACGGATTAAAATTCGTGGCTAATATCGTGGCAAATTAGCCACGGAATAAAATTCGTGACTAATTCCGGCACAAATTAGTCACGAATTTTATTCTGTGGCTAATTTGCCACGATGTTAGCCACGAATTCTAATACGTGGCTAATTTGCCATGATATTAGCCACGAATTTTTATTTTGTCGCGGCCAATTTGAATCGAAATATAAAATTATCACGGCAAACCCTAATATTTTTAAAATTCGTGGCTAAATCCATGGCAAATTTACCACGGATTTTGCCACGAATTTCATAAAAATGCCCAAAATTCATTTTTTTAAAAAATTAATGGCTAAAATCCATGGAAAATTTGCCACGGATTTTAAAAAAAGCCCACAAACATGCCTCAATAATTTTTTCATGAAATTCGTGATAAATTTGCCACGGATTTTGCCACGGATTGCATAAAAAATGAACGTATGCATGTTTATGGGCATTTTTTAAAATTCGTGGCTAAAATCCGAGGCAAATTTGCCACGGAATTTAGCCACAAATTTCATGAAAAAATTACTTAGTCATGTTTGTGGGATTTTTTTAAAATCCGTGGCAAATTTGCCACGGATTTTGCCACGAATTTCATAAAAATGCCCAAAATTTAGTTTTTTAAAATTCATGGCTAAAATCCATGGCAAATTGGCCACAGATTTTAGCCATGAATTTCCTGAAAAAATTACTTAGGCATGTTTGTGGGCTTTTTTTAAAATTTGTGGCAAAATCAGTGGCAAATTTGCCATGGATTTTTCCACAAATTTCATAAAAATGCCCAAAATTAATTTTTTTTTAAATTCATGGCTAAAATCGGTGGCAAATTTGCCACCGATTTTAGCCACGAATTTCCTGAAAAAATTATTTAGGCATGTTTGTGGGCTTTTTTTAAAATACGTGGCAAAATCCATGGCAAATTTGCCATGGATTTTGCCACGAAATTCATAAAACATGAACGTGGGCATGCGTATGGGCATTTTTTAAAATTCGTGGCTAAAATCCATGGCAAATTTGCCAAGGATTTTAGCCATGAATTTCATAAAAAAATTACTTAGTCATGTTTGTGGGATTCTTTTAAAATCCGTGGCAAATTTGCCACGGATTTTAGCCACGAATTTCATAAAAACTGAACGTAGGCATGCGTATGGGCATTTTTTCAAATTCATGGTTAAAATCCATGGAAAATTTGCCATGGATTTTAGCCACGAATTTCATGAAAAAATTACTTAGTCATGTTTGTGGGATTCTTTTAAAATCCGTGGCAAAATACGTGGCAAATTTGTCACGGATTTTAGCCACGAATTTCATAAAAAATGAACGTAGGCATGCGTATGGGCATTTTTTCAAATTCGTGGCTAAAATCCGTGGCAAATTTGCCATGAATTTTAGCCACGAATTTCATAAAAAAATTATTTAGTCATGTTTGTGGGATTTTTTTAAAATCCATGGCAAATTTGCCACGGATTTTAGTCACGAATTTCATAAAAATACCCCAAATTCATTTTTTTTAAATTTATGGCTAAAATCCGTGGCAAATTTGCCATGGATTTTAGCCACGAATTTCATGAAAAAATTACTTAGGCATGTTTGTGGGCATTTTTTTAAAATCCGTGGCAAATTTGCCACGGATTTTAGCCAAGAATTTAAAAAAAATGAATTTTAGGCATTTTTATGCAATTCGTGACAAAATTTGCCACGGATTTTAAAAACATGGCCACAAACATGACTAAGTAATTTTTTCATGAAATTCGTGGCAAAATCCGTGGCAAATTTGCCACGGATTTTGCCACGAATTTCATGAAAAAATGAATTGCGGGCAATTTTTTATGAAATTCGTGGATAAATCCGTCGCAAATTTGCCACGGATTTAGCCACGAATTTCATTTCTACTAGCCCACACACACCTAATTCATTTTTTTCCCGACAATAACGTTTCATTAACAATAATAGCAATAATAATAATAATAACAACAACCATAATAAATATGACAACAATAATAAACTCTTGTCATAATAATAATAATAATAATAATAATAATAATAATAATTACGACATAATTAGTAAAAAGTTTAAAAATCTAAATCTTCATCTTCACCTTCATCTTGATCTTGATCTTGATCTTCTTCTTGAGCATCATTGTCGTCATCATCCTCATCATCTTCTGTCTCAAAATCAGATTTTGTAACACCTTCTAAATTTGATTTGCAAATTTCAGTTAGATCTACATTTATCATTGCTCCACATGGATCTCGTAGAGTAGGAATGTTATGTTCCTTAGTTTGAACCGCGTTACAAACTTCCTATTATTGATATGCTGTATCTTCCAGTGTTCCTCGATTTTTCTTCGTGCTTTGATTTTACATACAGCCTACCAATCAACTTTATCACATTTTAAACTAGGATATGATGCATAATATACTTGAATTGCTTGTTGTGCCAACACAAATGATTCATATTTCATATATATTTTTTTGTGATTTATTTCAACCAAATTAAATTTCGTATGCACCTTCATTCCTTTGACGGGGTCGAACCACATGCACTTAAATAACACAATCCGCATTAATGATTCGGGGTACTCTATTTTTTTTTTTTTGGTAAGGTAAAAATATGTATAACTTTTCAAACACCAAGTACAACCTAAGCCCAAACCAAAACAAGACCTTATTTGGACATAGTAATGTCCAACCAAGGTCAAGATGGTTCAGCAGGAACTATACAGCAAGCCGAAGGACGACAAAGAGCAAGCAAAAACCAGCCAAGCCAACCGCAGGAAGGAGAGGCGCCGTCCAGCAGTCCGAATCCACTGAAGGAGACACCATAGTATCCAGTATCAGCACTAACCAAAAATAGAAGGAGGAAGGTCCCACTTTCTCTGTAAGATGCGGTTCCTAAAAGTGTCCTCCACTCTCCCCATAGAGATAGTCTTGTCCTTGACGACTTTGATAAGGTGCTTTCGCATGCCAGGGATGAAGATGCTCTCATTTCTGAATATCGCATTGTTCCTTTCGGTCCAAATAATGTGACATAAAGCTCCAAAGGAAAATCTAGCTATGCAGCTAGCAAACGAGGAACCTCCGCATACTTGCATTGCCCACATAATATGTTCATTCCATGGACGATTTCGCCAGGGAAGATTGCATTTTGTCGCCCAAAGGGACGCCAATCTACTGGTAGAGGTACATTCAAAGAATAAGTGGTTGATTGAGTCCGGGGTAGAACCACAAAAAGCGCACAAGGCATCGTCAATCCTACGATTTTGTAACAGGAATACCTAGGTAGGTAACCGGTTAAGAGAAATCAGCCAAAGGAGGAATGCATGCCGGGGTGCAATATGGCGGTCCCAAATGAAGCCATGCCACGGTGTTGGATGCCATTTCCTGCGAATGTGATTCCAGGCACTAGTAACAGAAAAAGTTTTAGATGGGTGGGGAGTCCATACAAAGTTATCCACTGAGATATCCATACTAGTCGGAGGTGCATCCATCCAGCTCAAGATAGTAGCAAGAGCGTTAGAATGTTGCCAAGATCCATCGAGGAAAGACCGGACTGTAGCCTCTCGAGGAATGCGAGACCGGTAAATCTCGGCATTGCTGAAGTGCTGGTAGAGCGGGCCCCTACTGTGCCACCAGTCAAACCAGAAAGAGATTGAGCGCCCATTTCCATTCTCCCACCTGAACAAAGATTGGGCTGTGACACGTATATCGAGGATTTTCTTCCAAGTCCACGAACAGAAAGTAGGTTTGGTCACCACCCAAAAGTTGGCCTTCTTTAAAAAGTGGAGTGAATCCATTTACACCACAAAGATTCTTTGTCTGTAAAGAGAAGCCAAATGTGTTTCAAGATCATAGCATTATTGTAATCCAAAAGTCTACGAATGCCTAGGCCGCCTTCCTCTTTGGGTAAGCAAATAGCATTCCATGCTACCTTAGCTCCACCAACTCCAAGGTCAGGACCTTTCCAAAGGAACTGCCGTAGAATAGCCTCAATACTATGTAGCACTGATTTGGGCAGAGAAAAGATAGTGGCCCAGTAAACTTGAATGGAATACAATACCGACTTAATGAGCTGTAGGCGACCAGCAAAGGAAAGAAAGCGTTGAGACCAGGATCGAGCACGACCAGTAATGGAATCAATCAAAGCTTTACAATCCTCCTTCCGCAATCTAGTTGAGATAATAGGCACCCCTAGGTATCGAAATGGTAGTGTGCCCCGCTGGAACCCAAGGCATTGGGTTATCTGATCATGCAATGTCTGGGTTCCTCCCGAGATAAAGATGTTACTTTTTCCGTTATTCGGTCTTAGCCCAGACCAATCAGAGAACAAGAGGAGGGATTCCTTTATTAGTTCAACTGACCTCAAGTGGCCTTCTGAAAATAGCAGCACATCATCCGCGAAGAATAGGTGTGAGAGTCGAGTCTTCTTGCATCGCCAAAACCAGCGAAATTCCGGCACATCAGTTTTATCCTTCAGGATGCCAGAGAAAACTTCCATAACCAATATAAAGAGATATGGCGATAATGGGTCTCCTTGACGAATGCCCCTAGAGCTCCCAAAATAGCCATGCAATTCCCCATTAATGGAGATCGAGTATTTTGGTGTCGACACACAATCCATCACCAACTTAACAAAGGAAGGAGGGAAGTTGAAAGCCATCAACACCTTTTCTAGGAAGGTCCAATCCACTGTGTCATAAGCTTTTTGAAAGTCCACTTTTATAGCACACTTGGAAAGGTAGGGCCGGTGGTGGAAATTAGCAAATAATTCTTGAGCTAGCAAGATGTTATCGCTTATCCTGCATCCTTTAACAAACGCCGTTTGGGCTGGACCAATCAGCGTTGGGAGGACACGCGCTACCCGCCTAGCTAAGATTTTGGAGATGCACTTATAAATAGTATTGCAGCAAGCAATAGGACGGAAATCCGACATAGCTGAAGCGTTTGGAGATTTCGGGACTAGAGTGAGAATGGTGCTGTTGATCTCTTTAAGAAGACATCCTGACTCAAAAACGCCTCTTACCGCCGCAAGAGTGGAGGGTCCAATGATCTCCCAACTAGTTTTGAAAAACTCAACGTTGTAGCCATCCGGCCCTGGGGCTTTTCCTTTGGCAAGAGAGAAAAGTGTGGACCGGATTTCCTCATCTGTAACCGGAAGCGCCAAAAGGTTCCTTTGATTGTCACTTAGAACCCGGCCAAGGAAAGCACCTATCTCGGTAACAGAGGGCGTAGTGGTAGCCGAAGCACCATTGAGTATCTCTCGAAAGTGATTCACGATATGAGCCCTGATCGCCTGAGGATCAGTAACTGAAGACCCATCCTCTGCTAAAACCGAGAGAATTCGATTTTGAACGCGTCTCCTATTAACAAAATGGTGAAAATATTTTGTATTTAGGTCTCCTTCCTTAAGCCAACGGATGCGGGATTTCTGTCTGTAGAAGGATTCCTCCTGTATTCTCATAGTAGAGAAGGATCGTGTGAGCTCGACTTCTCTATTTATGAGGCTCTGGTCAAAGGGATGGAGCTCAAGGGCAGCCTGTACAGAATACAATTCCGTTCTTGCTTGCTCAGTTCTTACGGAGATATCAGAAAAAGAGCTTCTGTTTAGTAATTTCAGTTTCTGTTTAAGGACTCGCAGTTTACAGCACAAACAATACATAGGAGTACCCACAATAGGAGTATTCCAAGCTTGTTCCACTAGACCCAAGAAACTAGGATGAGAAGTCCAAAAGTTGAAGAACTTGAAAGGTTTCCTCGAGCTAAGTGGCGAGAGAATCTTTATCACCATGGGCGAGTGGTCTGAAATCCCAGGAGAGAGAAAAGTGGCTTCCGAGAAGGAGAACTGTTGCATCCATAAGTCATTTGCGAGTACTCGATCAATTTTCCGGAGTTTCCGATTCTCACTAGAAGAGTAGGTCCAAGTGTACCTGTGCCCCACGTAGCGAAGGTCTTCCAGTCCCGCCTGGTCTAGACAATCCCCAAATTCATTAAAAACCGGGATCCAGGGAGTTGAGCTGCCCATTCTGTCACTTGGGTCTTTAATTGCATTGAAGTCCCCGACAACAATCCACGGCGAGTCACAAGAGGAAATATGTAAGAGGTCAGCCCATAACGGTCACCGCTTCACAAAAGAATGCTCGCCATACACAACAGTGAAGAGGCAAGATTTATTCATACTAAGAAGCCTAAGCTGGATATGGATCATTTGGTCGGAAGAATAAAGAAGACTAGCATCCAACTCATCCGGATTCCAACCAACCCAAATCCTGCCAAGGGGAGACCAATCATAGTTTGAAGTCCAGCCCCAATTAGCACATAAACTTTGCGAAATACCAGCAAAAAGAGAGCTTTTAACTTTAGTTTCGATGATACCGATACAAGAGAGACGATTGACCCTGATGAAAGTACGAATCTCCGCTTGTCTTAGGGGACCTACTAGTCCCCTTATATTCCAAATACCAAAAAACATACTAGGGAGAGTAAAGTTATCTCCGGGATTTCCTAGGCCTCCTCCTCTTGTCCTTCTTTGTCGAGGAGGATTGACCTGGGATCATATCATGGCAGCATGAACTAGGGATAGGCCCTAGAGAGGCTTTGGAGGAATCCTCCATTGTATAGGAAGCCAAAGTTCTGGAACGTGTGTGTGGGGGGGAAATAAGAGTGGGCTCCTCCCCCATTTGCTCTACAAGTTCACAATTTTCCAGCCCGGCGTGACAACTGGATGAATCTTCAGAGGATGTCCGAGAGTTCGCTTCAAGGTCCTCGAGATGCTGGCGATGAAGTGTTTGAGGACCGGGTGCTTCGGAGTGGGGTGTTCCTGCGTAAGGGTCAGCCAGGGGGTTCAGATCAGGTTCTGCCGGAGAGTTCAGATCATGAGTGGGGTGCAAGCCAGGAGCCACAAGTTCCACCCCATGTGAGTTCATGTCCAAAGGAACATCAGAAGCAGTACTATATACACCTGCATTGGCTGGCTTAGAGACATTCATATCAGAAGTTGAAGGACCATGAGCAGAATAAGGGGCGTGAATAGGGAGCATAGAAATCTCCCCCCTTATATTCGCCTCAGGTGCTCGGGCTGTTACAGGTCTGATCTCAACAGAAGGCAACGCATCCTCTACACCCAAGTGACATTCCAGTTGGGGGGGTTGGGTCTGACGCCGCTGGTCTGAGTCCATACCAGGAGGAGCAGAACCTTTTTTCCTTCTGACCATAGTCCCTTCATCTGCAGAACTGGTCAGCCGAGCATTGGAATCCTGTGGACAGTTTTGAGCATGCCTTAACAGATCGTGAGCCTTGGAAGGATTATGAGCCAAAGGCAGAGGAGTCCCCCCCTATGTTCACGTCCAGAGGAAGGACAGATGCAGTACTGGTCAGATCAGCATTGGTTGCCATTGAGAAGTTCATTGACGACCTAGGGGCAGGGGGTGGGGCGTGGTCAGACAACAGGAGGGTATCCTCCCCTGTATTCGCCTCCATGGAACAGCCTGGTGCAAATCTGGTCTGAGCTGGAGCTTTGTTTAACTGGCCTTTGCTTCTTTTTCGGTTGACTAGGGTCCATTCTTCAGCTTCACGAGGTTGTAGGGAGGTCTCAGGTCTGGCCTTAGCTTGAGTTTGGAGTGCTTTCTCAGCTCTTTCCACGGAATGTGCAGAACCACACTTAAACCCTGCTGAACCAGATTTGTGCCCGAATAAACCACAAGAAGAGCATACCATAGGTTTCCGTTCATATTCCACGTGGACCAGATTAACCTCGCCATCCCAACGAACCTTGACAGTTTCTAGTCGGGGTTTTACAGCTTGGATTTCCACACAAACTCTCGCATAGGAGATTCTAGTCATTTGTTCTGTTTGGGTGTCCACATAAAGTGGCTTACCAATGGCACTAGCGATCCTCCCTATGCCCGCCGGCGACCATAAAGAGAATGGAATTGCTCGCAACCTAACCCAAACCGGGAGTGAGTCCATATCACCCTTTTTAAGTTTTAGTTTAGGGTGCCATTGTTGGAGTAGCATTGTGCTACTAAAGATAGAGACTGGACCTAAGTCGAGTATCCTCCTGCGATAGTCCTCATTCGGAACTCTAAAAAAATAGAAACCATTCTCATGTAGTTTGACATCAACTACATGGTCTCCCCAAGTCTTCTTAACAGCTTCCTCCGTTAATTTGAAAGGAACTTTCCTCCCAACATAATGCCCCACAAGACATTCCTACCATATTGGGTTCTGGTCAGCAGCTATGTCTGGAGTTATATCCACTATCACTTCGCCATTCTCCTCTAGAGGGGGTACAAAAACTAGGTTATATCCCTTAGTCTGTACCCGTGCGACGTTTACCCAAGTTCTGGGGGTGGGGGCTTGGTTCGACTGGCCTTGAGGACGAAAAGAGGACTGTCCCGCCACTGCTGGTTTTCTTACTGAGTTTGCCCTGGAATCAGAGCGCGCAGCACCACCAGCAATATTTAATCTTCCACGGGAAAGGCTCCTGTTCTTTGGCCGGCCTCTGCTCCGACTCCGACTAGTGCTGCCCTTCAATATAGGTCTCAGACCAAAAGGGCGATCAGCCTCATGTGACACCGAGGAGGATTTCCCTGTAAGGTGAGTTGCTGTTTTGTTCACATTAGATCCAAGGACCTCCTTATGGGGTTCCATAAAAGTGGTTGGATCAGCTACTATAATGGGCGATGGGTTAGGCAAGGTGGTGACTGAAGCCTCAGCCATTTGGACAATTCCACAAATACCTACCAGTCAACCTACCATTTCCTTCGATCAAAATAAGCTTGAGGGGGTCCCCACTATAAATACGCCCTAAAAATCACAGGCTCACAATTCAACCAGCAAGCAGACAACTAAATACCCGTGGCTTAATCCAGCAACATCCACTCCATCCACCAGCAACAGCGTTCCAAAGTAGGTTCGCACCAGAACAGGGACAGAAGCAGACGGACCTCCAATTTGATTCGAAACCCACCACAAATACCAAGTCCAACCCAGCAGGAGATATTCGACTGAAGATTACCTATAGGGGTAGCGACCTACAGGAAGGAAACGTACCCAACGCCTCAGAACAGACGAGCAGCTCACGCGAGAGGGACCAAGATCAACGAACCTCAGATCCGGAATTCCCATTTCTGTGATGGACAAGGAGGAAAATCCTTCGGAGGGGTGAAGGAGGAGTGTCCAGGGGACTCAGACTCCGAATATCAGCTCAATCGGCCGCCGGAATCAGCCGGAAACAGCAGGAGACCGACGGGTGAACAGTACCCGCGGGAAACCAGAAGAGAGCATATTCGGGGTACTCTATCTCAATGATTTCATTCAACAAACCATAAAAATTATCTTTTGAACTACCATAATTGGATGACCGAACACACACCACTATTCATTATGGCTTTTCCCATTCCATATTCTTGAGTGTGAAAATTATACCCGTTTATGAAATATGCTGGCCAAGTTCGTATGCTTGACTGTGGACCCCATGACAGATAATATAGCAATCCTTACTCTTCAACTTGATTATGATTACTTTGAACCTAAGATTACACACGCAAAGTCAATAATATATATTAAAATGATGTATAAAATATTAATAACTTGGTTTTGGTCTATAGACAACTTACATATGTTTTGAACCATGCTACAAATTATTCATTGGACAAACGGTCAAACTCATTTGGTAGTAGTCCATACATTGAATTTTGAAAAATCCTATTAACAATTTACATTTATATATTAGTAAATATTTAACACGCAATACATATATTTGCAAATATACACTTACCGGAAGTATGGCTCCACTTCTGGACAGTTTAGTAAAATATATGTATGGGCTGCCTGCCGTTCTTCTCTTGTTAAGCAACGAAACTTACATGCGCTGCTTAATCGATCAAGATAATTGAAAATAGAGAATGATTTGCAATTGGGATCGTTGGGACTCTCATCATTTCTTCCTGCTCTCCGCCTCTTGCACTGTACGTGCGGCTCAAAATAGTATGATGCAAATGTTATCACTTCTTCCACAATATATGCATTATAAATTGAAGCTTCAACACATGCCTTATTCTTCACTTTTTTCTTCAAATGATATAAGAACCTTGTTGCAATAAAAAGAAGTTTATCAGAATATAATATATAATAAAGTATTTTGAAATTAATTTTGAAAAAAATTTTGCCTCTCAAATGGATACATCCATTGAAATTGGACGGGACCTGCAACTTTGGCTTCATAAGGTAAGTGAACTAAGAGATGCTCCATTAAATCAAAAAACGATAGAGGAAATATCATTTCTAATTACAAAGAATAATTGGAATATCTCCCTTTAGTTTCTCCATGTGTGATGCTTTTAACACTGTTGAGCAAATATCATGAAGGAAATTTTTTAACTCTATAATGGCGCCCCATACAAAGTTTGATAGAAGTTCCTTCAAAATTATTGGAATTAGTCTTTCCATAAATATGTGACAATCATGACTCTTTAATCCTATCAACTTGCATTCGTTCAAATTAACACATCTCCTGATGTTTGAAGCATATCCATCAGGAAACCGCAAAGATTTCAACAATTGACAAACGACTCGTCTCTGCTCTTTATCCAATGTATAAACCGCTTTTGGTTTTGGTCCCCTGCAGCTTGCATCCATATCTAATGTTGGCTGATCACAAATATCTCTCATATCTTTTCTTGCATTCAAGTTGTCTTTTGTTTTTTCCATGACATTCATTACAGTATTTATGACATTGTCGAAAACATTCTTTTCAATGTGCATGACATCAAGATTATGATGCATAAGATGGGCCTTTCAATATGGTAGATCCCAAAATATACTGTGTTTAGTCCACTTATGTGTACTTCCGTACGCAATAGTTGTGCCATGAAGGTTTTCAACAACAGTTGGAAAGTCCTGCACTCGCTCTCATATTTGATCACCGGTCAACCTCAATGGTGGAGGAGTTCTTTCAATCCTATCATTGATGAATTCTTTTTTATTCCTTCTAAATGTGTGATTCATCAGCAAAAATTGTTTGTGATAGTCAAAATAGCTGGGCTTCTTACCATGTCTTAATTTGAATGACTTCTATCTCTCCAAACATATCGGACATCCTAAGATTCCAGCTATACTCCATCCAGATAACAGTCCATATGCTGGAAAGTCATTTATCGTCCAAAGAAGAGCAGCCTTCATTACAAATATTTGATTAGTAGAAACATCATATGTAACGACACCTTCCTTCCATAGCCATTGTAACTCTTCAATCAATGGTTGCATATAAACAACTATTAACTTTTTTCGGATTTTGCGGGCCAGTCATGATCAATGTCAAAAACATATAAGGTGTCTTCATGCACATACCAGGTAGAAGATTATACGGAATTAAGATAACTGACCAACATGAATAACTTTTTTCTAATTTTCCAAATGAGGCAAATCCATCGGTACAAAGACCTGACCTAATGTTTCAAGACTCTATCGCAAACTCAGGGTATGTTCTATCAAAATGTTTCCATACCTCTGCATCTGAAGGATGACACATTAGACCCTTTTCTATTTCATGATTTGCATGCCGAGTCATATGTTCAACAGTGGCTTGAGATGCATAAAGCCTTTGCAATCTGGGGATTAAGGGCAAATAAAACATTTGCCTACATGGTCTATGCTTCTGATTACCACCCTGCCTCGTGTTAATCTTGTACCTAGGTTGGCTACAGAATTTGCAAAATTTTGCATTTTCATAATCTTTCCAATATAACATACAACCCTTATTATATACATTAATCCTTTCTACTGGAAGACCTAAGTTATCTACTAACTTCTTCATATCGTAAAAATCATTTGACATGATGTTATCACGAGGCATTGTTTCTCGCATTACTTCAATAAAAAAGTTAAAGCAATTCTCAGACACATTATGCTCTACCTTGATAGTTAACAATCTTGCTGTCACTGATAACTGAGTATGGTTGTCACAACCTATCCATAAAAATTTATCGGCTACTTTTGACACTTCCTAAAACTGATTTGATGGAAACGTTTCATTACACACATTTTCATCAAAACCTGTTACTCATATCTCTTTCAATTGTTCAAGTATAGGAGTAAAACTAGTACTTACATGGTTTGAATCTAAAATAACATTCTGACTAGCTACGTCAATCACCATCCTCTGGTATGGGTTCAATTGGTCATAATAGCTACATTCTTCCCTAACTGAAAATTGGTCACTTATTCGATATCTTTCATCAGATATAAATAATTCACCATGACAAGTCCAATTATAGTAGTTCAGAGTAAACCCAAATCTATAAAGATGTTCTTTAACTTTATTATATACATGAAATTTACCATTACTGTACTTGTTACACGGACATCGTAACTTATTTCCATCCATCAACTCATATTTACTACTAGCAAAGTCCACAAATAGTTCCAACCCAGTACGAAACTCATCGATCAATCCTCGACGTCCAGGTAAGTTCTTATTATACATCCAAGCCCTGTCTCTTTGCATTGTGTCTACATAAAAATAACAAAATCTCGTAAAATATTAAAACCAAAAAATTTTCTTAATTAAAACCATAAAATTCTAAAATTAAAAGTTTGTTTTTGCCGAAACAATTACTTTGAAATTGAAAAAAATAAAACAATTACCATGTCAAGAAGACTAACCCAAGTATTTGACTGAAATCTTTATAGTAGAAAGTGCTCAATTTGATGAGAATTACAATATTCACTTCATCTGCGAGACTTTCAAATGGATACATACCTACAAAAAAATGACTTTAGATTTTTTTTTAAATATATTTTTTTTCAAAAAAAAAATTTTCCGAATTTTTTTTTCCTAGATGTTTTTCGTCGGTCGCCGGCGGTGACCGGCTAAGGCCGGCAAGTTGGACCTCGCCAGCCATGGGCGAGGTTGAGCGGCGGCCTCGCCACCTAGATCTGGCCGCTGTTGGACCTCTGCAATGAGGTCGAGCGGCAGCCATGGCGAGGCCGCTCGGCCTCGCCTACATCTAGGCAAGGTCCAACGGCGTCAGCCATGGCCGCCGTTCGACCTCGCTGGATAGATTTGCGGTGTGGTCGAGCGGCAGCCATGGGTGAGGCCAAGCGGCCTCGCCATGGCCTATCTGTCTGTGCCTCACTTATGCCTATCTGTCTGTCAAATCGAAGGCCGTAGATGAAATTTTCACCTTCCTCAAGGAAGCCAAACCCAAATTCCTTCCACTTGATCATCCTTTCAAAACTGACTTTGATGAGTTTTGTACCATTTTTCTTCATGGTCTTCAAGCCTTTTCTAAAAACAAATTGGCAATCGAACAACATGCAATCATTGAGGGTGAATATTTCAACAAGGTTGGCCTTGTTACTCAAGCTGAGAAAGTATACTTTGACCGGTTCAAAGTTCTGGAACCCGCTCATGTAGGACTAACTAATCTGACCTGTATAAAAGAAGCAAAAGTTGAATTGCTGGAGATTACCACCCGCCATCTCCAAGGAAAGTTGACATCCGAAGAAAGAGCGGTAGAAGAGACAGAGAAGAAGGGGTTGATCGAGATGCTAGCCCAGATTGATGAAGACATCAACTCTTGCAGGTCGCTTGTGAGTTATTTGGTCGAGCAAACCAATGCATTCTTTGCCACTCTCATAGCATTAGAAGCAAAGAATAACCAGGCTTATTCATCCGGGAACACCGGCTCTTCTGCCTGCTTCCATGCTGAAGACGAGAATTGTCATATGGAGGGTCGTCTATCCAGCTTTATAAACAAGTTTAGGCGTCATATCGGTTTAGATTGATCATGTAATGATGCCTGAACTATCTTTGTAAATCCAACCTTTCAGTTTGGCTAGCTCGACCCCTTTAGTTGTTTAGTCTGCTAGTTTGTTTTTATTCTCTACTGTCACCGCTTCATGTACTCTCTTTTCTAATGACAAATGACTATCAGTTTCTTCATTTTCCTTCATTTCCCACATAGAAGGGTAATATTTCTTTAAGTATTTTCCGTTGATCGATCTAGGCATCTCTCCAACCCCATCGATGTCCATCAAATGATAACCATTTCCACTTAAAACTTGTATGACTAAATGTGGACCTTTCTAGTTTGGTGACCATTTTCTAAATTTTTCATTATCCGAACCCACTGGCAAAATAGTTTTCCGAACTAAGTCACCTATGTCGAAGTGTTTTTCTTTTACATGTTTGTTATATGCTTTAGCAACAATGCTGTTTTGGGCAATTAGTTTTTCCAAAGCTATAACTCTGTTTTCTCCCAATTCATCGATGTTTCTATACATCAATTCATCATATTCTTTCTTGGACATGCCCCCTTGTAATTCTACCCTTAATGATTGTATTGTAATTTCCAAAGGCAGTACAGCTTCTTGGCCATAAGTTAACATGTATGGACTAACTCCCGTACTCGACCTCTTCGATCTTCTATAGGTCCATAATACCGTCGACAAGAGTGAATCCCATTGTCTAGGGTTTTCTTTCAAATGCCTCTTAATATGGTTAATACTAACCTTATTAGATGCTTCCGCTTGTCCATTCGCCTGACCGTAGTACGAAGTAGAATGAAGCATCTTGATCCCTCCGGATTTAGTAAACCCCAAAACTTCCTGATCAGTAAATACAGTACCTTTATCCGCCGTTATTGTCTCTAGTATTCCATATCGATGAATAATTCTTTCATCTATGAACACCTTTACTACTTTATGAGTTATGTTTTTATACGAGGCTGTCTCAACCCACTTGGTGAAATAATCTGTGGCAACCAATATGAAACTATGTTTTTTGGATGATGAAGGATATATTCCAAGTATGTCCATTGCCCATCCTCGAAATGGCCACAGTTTGATAATAGGTTGCATAATTGCCGCGGGCACATGTTGCAATGGTCCATGTTTTTGGTATATCTCAGTTTTCTCGAGTCTTCTTTGTCGACATCGATACGCTCCTCATTGGACTGTACCATCATAATTCGATTGTCTATCGATGGCAAAGTTTTCGTTTGTGTAATAATAAGTCTGGCTAATTCTTTCGATATTTTATATCCATATGCACTTGAGCTAACTCATTGGCTTCTGCATTTTCATTTCTTTTTATATGTTCCAGTTAATAATCAAAGAACTTGTTCAGTAAAACTTTCGCTATATCGAAATATCGAATAATATTCTCATTGAGGCATTGGTAATTTCCCGATAACTGATTGATCACTAACTGGGAATCCCCTTTTATTTTTACAAACTTAACGTTCATATCAGCCAATATATTAAGGCCGACAATTAACGCTTCATATTCTACTTGATTATTGGAACAATCAAAATCAAGTTAACACATAAGTTTTGTTCGATGTCCCCAAGGGGATACAATTAAGACCCCAATGCTAGATGTTGTTGCCGTACTTGATCCATCAAAATACAATGTCCATGGTACCACCTGTATCGATCCCTCGACATTCTCCTCTTCCATATGTATACATGGATATTTTGCGATAAAGTGAGCAACTGCCTGACCCTTAACTGCTTTAAGCGATACATACATCAAGTGTATTTCAGATAAAGCAAAAGCCCACTTGGCAATTCTTCCTCTGATAATTGGGCAAGTTAACATATATTTAATAATATCCATCTTACAAATTACCTGAACCGTCGTCGGCAACATATAATGGTGTAATTTTGTACAAGCAAAGTATAATGACAAGCATAATTTCTCCACCGGAGTACATCTTTTTTCTGTATCATTCAACACCCGGCTGAGATAATATATTGCCTGTTCTTTTCAATTGTCATTTTTCTGTGGCAACATACTTCCAATAGTATTGTTAGTTGCCGACAAATAAAGTTTCAACGACCTACCTAGTTTATGCGGCATCAAAACTAGTGGATTAACGAGATACTCCTTAACTTGCTCAAAAGCACGCTAATGTTCTTTCTCACAAACAAATTGGTCTTGATTCTTAAGCTTAAGCAATGGAGAAAACACCTCTATTTTACCCAACAAATTAGCAATAAATCTACGCAAAAAATTTATTTTACCTATAATCATTTGCAATTGTTTCTTGTTTAAAGGAGGTGGCAACTCTAGAATGGCTTTTGTTTTGTTCTTATCTATTTCTATTCCCCTCTGATTTACCATAAACCCTAGAAAGTTGCCAGTCCTTATTCCGAAGGCACATTTAAGAGGACATTTTCAATTTAAATCTCTACATCCTTATAAAAGCATGTTCAAGATAAGTTAGATAACTTACCTGATTTGATTTGATGATGATGTCGTTAATGTATACTTCTATGAAATCCCCAATCATATCGTGGAAGATAAAATTCATAGCCCTCTGATACGTTGCTCCGGCATTTTTCAATTCGAACGGCATCACCAACCATTCGAATGTCCCAATAGCTCCTGGACATCGAAATATTGTTTTATGAACATCTTCTTTCGATATAAATATCTGATTATAACCTGAATGACCATCCATCAACGACATAATCTCATTGCTAGATGTCGAGTCGATCAACATATCTGCCATTGGCATTTGATACTCATCTTTTGGGATTGCCGCATTTAAGTCACAAAAATCTATACACATCCTTAACTTTCCATTCTTCTTTTTAACTGGCACAATATTGGATAACCACTCGATATATCTTGCAGTCCTAATAAAGCCTGCTGTTAACAAACGTTCGACTTCCTCCTTGATTTTCTACACAATTTCTGGTGTAAATCTTCTTGGTGGTTGTTTGTGTGGTTGGAACCCTTTCTTGATTGGCAGTCTATGTTCAACCACATCTCACCCTAACCCTGGCATTTCATGATAATCCCACGCAAAGCAATCTTTATACTTTCTTAATACCTCAATTAACTGGAATTTTATAACCTCATCCAATAATGCACCGACGAAAATTGATTGATGGTTTTGGGAATCTCCAATATCTACTTCTAGTAGTGGGTCTTGAGCTTCGATCAGTTTATTGTCTCCTCTAAGAGGAGATTCTTCAAATTCCATAATGCAATCACCAGTATCTACATCCTGTTTTCCTACTTCGGCTATATGGGCTGTATACCTCCTATTGAGGTCATCTAATAATGTAAGGTTTTCCATGGACAACCTTTTCTAAGCATCCTGCCAGGTCTGTCTTGGGAATCCACTAGACATTTCCCTTGTCAAACCCGCAGAATGCAACATCTCTTGAGTCAATTCTAGGTGGTTCGATAACGCATGAATTATCATTGGGCATCTTTCTTAATTTTCGATCAGTTCTTAAGGCATGTGCCCAAGATGTCACGCCCCGTACCCCACGAAGGCTTAACATCCGCGTATAGGTCAACTTGGAGTGCGACGCTCCCAGGAAGTTGCGTCACCGACCCGAAAACCCAAATCAGAGAAAGAACAAGCCACATGCGGAAACGACGTACATATATATATATATATATATATATATATATACATACACCCAGACATCAAACAGGACTGAACCACGAGCAGCATTATATATATCAACAAACCATAGATCAAACTAAGATATATATACACTATTCGATTACAAACCAGATAGCACATCAGCTGGGCCAAGAAAACAAAAAGGGATCGATGGCCTGGAAATAACATCTGGCTAACGGGAAGAGGGTTACATCAAAAAGGGGGTTAACCTCTACAATACATGTAAGGACCTAATCTAGGGCTCCCTGGCCTGGGTTGGATAGCGCTGCTGACTCTTCAGACGAGTCCTCCTCAGACCTAACCTCCTCGTCGGATCCAACTTCCTCCACTTCTCCAGCTGCCTCAGCATTCTCACCTACTACTTCCACATTCAGTTCTTCTTCTTCCTCCTCAATCATATCGTCAGCTATCACCTGCTCGTCACCTTGCACCTCGTCCATGGGTATCGGTCCGTCCATGGTATCTCCTACACTGCTCACGCTAAGAGAGGCTGGAGGATCAGAAACTTCTCCACTCACCATCTGGGGAATCATAACACCATTTCTATCTACCGGAACATCAAAGGTCCTGATCGGAGGTCCGGTTACGCCATCAGCTCCCCTATAACACCAAGCTACGTACTCCTGAGTCTCGGGGTAATCCTCTCCCACATTCACAAGCACAACAGAGAGATATCTAACGTATGCTGACCCGTCTCCACAGGGATGCACACTAACATCTCGCTGAATCCGCTGCGGAAACACAAAAAGAGGAGCTCTCCTCGGCATTTCAGGGACGGGGGTCTGAAAATCGGTTTTACCACAACCGTGAGATAAACTCAGCAAGTAAAATCTCTAATCCTAAACTAGGCTAACGTGCATCTCCAGAGATAATTAAAATGCATGAATTACTGAACCAGTAAACAATTCACATTAAAAACACTCGGGCCCTCAGCCCCAAGTCTTTCATTACTTCCGCCCTGCAGGTTAGGCTTTCAATATCCGGATAATTTGTAAGCAGTTAAATCGACCCGAAGGCCATGACCCAATAGTCATCAATCATTCGACCCGAAGGCCCGACCCGAAGGCCCACAATTGTATAAATCGACCCGAAGGCCATGACCCAATGGTCATCACATTTAAATCGACCCGAAGGCCATGACCCAATGGTTATCACATTTAAATCGACCCGAAGGCCATGACCCAATGGTCATCAATCATTTAAATCGACCCGATAGGCCATGACCCAGTCGGTCATCAATTATATCTCGACCCGTAGGCCTGACCCGTCGGTCACGGTACATTCTTAAATCATATCAAAATCAATGTGGAATTTCACGATCAAAGGCCCATTTAATTCCCAACGGGCTTCACACAATTTCAAGTCAATCCACATCAAGGCCCATTCAATTTTCTAATGGGCTTCAAACCATTTCAATTTAATTCCAACAATCAAGGCCCATTTAAATTTCTAATGGGCTTCAACAATTTCAATTAAATCCACATCAAGGCCCATTAATTTTCCAATTAGGCTCAAACAAGTTCAATTCAATTTTACCATCAAGGCCCATCTAATTCTCAAATGGGCTTCAACAATTCAAGTCAAGTCCAACAATCAAGGCCCAATTCCACTCAATCAAGGCCCATTTAATTTTTCAATTGGGCCATTAAGATTAAATTCGGAGCCCATGAAGCCCTCTCCAAATCAACCATCAATTTCTTTCTAATTTACCCTTAAACCACCATAATTAGTCCTAATTAGGTCCACTAATCATCCAATGCACAAAACACACCTAATTAGGCCCTAATTACCATAATTAAACCCCTAATCTAGCACAATTTAGACTAATTCAGGGATTAGTGGTTTTACTCGCCTATTAACAATGCGAGTCGACGGGAACGAGCGGCCGATGACCGGCGAGCGGTACAATCGGCGGCGGCGCTCCAAGGCAAGCCGGCGGCTCACGGCGGTCCGGTGAAGCTCACGGCCAAGCTCGGCCAAGGACAGGGGAGGAGCCGGCTGGTGGCTGAGGGTGACGGAGAGAGAGAGAGAGAGAAAGTGAGGCTGGTCGGAGGGGCGGTGCACGGCGGCGCGGCCAGGCGGACGAGCCCGGCGACGGTGACGGCGTCCTTGCACGCCTCGGCTGGGACGGCGACCACGGCGACGGGGACGGGGGAAAAGGCTGACCGACTGGGCTGAGGGTGATGCTAGGGGTCGGCACACGACGGCCGGAGGCCAGCAGCTCCGGCGAGGCTGCTGTTCCGGCGTGAACAGTGGCTTGCGGTGGTGATCGGCGGGAGAGAGAGAGGGCGGCCGAGAGAGAATTTCGGGAGGAGAGAGAGAGAGGCGCCGGAGGAGAGAGAGCTGAGGAGAGAGAGAGAGTCAAAGATGGTCAACTTAATCCTAAGTGGGTGCCACATGTCAACATCTTAGCCCATATGCCCAAAATACCCCTCATCCAAGGGCTAAAATCACTTCCAAACCAATAATTCAAGGGCATAATAGTCATTTGCCCCTAACCATGGTTAACTCACCTCAATTAACCTTAACCAACCTTGGTTAATTCCCAAAATTGCCCCTTAAAATTCGGAATAAATAAAAATGGCCTAGGGGCATTTTCGTCCTTTTTCCATCCCGGACCAAAATTCCAATTTTTACACATACTGGTCCTATATAACCATGTAAGACATAATCCGAAGTCGGAATCTCGAAATTCACTTTCTAAGCCCTCGAAAATCGTCCGCAAAGTTTCCGGGAATAAAATAATATTATTTTCCAATTTTTGTCGAAAGTCCACTTTTTGTCCAAAACCACTCCAAATGAGTGTGGCTACCCCAAAATGACACTGGTCGCGAAAAATAACCTCGAACGGCCTCTGAATTCGGCCTCGGCGTTCCCAGGGGCAAAACCGTCCTTTTTCTCAACTTCTGTCAAATTTTCAGTTTTCAACCATTTTAATCCCAAACATGAAAGGTCATTCCAAATCGACGTTCGTCTTGCAAAATAGTCGCAGTTACCCTTGAAATTTTGATATCGAAACTCGGGCCCAATATTGTAATCTCAATATGCTCGTCTTGCAGTTTTAGGGTCTCTCACTAACGAGCGGCTGTTTAGGTGTTACGCGTATCGACCTAAGATTATCCGAATCGTGATGGTCTAAATTTCGAGAGAACGAGAGGAATTATCACTAGCACCAGGGTCGCGATCGTTTGGATTACAATCAGGTTTCACTCGTCAGGTGTACTTTCGGTCGGGCGAAATCACTCGCGATCCGATCGTACGTTACTGACAATATCAACCAGTCATTTTCCTAAGATCGGCCTATATTGGCTCAAAATATTTCCTCAACGTTCTTCGAAATCAGCGTTAAATCGCGATCGGGTTCTCGGTCCACGTACCTGTTCCTATTTAGCCTTTCTCATACGGTTAGTATCCCGAGACTGATCAGGTTCAGGCGAGACTCACTAAAAATTACACGAGAATGAATATACACTTCATTGGTCCCGATAACGGGTCAAAATTCAGGATGTTACACAAGATACATGAGTTTTACTATTAGCTTTGACATATTCAACTTTGCTCCCGTTCCGGAATGCTAACATCTGATGAAGGGTCAAGGGCACACACTGATTTCCATGAATCCAATCTCTCCCGAGCAACAAGTTATATGAACCATTTGCCTCGACAACACAAAAAATTGTTCTAGAAGTTTTTGAGCCCACGATCAAGTCAGCCACAAATATTCCTTTGACCTCTGTTACTTCTCCTGTAAAATCTGACAACTATATATTCGATGGGATAATTTCTTCATCCTTTTTTCCCATCTTTTTAAAGAATCTATATGGAACCAAATTTAGAGTAGACTCTCCGTCGACCAGAACCTTGGAAACCGGACGGCCATCTATTCTAGCATTTATATTAAGTGCCCTAAGATGTTTAGACCTTCATAAGACAGTTTTTCAAACTCCATCAATTCCTCTTCATGTTCAAATTGAAATTCTACCTTGTCTTCTTCGTCAATAATTGAATCTCCATTAGTCGTAGAGTCTACAGACGTTACTCTATATTGCAATGGAAATCTAGCTTGGACCATGCACAAACTCAGAGGGTAAACATATCTTGATAATACAGCAGGTGTAGACGCTGTGTGGTCATTAGTCTTAACTTTCTCATCATTCGGTTTATCCTGATTAGAATTCCGAGGATTCCTTCTCCACACTAAATTCCTAGCTTGGAATTTCTTGGGTTTATAAGGTATTGGTGAAACCTGAGTAATATGAATCTAATTAACCTGTCGTTATAGCTCATGCATCTTCTTCTTTCTCTACAACCTCCTTTTTTGAGTTCTTGTCACATTGCCCCCTGGACCTTGAACTTCTCCCGATTCAAACCATTCATCTTCTGGTGGATCGCTTGGTATTTTTAAAGTCCTAGTGCGATGAGGTGTCACACTCACCTTGATCTCTCTTTCAGGCTGATTATCAAATTCCTCACCCGATCTAGTTGGAACCACTTCCTCCAAATATCTGGGAGGTGGACCATAGTTAACATAGTAATCGAATTTACCACCAGGTTCCCCTAATGTTCTGATTCTAAGGTCACCCTCTTCATATCGTTGCTTGAAAGATTTCCATTTTGTTGGGTATTGTCTTGAGCTGTTGATATCCTAAGTATTTCGCTTCTAATTCCAATGTTTATTTCCATTTTGAACACTCCAGGGTCGATTCCAATATCCAGTCCTCTTATTATAACTTTGGTATCCAAATTGATCCCAAAAAGATTTTTCTTGTGAAACAACTTGTGCCGGAGGATGCTTTCCTTTTAGGCCATAATTGATTTCCTCTTTACACCAAGCACAGAGATGTGGTTGTGTCATTGTACCTTTAGGCTTTAAAGACACCATTCCCATCATCACGGGGAATGGATCAACATCCACCTCCATAGGAGCCTTTTTTTTTGTCATCCGCGAATTTGATTTTGCCTTGTCGAATTGCTTCCTGAATATTCTTTCTTAACACAATGCAATCAACTGTATTATGACTCCATGAATGATGCCATTTACAGTATTTATTTCCTATCAATTCGTCTATGCTCGGTATAACTTGGCCTTCAGTAAGCTTGATTTGCCCATCAACCAAAAGAAAGTCAAATATTTCATCGACCTTATTTATGTCAAAGGAACAATATTGGATATCCTTTGATTTGACCATGACACTCCCTTTTTCTTTTGCTTTAGCTGGCTTCAGCGCAGGGCAAGTATATGGCTTTTCTATTATCATCTTGGCAACTGCCACCTCAACGTATTCGGATTCATTTTCATCAACCAGTGTTTGATCGACAAAGTTTACTTCATGTCTAGCATGCTTTCTATCATTCTCTTTCAAAAAGTTTTCATGTTTCACAGCAATAGTAGTCAATGAAAACAAATCATTATAGGCCTATCCTACCATTCTTTCCCTGATGGCAAACTTTAGACCATTAAATGCAAATTCAGTAAACGTTCTCTCAGGTAATAGTACAAGACACCTATTTCTTGCCTTTCTAAATCGGAATATGAACTGATCAACTAATTCATTATTATGCTATTTCATTGCTGACAAATCTGCCACAAATATGTCCAGCACAGCTCTTTGGAATTTACTATGAAACATCATTTTCATTTGATCCCAAGAGAATATAGAATGAGGCGATAGAAATATGTACCAGGTAAAAGCAATCTTGGACAATGATAATGGGAATAACCGCAGTTTCCAATGATCTCTACACGTAGCATCTCCACATAAAGTAGTGAATCGATTGATATGCTCCTGTGTCGACTAATCATCTTCATCGGTAAACAAATTTTGGCATCTTAAAGCCCCTTGGGTACGGAACTATATCCATCCATTCTAGTTATAGCTTCCTGTATACCTGCCTAAAGGCTCCTGGTTCACCATCGTATTGCCACAGCATTGGATCAACTGCATATTGATTTTGTCTTGTTGGGATCGCAACTAGTGGTGCAACTATTTGGATTGGCTGTACAACCTGAGGTATCATTTGTGGTACGTTTTGTTGTAGAGGCCAATGCACCTAATATTGAGGTATTGGTGGTTGTGGGATTGGCTGCGGTAATGGATACTGTGTTGTTGGCTGTGGATATTGTGGAACCGAGTTTTATAGTGGTGGTTGTGGATATTATGGAATCGGGTTTTGTGGTAAGAGCTGTAGTGGTTGTGGTACTTGATAATGCGGTACTGGTTTTGGTGGTGTTACATTCCTCCCTAGGCTCTCTGTATTAGCATTTGGCCTAAACAACATCTTAGGAATGCTAGATTGAGTAGCAAAACCACCCGACAACACATTGTCTTGTAATTGGTACAAAGCAGTATGCTAAAGGAACCACATTTGCATTAGTCGCATTTGTTTGAACTGCACCAGACAAATTTACCCTATTAGCTGCTAGTTGACCTTTGTTGGTATTCTCGTTACTTTGTGACAAATTAACCACATTACCTTCACTTGTTGCCATTTGGCCATGTGCTTGACCCGCCAACGTGTTTTCTCCTCTCTAAAGAATTCTTATTGGTGCGAGAGGCATAAGCTATCCTACTGTTGCATTGCTAGAGCTCGTAACAACAGGCTACCCAAGACCTCTAACTACACCTGGAGAAACAACAGGGACCATTTGTGGCTGAGTAGAATTCATCGATGAATTCGGCCTTCCAGTGATCTCCTGAACTGTATTGATAATCAATGGCTTAACAGTATCAGCCATGCATCTAGTAACTAGATTAGCCAGATCATTGTGTTGTTCTTCCACGATTCTTCTCATAGTAGCAAGTATAACTGGATTTGTTTCCAATTGCCTTCTTTGTTCTTTAGTAAGGTATCTGGGACCATCTATCTCCTTTACCTGACCTTGTTCTGTAACTGTTCGTCCGTTTGACAACTCTGCACGTGTCACTCGTTCCACAGCAGGATTCGAGGGCGCACTGCTCCCTCGAACATTGTTATTCTGATCTAATTAGCTCTGACATCTCGTTTGTGCCATCGTTACTTCTCCAATTGACCTAAGGGTCCCACTAGGCGTGCCAAAATTATGTTTCGCCGAAAATGGCTTCTATAACAAAATATAATTCACCAAAAGTCATTCTTCGATTTTTAATAAGAGGAGACTAGGTTCTAAGTCTAATTCCAGACAAGAGCAATCCAGGTGTGAATAAAGGATCTGATTGTCTTGATTGATAGCACAAATCTCACACAATGATGATATTTTAACTCAAATTCATAAAGTATTCATACGAAACCGTCCAATTAATGGCGTCGTCCAAAGTTCATCGACATGATATTACAAAGTTACTAACTAAAAACCTAAATAGCTACAGCTACGGAAACTGAAAGTGCGAAACTGGAAAGTAAGGATAAAAAGACAGCATTTTGGTTTATATGTATGCAGGAGGCTTTTCTATAGACAATCGGACATTATTTATAATGTAGACTTGGTAGCCATCTTTGACATCGTATTTGATACCCATTGTTGATTTCATCTTTATCGTTCATTTAATGACACCTGTTTGTCAACTGCTGTCGATCTTATCTTTTGTCCAAAGTGATAACCGCTCTTGAGTTCTCTGTGTTGACACCTGTCCTTCGTAGGATGATAACTGTCATCGAACCTTTCTATCTTTTGAGATGATAATCGTTATTGAGCCCATTTGTTCTCTGAGACGATAACCATCATCAAGCCCCTTTGTTTTCTAGGATAATAACCGTTATCGAGCTTTTCTCCATTTGACATCTATCCTCGGGGATGGTAACCGTCATAGAGCTTTTCTCCATTTGACACCTGTCTTCGGGAATGGTAACCGTCATCGAGCTTTTCTCCATTTGACACCTATCCTTATGAAGCAAGGGTTTTTATCGAGTTTATCTATCCTTTTGAAGAAGGGGCCTTCATTGAGCTCTTTCTGCTTGACACCCGTCCTTCATAAGTAGAATATTCGTCGAGCTCTTTCTGGCTTGACACCTATCCTTCATAAGCAGGGGCTTTCGTTGAGTGCTTTCTGGCTCGACACCTGTTATCCTCTTTGTCGATGTCCTCAATGACAATACCTTTGGCACTTTTGGTCCTCATTCACCAGTTTTTCCTGGCTTGACACATGTTCTTCTAAAGAAGGGGCCTTCATCGAGTTCTTCCTGGCTTGACATTTGCTCTTCTCTTTGTTGATGTCCTCGATGACAATTCTCTTGGCACTTTTGGTCCTCATTTACCAGTTTTTCTAAATTTCAAATTTCCTGCCTATGACTGTCAGTACTTGCCAGCTATTTTGCTTACGTGAATCATCTAGTACAGGCGATGTCATCCTTTGACATTTTTATTTATTCATTTTATCTTACGTGTTGACAACCTAATTAATTTTAGGTGTCAACACTCCTTATTTGATGTTCAAGTGTAAACTCACATGAATGCTTCTGGAGAAGGAATTGTTTTCAAAATTTGCAAATCCGAGTAGTGAGTAATGTGTAATGCTTCTAGAATACACTCAGATTGTCTAAAACTTGGTCCATCATTCACCGATACCGTCTCTTCCATGACCCATACTTCATTATATTTGGATGAAGAGTCATGTGCTATTAGAGATGAATATCATGATTTACGACAAAAGAACACTATAAGTGCCATAAGTTGTGAACAGCGCTTACTTTAGTGCCAAAAGTTTTCACCGGCTCACTTAAGTGCCAAATTAAAGGAAAAACGATCACTTAAGTGCCAAAAGTTTTTTTGGATCGCTTCAGTGCTACATTTTTTGAAAAACGATCACTTAAGTGCCAACTCCAGCAAGCCACATCAGCTTCAAAAATTAATAAAAAAATACCACGTTAGATTTCAGGCGAAAAGTTATGTACGGCACTAGAGTTAGCACTTAAGTGATCGTTTTTCAAAAATTTTAGCACTTAAGTGATTGTTTTTCAAAAATTTTAGCACTTAAGTGATCTAAAAAAAACTTTTGGCACTAAAGTGAGTGCCGTACACAACTTATAGCACTTGTAGTGTTCTTTTGCCCATGATTTACATACACACCTGAAACATATCAAAAGTCCAGTTGG
>CM062222.1:18130230-18411028 GCA_031216235.1 Syzygium jambos
AATCATTGATACCTCTGTATAGTAGAGAGAGAGAGACTCACTTGCACTTAGGGTGCTGATCACAACCTATAAAGTAGCCAGCACCAAACCTGCTTACTTTAAATATCAAAGTGCCCTCCATACAACTGAAAAATCAACGATTATAGATTAACGACTATAAAGGACATCATAACACCTTCATATAAGCAAAAAATACCACAGCATTTTCCAATAGATGACCAACTCCATAAATTTCCATCTAGCAAGCAAAAGCACATACAAACTGTCCACCAGATCAACCGACTAGACCTATCATTTTCAAAGAACAGTTTATAAGTTGCAAACTCAGACAATAGTCATGGTTCAACTTCTATAGACGAATTAAGAAAAAAGATAGATCGGTAAATCCAATGACAAGCTAGATGTTCAAGTAAATCAAATTTGGAGGATAAAACTAGATGCTTGTTACATTTGACTATAAACACAAATAAGTAATGTTTGCGTATACCTTGGACACTTCCTACTTTTATCAGGAAGAGAAGCAAATAAAAAGTCCCCAAATGTCTTCTCCAACATCTTCTCCACCTGCCAATTTGAAAGCATTCTATTGAGATGAAATTACTAGTAGGCTCATGTGGGGAAAAAACCAAAAGAGCCATACCTGATGAATATGAACAGTAGCAGTGCGGTTGCAATATGAGCTAAATCGTGCCCAATAATCTTTCAGGAGACCTTTCCACTCTGTTAAACCAGCTGACACATTATCGAGCTGAACAGTGGTACTTATTAGACAAGGTCAGCCAAAATCAGCAGACATACCAAAAATTGGAGTCATCATTGACAGAAAAGGCATTTTATGATTTAAAAGAGTTTACCTCAGTCTCCATATCAGCAGTAAAGCTATAGTCCGTGACCTCAGAAAAATGGTGAGAAAGAAATGCTGACACCTAAACATCAAAAGCAGAAACAGATAAAAAGTCAGGCATAGACAATTCTTTCAGCTGAGGAGGGCCAAGCCAAGAAGAAAAACAGACCCTAACCCATTTTTCATCTTGATGACATTCAAAATACAGAGATAAAACAGAATAAACCGCACATAGAAGCTTTAAATAAGTGAACAAACAATTATCAAAGCCTTATAATTACCTGTGTCACTGTGAAGCTTGGGACATTCAGCATTCAATAACTAAATGCATATCGGTCAAATCAATGGTGATTAATAGTAAAACCCAGTTCTTATTAGATTTTAATCTTCATTCAACACTAGAATCAAAAGATCCATCTCCAAGTAAGTCAAAACAATTAATCTCTTTCATCGACAATCTCCTACAGACCTAGCAAATGCCTAGTCTAGATAATGACCAAAGAAACACTTCTTATTTTAGGGGAAAAATGAAAAACCCCAGTAACAAACGATCTCTTTCACATTTCCCAAGAAACTCTAACTTAATCATACTTGCTGTCTATGGATGCAATTTCTTAAGTGACTCATAATACACCTTTGCATTTCCATGATTTCAAGAATCAGACCACCGCAAAGCATTCTTGACAGCTTCACAGGTAGTATCGTTTTACCAGAATCATTGAACCATGTTTTACTGTAAACAGCCTTTAACTCTCAAATGCAGACTAATTCCAGCTGACATTTGAATATATCAACAGAATTTTGATTTCCATCTCTGTATCTTAAACATTTACTAAAATCTTTCAAGTTGCTTTCAACTTCACTTAAAGTAATGCTTAAAATGAAAATCATGTGCTAATGATCAAACAACAACTGCTAAACCTTTTTATCCCCTATCATACAATTTAAGGGATCCATCTATATCCTATAATACGTACTTGCAATTCCACAAGTCCCAGTTCAGCACTTCCTAATTTCATCTGAGGCATTCTCCCAAGTCCTATTCTCTTGATATAAGCTCATTCGCTAAACCTCCTCCTCTCACTGAAACATCTTAAGTTCACTGTCTAATCTGCCCAAAACCACCACAGACAAGTCAGACATCATAGATGGAAGTCCTACTTTTCCAAATATTATTCCAGTAACATGCCACAACGCAAATCATAGTAAAAGAAAGAATCTGTTCATTCCTATAGTCTAATACCTGAAAAACAAACGTACATGATTTTCTTTTTCCAATTATACAAAAAAATTCATTAAGAAGGTACCATTCATTAAGAAGGTACCAAGGGGTATCACCTCCATAAAGAATGGCTTCAAAAGGAAAGCCACGCATAAACAAATTTATGGATAAAAATGTTGCTCCTAACATTCCAACAAACTAGAAGTATGTCATTTCACTTTCCCAATATACCAAAATTGAAGGTGTTTAACCAATTAATTCTAAAACAATTCCAAGAGAATTCAACTCCTTGAAACACCCTCTTGTTTCTTTCCTCCCAAATGAGACATAAAATGGAGAGGAATCATCTTAGCTAATTTTCTTCTTTCCTCAGTTCCTAACAAACATGCTGCATAGTATCATGTCCTCAATTCATGTCTTAAACGGAAGCATACTCTAGGACCATGATTACCTCATGGAAGATTTTTTTTTTAAATAAACCTACCATATATTGGAAAACTTCTCATAAGTGGTTTTCTAATTCAGCTTCTCTTAAATAACCACTTATGTCTTCGGTCATCTTAAGCAATCTTAATGACAATGTTCTCTCACCACTGCATATATTGGAAAACTTTTTATAGGTTGTTTCTAACTCAGATTTGCTTAAGTAACCACTTATGTCTTCAGTCATCTTAAGCAAACTTAATGACAATGTTCTCTCGACACTGCATAAACGAAAGCTTTTGACAAGGCTTTACCACCAAACTTTTTTACAGAATCTAATTTGGGTTACTATTTGCAAAATTTCAAACATAAGTTTCCTATTTCATCCACTACCCCAACTTCTTTAACTTTTACGGACAAATAAACTAAATTTTCTATCAACCATCATACTAAAAATCTCTCTAGTTCTCTGTCAACATACCTATAGCGACAGAGACAAGGTTCATTAACAAGTACTGAGTCATCCTACTGTATCTATCAACACAACATGATAACCTATTCTCAACTTATGTTGCTAAGAACCTATTCTCATTTGTTTTGGAGATAGGCACAGTTTATTGCAAGAGCAACAAGGGCATGCATCCTCAGTGCAGACCAACAAGGAAAAAGATTCTAAATGTCTAGAAAAATGTCTGAATCAAATAACCAAGACCAACAAAAAGAAACACACAGCAATTCGCCCTTAACAATGCTTAAGGAGCTTTCTTTGTTCTCCAGAGCCCTTGAATAAATTTCTTCCCCAACCAACCAAAAGAAATGGAATGAGATTCTTTACAAGCCACCAAAAGCTCAGTCCTTCAAGGCTATAGCTCATCCAACATAGAACTGATCACAAACCCATTAACACCAACGAGAGCAAGAGATGAGCTTCAAAATTTCCAGACCTCTGCGCATAATCTGCACAACTACCGCAAATTAAGGGATAGCTCCATCACTAAAATGCTATGTGGACAAGCATCAGTATGCTGACAGGATTCCATCCATTACTGGAAGCCCTCTGGTTTCTACATGAGAGATCCAGTAGTCAATCTATGGCAAAAGATGAGCCATTTTGAGGAGGTGCTGACAAGTAGGAATAATTAAGGAATAAATGGTTCTTTTGTGACCTCACCATTAGTACTGGCTGTAGGCCTATCTGGAATTTCTTCCTACATCCGACATGATCCAAGTTTCTACTTTTCTTAACTCATTGTATCCATCTAATGTCACATTCAAACAATTCAGAAGAACCTAACACAGAAGAAAACGGTCCACAAAATTCATTTCTGAAACTCATCATATATTACAGTCTATGACTATGTAAGTGATTTCCATGATTGAAATTGAATTTAGCAATGACTACTGTGTAGACAGAATTTTCATGATGTTATTCAGTAAACAGCAACATACCATGCGGCCCCGAAATTCAGGATGTAGGACGCGGGCTTTTACTGTCACATAATTTCTGTCCTGAACCACAGAAAAAAAAGCGCATGATTGATTTGCTGCTACGATAGCAATGATAAGGATTTATAGCTGACAACTGCAATCGCAGGAAACATTATTAGAGGAATGTCTTTTCTCCACTTTTGGATAAATGTGTCTCCCATTAAGAGGCAAATTAAGCATGAAAGACTAGCACAAGTTGAATTTGTCGCGATCAGTGTCCGTCCAACTGGACCAGACCTGGAACTGACCTATTGACCAGATAGCAATTCAACCATTTGAATTATTTAACTGACCACATCTTACAAGCTCTTTTCGTCAAAGTACTATCACTCCATGGTGATTCGAGAACTTATATTTTCCTCATATGATACAACACCAGAGAATATGCTGTACCACTGTTTGACCAAATTTGTTTTTGCACACAAATCTGACAAATAATGTCCCAACCTGACAACTTTAATCTGAAGCGCCATATTTCAGAGGCGACATCATCATTCACAAGATCACAAGATTCGCCAAAATGAAGATGGTAATTTTTAGCTTTGCAATTAATTCAACAGCTTTCAGTTTAGTCATGTAATACGAGGACAAAATCTGCAGCCGTTATGAAAATCCAATTTTGAAAGGATACCGTGCAATAGCAAAGTCAGTTAAAATTTATTGCTTCTGCCAGGATAAATGGAAGAAGGCTAGAAAAGCATAGCCCATCAACCACAGAAGGACCAAAGGCCCTGATGGAAAAAAGAAGAGCCATTAATTGCATTCAGGACCACTGTTTCAAGAAGTCAGATCAGCCAGGAGTTTGGGAAATCAAAAGGGGATGACTGGTCTACTTTTTGTCTTCCTCCATTAACTCAAATAAACACTTGAATATAAAGAAGTAGCTCGAGATGATTTTCAATATGCTCTGTCGGCTAATTTTGAGAAATGTTCAGAATTCAATCAGTGAAAGACACTGCCATTTAAAAATCATGCAAAGGCTAATATACTTCTTTGGAAGTTAATGAAAATCTGAGACTCTGCAACATTCTTTTATCTGCCTTGTTTTAATTTGTAACAGCCTCCTGGGTTATATCTTGACATAGATAAGGTGATCATTGGATAAAACACTGATGTTACAAATTAAGTTTGACTAAAAGTCCCAACCCCACTCATGTTTGATGATTTCTATATTGAAATGAGATTCATAGAAAATCACCCTATGCACATTCATGATTCTCAAGTCTCAATGCTATCTGCCATCATGACAATTGCACAATATCAGAACATTCACTGCCTTCTGCATGCAATTCTAGGCATTTACCTGCAGTACTTTCAGCGTGCTCGCGTATGTAGACGGCCTCCCGATTCCAAGCTCTTCCAGCTTCTTAACCTTTAACACTTAAGATTGTAAAGATGCAGAACAATGCATCCAAAGGAAAAAATTACAAAAACTAGCATCCCCAGTAACATAACTCAGCCACTACTTTAACATAACTCAGCTACTATTTTTCTAATCTCAACCAGAAGATTACTCTGAATCCAGTCAAAGGGATAACAGCTATATAGACCCATCCCTCCCAATCTCTATGGAAAAACCCTCATGAAAACTGGAAAACACCAAATGAATATAAATATATCACTCTTAAATCCTCCTGAACACCGTCGAAAACACCAAACACATACTGTTACAGAAAGAACAAAACTTCTCAACGATACATGTTGCAAGTAAATCAACGAAACAATAACCTCCAAATTTAAAATCTTTCGAATGAACTTCAGCTTTTCAGAATCATTCCGAACATGAGAAGATGGAGTCCTTGCCGATATTAGGCACTTCGTGAAGATTACCCGAAACCATTTAGAAGAGTTCAATTATATAGATAAAATGACAGTAACTTACTAATGCACCCTCTGAGTAGCGCGATGGAGGCTGAGTGTAGTGTTGCTTGGATTTCACATCACTGAGAGTCAGTAAATCTCCAACCTACAAAACAAATATACATTAAAATCTTGATAGAACTTGAAAGTAAACTGGCAATTATAAGCAAAAGATCATCATGAACAAACTCTGATATAGTTCCATCTCCTTACATGGATTTACTTAGCAAGACAAACATTAATTCTTCTATATCGTCTTAATGATGGTTCTATACCTTCAGAGAGCTCAGTACTTCAAAAGTTTCATCACGTTCATTCCCTTCATTTTCTTTAGACCTCACTGTTTCCGCTTCCACATCCTAAAAATAGAAATACAGCAGTATTAAAAGTAGCTTGGCAAAAGAAAAAAATACCCATCCACAAGAGTTGATCCAATCGAAACATTGGCTCTCACCAAAAACAAAGCCTCAAACATGACTCACCTTGCAGACTTAAATGTTGCACTATAAAAGAACATGCAAACGCAGTCAAAACACGTTTTAAAACTCAACTTTCTAAACAAACATAAGCAGATTCCCAACTACACAATATTACTCAAATTTATCATTGACATGTAGCTCTCTTGTTTGAAGTAAGGCTTCTTCCTACTATGGATTCAGCTCAGACATTTTCTGTGCAGAAGCTGACTAACTAAGATGCTCTTCTGCAAAATCATGGTTCCATAGACCAAATTCACATTGAGATATATAAACTGATAAAAAAACTATACTCCTTGTCCTTTTTTCTCCATTAATCATCTATAAATGCCTGTTATGATAAGTCAGAATACTGGCAAAGAAACTTGTTAATACACACGGAAGTAGGATAACATTTAATTATAAATGTTTGCTTACACTGCGAGTCTCCACATGGTTATCTTCATTTAAAATTTCAGTCAGCTTCCAATTCGGGAGAAACACTTTTAGATTCTATTTTAACCACTTGTAAAATCCAGCAAGACTCCCTCACTCAAAGTAGGTTCAATTTTACTTATTCTCGCACTAAAAACCATGAATCCACAGATACTCTTGAGTGCACTGCTATATCTATTTGAACATCCTCAATATGAATGTTATTCCTCATCAAATTCCCGAATAAGCTTGTTGGTCTTTCAGAAATTACCAGTACCATTTCTTACATCTGATAAGCATGCTTGTTAAACTCTATCCAATCTGAAATAATGATACTTTACCATAACAAACTCAAATGGCACTCACAGCAATGAGCTGCTTGGAATTTCACACATTTTCAACATAGAAGCCATGACACAAGTGTACTGAGCACAAACGTGCTGATAAAGATTTTATACCTTGAAAACTGCCTGGTAACCAAGAAATCCAATTTTCAAGCTTGAAGTATTCAACACAATAGACCCATCAGCATTCTTAATCTCCACATGAATCTGGATTAGAAGAAGACTTTAGTCCTTGAGTCAACAACCTTTATGAACAAGATAAAAGCAGGTACCGACATAGTTGATAAAAGCAACAAAAACTGAGAACACTGTTATAGTTGAACATGCTTCAAATCTAATTCATAATGTTGACTGGGGAAGGATAGAACCTCTTCCATTTCCATAACTAATTGATTTATGTTTTATTACTCCTAAATTTCCAGAACTGAGGTCTAGTACTCTCTCATCCAGAACAAATTTAGAGTAAATTTAACTTGAGTTGCTATAGCAACTTCTCTTAACCATGATTATCAACATTGACCAAGCATGCATTCCACTTGTCAGCAAAGGGATGTCAGAGAAAATTATCAGATACAGTTCATCCTAAAAATTTTCATCCGAGGAAGAGACCATGGGAACACATTGATAACCCTTCACAACCTATTCCAGGGCTTTTCCTTCTTTGTAACTTTTGGCTTTTTCTCAGGGCATTTTTGGAATTGGATAGGACAAAGCTACTGCATTCTCGTGCTTGAACAAACAGAAAAGGCCTTCACTAATTGGGGAGAAAAAGAGAAGGAAAGAAAAGCTCTATAATAGAAACTCGTGAAGCTTATCATATCCTTACCTGATTAATTACAGCAGGTTCCATTTGGCATGCGATGGTACGAGACCAGATAAGAGTGTACAACTTCAAAGAATCTTCGTCAAGTATATTAACTAGCGATGCTACAAGACAATAAAAGAACATTAATAGCATGCCTCAATCTGTAACACATTAGTCAACAGGTCTTGGAAAGTTGGTAACGTTACATGGCAACCTCCGGATATCAGTTGGTCTAATTGCTTCATGAGCTTCTTGAGCATTCTTCACCTTCTTAAAGTACTTGCGTGCAGCCTCTGCTGCAAAATCTGACCCATACCTACATTACAAAGCAATTTAAGCATAGTAGACCTGCTATCTTCGTGGTTTTCATTAATTTCATAGTTTTATTTCACAATATCAAGAGTCAACTTGATGATTTTACTACACGCCATTCATTGGAACATCCAAAAATTTAGCGGACTGTAAAATTGCTGACACACACATGTGCATTACTTCCTAAATTCCTCCAGCATCATATACTTTAATACTTCCTTAGAACCAATCGCATGGTACAATATATTAATCTCCAAATGGTAAGGATGCTTTGGTGTGGAACAATGAAAGAGATTGAATCTTTTCTGTAAAGTTTTACTACAAGCTGCTAGATAGGGAGGTCGACAGTGGTACAATGGATTGTCCTTGGAAAGCAATTTGGAAAGTGATGGTTCTGGACAGAGTTTCCTTTTGTTGGTTTTTTTTTTTCTCTTGGGAAGCAACTTGAGAAGAATCCTTACTTTAGATAATGGTTTGGACGAGAATGGTCTGGACAATTTCCTATGCTTGCACAGGGTTAAGTTTAGTTATTTGAGGTTCCATCGAGCAAACTTTGGGCTTGGCAGGGCATTTGTTTACAGTGCAACAAGAAAAGAGGGATTATTTCAATTCCTCTCCCTCTGTTTTTTGGTTGATTTTGGAAGGCGTGGAACAAGAGAGCTTTAGATGGAGAGGAATCTTCCATTTCTTTTTTTATTGAAAATTGGCTTGAAAGTTGTACACCTTTGGTATAGTGAGTAATTGCAAAAGGATGGAAATGCCTTTATCGATATAGCTCATGATTTATTTTGACAACTGTTTTGCATATAGCTTAAACTTATACACTTTGGAGAAGTGTTCTGCATACAGCTTTAGTTTTTTGGGCTTTTTGTATGAGGGTTTGCACCCCCTTAGTGCCTTATCATTGAACTTTATATGTATCAAAGAAAAGGTAATAACAACCTCAAAACAGTGAAATGACCACTATGCCGTGTGATAGAACCATGTGATAGAACCTCGTATCACAGGTGGTTGAACATTAGTGTGACTCACACAAAAGCCAATAAGCCACTCTCTAAGAAATCAAAAGGAGTCATAAAATTAAAGAGCTAGCTAACAAGCCCCAAACAGATATCCGGTTCAAAAGCAACCCAGGAACCTGTATCAGTGTAAAACACATTAGAAAAGGCATCAACACTCATATGGCTCATTTATAACTTCCCTTTAACTCCCACAGACATATGCTTGGTAAAATCTCTTCCATGTGCAATAGAAGTCACTCTTTGACAAAGATGCAAATTTTTAGCCAATTGTTTGAAAAGTGGACCTTGATATGAGCGACTGTAGGGTGACAACATCAGCATTTGCAAATTCAGACTGACTATATTTGCAGCAGCATCTAAATAACCAAATTGAGAGGAAATGAAACACGTTTTCAAACCTTAGAAAAACTGTTCGCACAAAGTCAACCACATAAAGCTTAGACATTCTCCATCCCTTCGATTATACTATGTATAAGAAATAAAAACTAACCTAATTTAAACCCTTCCCTCCAAAAATAAGAAGTCAAGAAAACAAATCAAAATCCAGCTAATGCAATAGAAATAAGAAACCTTGAAAATACTTCTCACAAGACAGTTATTCAAGGACTTGAAACTCAAATGAAATTCCCTGTTAAACTTTCAACAAGATAAATGGTGGAAAATCAGCTTTCACCTATAATAAGTAATAATGAAGACTGCACATGCAAGATCCAACCTTTCAAATATTCTAAATGCAAAAATCATCATCTTACCTGTCAATCACCAAAGAGCGTATATCCTTCACAGCCTCCTCAGATATCTAAAACAAACTCAAAAAAGGTACTGTCAGAGCAAATTGTCAGAATCTGACCCCAAAGAAAGAACAATTTATCACAAAGATAAGCAAATAAACTAGACAATGCCAAATCACTAGAACAAAGGGAGTGCAGATGCCAATTGACTGAAATATTACAACCTGAAGCACAAGCTCCTTAACAGTTCAAACTTGAATCAAAACAAGAATAAATGTAAAACAGCTAAGCACAAAATATTGTACAAGGTCCATTAGAATGGTATCTCCAAGGCGCAGAAGTTCTATATAAGCTGAGTTTTGAATTTGAAACGTGAGAGAATAACTAAATTTGATACCATATAGCAAGTAAGATTTTGGTTGGGGTGAAGACATTTGCCTCTCTAGAAGATGCAAGTCTTTTGCAATGAAAAGAAAATAAAAAAGTACTAAAATTCCCAAGTAAATCTCAAGTCCCACTTTTGAATATATATATTTTGACACCCTCTTAAAATTAATTTCCTCAAATGGATCAGCACCCCCTTGATGGCCTTTCCATGAAACACCTACCCTCCTCTTTTTCCCTTTCTAAACAGGAGATGAAAGCCACAACGTCACAAAAACTCACCATGGATTATCCCATTGGAACCAAAACTTATTCACAGGCCAAGCTTCGATGACATACAGCTTTCCCAGTTTTGCAAAAGAATAAAAATCTAGCCAGAAACATATCAAAAACTTGTATGTAAAAGTACAAGGACTTTTATTTCAGGAAGGGCAACACAAATGCACAAACCAGCACAGGTATGATAATCCAAAAAAACTGTCAAGACATCAAATCCACTATGAGGCAGCAAGGGGTGCCAAACCATGTAAACAAAGATCTCAAAGCCAAAATAAGAACTCAATGTTGAGCCAAGGATGGAAGAACCTCCCGCACTGTACAAAAAGTGTGGAACTTCAAACCAATGTTCAACAAGTGCCTGGATAGAAGACACTTTTTTCCTTCAACAGACATCTTTTCCATTCTTCTCCGACCAACCAAAAACATAGAAAGAGGAATTGAAGAGACCCACTTTATGATAAGATATTTGAATACCTTGCCATGCCCATAATTCATGCTCAACAGACCTCACTATAACCCAACTTAGCCCAACAGAGCCATGAGAAGTCTAAAATAGAACCGGCAACAACACTACCAGAAAGAAAGTTTAGGGGGGTCAAAAGTTACAAATGACAGTACAAGGATGTTCCAACACTTCACCCCAACATCAGTGCACATTATCACTGCCATGAAAAATTAACCGATCCTAACTCCTTCACTCCCCCAGAATAACACATCATTAAGTCTCCGAAGATGTCACTTTTGTTTTTCAAAGATGTCACTTTCAACATTTACGTAAGCAACCAATATAAAAAGTCCACACCATGGGTCCAGTGCTTACCTGCTAAAAGGGGCTGAACGTAACTGTTAGTAAATATCAACAAGTAATTTCAAAGAACAACAGTGTTGCCACTACAGTATGTAAAAGCAACCAATTAACTTCATGACAATCATACAGAAAGAACAGCACCTACATGTAAACCATCAGTTCTGATGTATGTTATCAAACCAACTGCCTTGCCATCTGATAACTGTACCCCTTCGTAAAGCTTTTGTGAAAGCTGCATTCAAGAACTAATGTGAATACCATGATTAAAGCAGCTCCAAATATTTTGTTATTTAAGAACAAACTCCTTCTGTTTCTATTTTCGCTTTTAACCAACCAATAGGCAAAGTAGAGTTTTGGACTTCTAGAGTTAGGGAAAGAATCACACATACTCTCAAATCATAAAGTTTTTTAAAATAACAAAAACATTATCGATGAAAAACACTTGAAAACGAAATTCCAACTTAGTTGTGGCACTCGATAATAAATATCTACATAGACTACATATTATGAGATAGAAAATGTTCGTTTTTAGCAAATTTTCGAAGTAAAAGTGTTATCTTTTATTAGCCAAATTCATTTTCTTATTGGTGAATATGGTTATCAATAATAGAATGTTCAGAGTGATATTAGGACTTTGTAAAACAAGAAGAATAATATGTCTTCTCTAAAATCATTAGTCCGATAAAAATACTGCAGTCGGAGGGAAAGAGAGAGAATCTCATTATACATAACTTGAATTAAAAAAATGAAAAAGATTAACTTTAAGTTAGATTCAAAATTCAAATTCATGAGACTTCATTTTTTTAGCATAATTCTCTTAGAATATAGATGAGTAAAATGCTAAAATCTGATAATATAAGTGCCAGCTTGTAAGGTAAAATGAGATTGAATAGAAGAAGAAAGACAAACAATAAAGTAAAAAATGGAAAAAGAAAGAACAAAAATCAATTCTCCCCGCACTTCTGCTGTCACTCATGTGTAAAGGCTCAGTCAGACCGGGCCGTCTACCTTCTTTAGCAACTTTTGCACGACCTATAAAATAGCTCATGTAGTTTGGCAACCGGCCAAAGAGTGACAAGTCATGTACTCTAAGAGAGTCTTCAGCAGGGATCACACTTTAGTGTTTCATGGATGCGAAAACATATTAGCCTTCAAAATCAATCTCTCGGACACTCAGGCAAGCAAACAGCTGAACACTTCCACATATATTACTATCCACAGCATCATTTCCCCAAAATAGGCTTAAAATTTACACACTTGGAAGTAAAATGCATGCTTCTTAACTTCAAATTATGCAGGCATCAGTTGAGAAGGTCATCAGCATTTTAAGAAGCAAACCTTCATAGTGTATGTGGCTGGAAAATGTAATTTATTGGCAGCATCTTGCTGAAGAGTCGACGTGATGTAAGGTGTCGGGGGATTCCTTCTCATCTTGTTACTTTTAGAGGCAACAATTTTGAAACCTTCAGATCTAATCTTCTCTTCAATATCTTTTGCCTCTATATAGGAACCAACTGAAAACTGGTTCAATTTTGTCGAAGCAAAATATGTCAAGCGGGATGGGATAAAAATGGATTTTAGGGAAGGATCCAAACTTCTTCTCTCAAAGTCAACCTCCAAACTCCAATACTCTTGTGGAACAAACTGATCAATTTCCATTTCTCGATCACAAACAAGTGCTAAAGCAGCAGATTGGACTCGCCCAGCTGACTGGCAACCTGGTAGTTTCCTCCATAATATAGGAGAAATATTAAAACCAATCAGATAATCTAGAGCACGGCGTGCAAGGTAAGCATGCACCAAGTTTGCATCTATTTCTCTTGGTGCCTTCAGAGCAGCCTTGATGGATGATTCAGTTATCTCATGAAAAACAACTCTTGCTATAGTCATGTCATCACGTAAAGCATCCTGCTGCTGCAACATCTCAATGATGTGCCAAGCAATAGCCTCGCCCTCACGATCAGGATCTGAAGCTAGAATTAGACTATCTGCTCTGAGAACCAAGACAGGAAGAAAGTATTCAGAAGCATAGTTAAACTCCAAATTATTTTCCTTTTACACATTGACAGATATCGCAGATAATAAACATTAACACATAACCTACTCACACTGGCATGGCTTTCATATTCATAGATAGATACTTTATTATTTTGGTAGACTAAAATCCGGTTGAATCAAGTTCATGAACTATTCACTGAGCTCCTGAAAACTCCCCTAAGCAAAACACTAGTATTTTTACTGAGATTTCTCATGAAGAAGTAAGTGGGACAGAAATCAATACCCGCTTAGGGCAACCTTGATACTCTTCAGATGGGTCCAAGCAGCAGATGGCACCTCCCAGACCATACTAAAGTCATCATCAGGACGAACAGATCCTGATCGTGCAGCCAAGTCCCTTACATGGCCATAGCTTGGAATAACTTCAAACATATCACCAAGATAGCCTTGAATAACCTTTGCTTTTGTAACAGATTCTACAACCACAACAGATCTCCCCTCAGGAGGATAAAAAGACTTCGACATCCTCTGACTTGGTGAACTCACTTTGTTGATTGCTTGATCTTTCTTTTCTCCCATTGGCTCAACAGATGTCTTCACAGATTTTTGTTTAGAATTTCGCACTTTCTTGCCCGAACTTTTTTTTGCAGAAGCAGGAGCCTCTAGCAGTTCCTTCGAGTCAGGATGACTTCCACCTGACTTAGCCTGCAAAACTAACATCAGTTAAGATATCATAGCATGATTAAAAAAAAATGTACTCCTAACTATTTCCAGATATGCAATCACCAACCTTCAAATTTGATGCAGACAAGGATTCACCTTTCTTCTGGTCTGACACTTCTCCTTGAGCAGCACTTTTAGAATCTTTCTTCAAAGGATCGCACTTTTGTTCTTTGCTCTTTTTGCTCCGTGCAAGCTCTCGCCTCCCTTTGCTCTTATCCTGTTTAGCACCACTAGCAAGTGATGTCACAGATGATGAACTCAAGTTTACTTCTTTTGCTGTGTCAGCAATTTTTTCTTGGACATCTACGGAGATATCCTCTTTCGAAGATTCTGATACAATGGGCGAAGAAGCAGCAGACTTTTTACTTTGAGCAGCCAACTGCTTTGCCTTCTTCCAATTTCTTTTGAAACCCTTAAAACCCAACCCAGTGGCACCTCTTATCCCATCCCTTACAGAGGCATCATCATTTTGATTAAATGGTCGAGAACTTTGAGAGTAAAACCTGGTAGCCAAAGCTTCATTACCAGGGAATTTCAATCGAATGCTAAAGAATGAACTGTCTGCTGCGATGCTCGAAAGTACAGGTCTAGCATGTAAAAGGCCAAAAGACAGACCACCATGAAACCTTGTAAAGCCATTAACAGCTTCCTGATTCTTAAGATGTTTAGTCATGAGCACACTAGGTGCGCTTCGAGTTTTAAGGTTAAATGACCTCGTAAACAGTTCTCCAGTACAAAATGAAGTTGAGCAAATTGACATTCCCCGATGATTAAGAAGCGTCCCCTGCTGCAACTGCAATAACAGTTACAAACAACAAGTCAAATTAGTATAACCAATCAAATCAAATGTCAGCACATTCACAACCACACAAACTTAACATGCATATGTATTGCTAAACAAATCAATTTTCGACCAGTTACTCAAAAAGCATCCACGGTTCTCATTTCTACTCGCACTCCACTTTTCTTTTGGTCAGCAAACGAACACGCTCATACCATCTCCGAAGCACAAAATAGAAAAGAAGGTAAACTCTAGAATCGGCAGACCAAGGTAACAAGTTAAGACCCCATTCCACATAACCTCCCCATCCCCACCATTCTCAAAAACAGAAAATCTGACCAGCACAATGCAATGCCGCCTAGACAAATTAAGGGTCAAATTCTTTTCTGTTCTTTTTTTTTTCCATACGGGGTCAAGAATTCAATTCGGCAGCTGAAATTGATGAGCAAGAACCTGAGCCATGGTGGTCCGAAGACGGCGGAGCGAAGACAATCGTGGGTCAGCGGCAGATGACGATAAGCTCCTACTCAGTCGGAGACTCATTGCAATGGCGCTACCATTGGCCTACTGGCTTGTCACCGCCCCCCTCCTCTCGCTCCTCCTTCTCCGGTACGCACTGGGGTCGACGTGCAAAGCGTCGGGTGTGCTGAATCCGTAGGGACAAGCAGGGTGGTGAGCAGCAACGAAGCCAAGGAAAGAGGCTGTCGAGGTTGAGGCTGGTCGGTGAGGGTTTCAAGGATACAAGAACGTCTCGCTGGGGAGGCTTCCTGCGCATGGCTCTGGAAACTCAGGTCCGTCTGATCACGAATGAAAATGACGGAGGGAAAAAAAAGGTCAGGACTCGAACACGGGCATGCCAACAGAAACATCGCTTTTCACCGCCATCACCACATTACCTCGAAGTCCTGAGCGATTCCACGAACGAGGCGCTGGAAGGGCAGCTTGCGGATCAGTAGCTCGTTGCTCTCCTGGCACCGTCCCCGGGCGGTAACGGTGAGGCTTCCTCACTCCGCCGGTGGTCGGGCCCGACTCGAAGAAGAAGAAGTCTGCTTCGTACGGGACATTCTTGCGTCAGATCAAATCGAGCAAAACGATAGCTCGGGAAATCCGACGGATTGATTCGATATCGAGAGAGCGAAACGAGGAGGAGATCGAATACCTCGGGAAGTCGGAACGAGAGGAAGATCGGAATCGGCGAGGGCGAGCGGCGCTCGCAGGAATTAGGCCCAACCCTACCCAAACCAAACCTAGTAATGCCCCGTGCTTAAAAAGCCCTACCCAAAGAAGACAAGACCCAACCCCAAAATACCCCAAATTTTAGGTCCGGGCCGGGCCGGGTCGGGGCGGGTCTTGTTCACAGCCCCAGCTTTAGGCGCCTTTTCATAAGGGGTTAAGCTTCACCGTCCGCTTTTCAAGATACACCGCCGGATCGGGTCGGGTCGGGTCGGGTTCCTACATTGCCCAGATTAAGTGGTGGAGGGCGGCAACAATTTGGTCAGGTAAATCATACCGCGAACTGAACTGAACCGAACCGAACCGAACCGGCCGGACCTATTCGAGTTGGGATCGGGAATCCAAACTTGAAGCGGGAGCCGACAGCACCGAGCGTAATGCAAGAGATACTAAATCCGGTATGTTGGAATGGTTTACAAGATGAGGATGATTTTGTGTGCACGAGTGGTTGTTCAAGTTTAAGGGGCATCTAAGCACCAAAAAGGAATTCATCTTTCTAAGGGTAGAAATTTCTGTATATCTTGGACGGCATAATTCAAACAAAGTACAAGTAACGAGAAACATATTGAGATTGGTATTATGGATCGGTTTACAAAATCACATGACCAGTCATAATTGATTATTCAATTCACTAGATACATGTGAAAATCCGACGGAAAACTCTAGTCTCTACATAAACTTCTTGTGTACTGTGTATTGTTGGTAGTGTCTCTAATGCTACTCTACATAACAGGTCTCTTTTGTAGTTTATGGTGGGCTTCCAATAAGCCATCTCGCACATCCGTGCTTCTCTCATCTTCACTTTAGATTGGGGATGTCAACTTCATAAAAGTGTGTTGGCATCAAATTGACCCTAAAGGGCTTAAGACCAGATATTTCCTAATCCATTATCATCGTTACGTGAGTAGATTGGTTATTATTTAGAAGAAGGAATAATGGCACTAATGATCTTTTCATTTTCACTAGAAGTTCGAATCATCTCCCTACTTTCTTTGTCCAAAAACCGTTCATGTACTTCTTAAAAAGTCACACCAATCATCCTTCTTCTGTTCCGACGACGGATTTGTTTTGCTGACGTTAAACTTTTTAATTATTTTTACTTATACAAGGACTCTCCCCCGTTCCTCTCTGTTTGTGACTATCTCTTCTTCTTTCTCCTCTGTTCTACACTAGCTTTCTTCTTTATTCTCGCAGCCGCCATAGATTTCGAGCTTAAGCCCAAAAAGTTAGCGGCCGCAGAGCTCGAGCTCATGGTAGCCACGACAGCTCAAGATTCAAGATCGCGAGCAAGGCCGCTCGACTCTCTCCTCTTTTCTTTCTCTTGTGCCATATCACGGTATTCATGGCCTTTCGCTCTCTTCTATTCTTTCTATCAACGCCTCTATCTGTATCTTTTCTATGCCCACCTCAAGCTTGCGGCCATGGTCGCTTGAGCTTCAGACTTATGGCCATATTAGCCAGAGCTTCCTCGATCCAGTTTCTTGCAACCCCGGCTAGTGCTCAAGCTCTCACGACAATGGCTGTTCCTGACGTTATTAGTCATGGCCGCTCAAATGCTTGAGCTCAAGCTTGCGGCAACCACAGTTGCTAGATCCCCGAGCTTATGGCCTCGCGGCAAAGACACTCAAGTTCTGAGCTCATGGCCTTGGATAGATTCAATCTCCACTAGGGACTAATGTAACAATGATCAATATCCAACGCCATCGATCAAGTGGATCTCTATCCGTCAAATTGAGTAGACAATGATTAGCATCATTTACCGTTAGATCACATAAAGATCAATTGTTGTAATTAGAGGAACTCTTGTATAAATAGGGGAGCTCTTCCCATCACTTATATCATTCGATTTCATTTGAACAATATAACCATTCTCTAAATTTTTTCTACTTTGTGAGAGTAAGGCCTACTTAGGCCAAACAAAGTGATTTAAGGTCTACGTGCCGCACAGTTCGCAATCGAAAGCTTGGACGATGCTGGAGCGCAAGGTCGTGTCAAGTATTGCCACAATCAATGTCATTAATGTCGACGGGTCAGGATTTTGTTTGTTGTTTTAATTTTTTTAAAACTCTAATTCTACTCATTTGACCACATCAGCTTTTCTATCGCCGACCCATCTTTTGTGGTCTCTAACTTAGCCAATGGTCCACGTCGGCCACATTCATTTGGAAAAGAAAAAGAGAGAATTAACCGAAAATTTGAAAAATAATTTTTTCCTTCGTTTGCTCTCTCTGGCTATTGATATAATGTGAAGGGTTCAAAGCAATCTTAGTTGATAACTGAGAGCAAGATTTAACTAAAGCGTGTAGTCAACTTCCATGACCAACTTCCCATTGATCTTTCAATTTTGCAAGACATGGAGGGAAACAGCAGCATCCGGTCAAGAAAGACGCTCTAGTCAAGCAGACAACACAGTGTGTAATAAATCTCAGCAAAAAGTTGGTAGACTATTGGCTTCATTTGCCTTTGTTATGTTACATGAATCATCTCGACGTGGTTAATTGGTAATGAAAGTATATGACTCAACACAGCATTGCCTCTGGTACATGATCATTCTATCATTAGAACCAGACCATGTTTAATGACACTATAGGAGGTTGTGGCCCAAGAGGTTTGCTCGATGATATCCCGGTATTCGCCTCTGTGAGTTGTGTCCAGAAATATCCAAGGTCTTTAGCAGCTTCGAATCCAGGACAAATTCACAACAATCTCTACTAACAATTGCTCTGGATATTCAAATTTTGAGTCGTGTCAGCTCAACATTTCGCTTTTCGCAGTAAAGAGAAGCTGATGTTTCACTTTTTTAAGGTGTCAGGGCAAGATAACTCTGGTAATTTTTCAATGGCCCTGTACCAAGAGATATCCATCTCTTCCGAGAAATCCAAACTCTCAACACCTCTAAAATCAGGTAGATTGTTGCGGCCTCTAGCAATTAATTCTAAGATGTTTTAATTGTTGAAAACTCCAATCTTTTGATGGACGAACAACAAGCGATATGCAGTTCTTCCATGAACTCCAACTCATAAAGGCCTCAAATATCAACTAGATTAAAGCAAGATGCGATCTCTAGCTGCCTCAGACGATTTAACACTAAAAGGTCCAGTAGAATGTCAATGGACTTGCACATACTGATACTCAATTCTTCCCGGTAATTCAATCTGTCAAGCCCTCAAAAGTCAGCTAACTCTTTCAGTCTCAATTTATTTGTCGGAGATATCAATACTTCAGGACCATAGTTCAATCAGCTCATTAGCACTCTTTTAGCTCCAATTCATTCGAACTTAGCACATTCCCAAATAAGAAGCTTTATTAGTCTCGGGGAATTATCCGGGAGACATGCCAGCCATGAGCTTGACTGAAGAGTCCGTTCCTTTAAATGGATTATACGAGATAGCTACAAATGGGCGACTCTTGCAGGGGACTCGCAGAAGTGTTTAATCCTGAAGGAAGCTCCGGCAGCAATTGAAGCTTGTAGCAGTACCCTAAACCAAGATTATAAAGCGAAGAAAGCTTATGGATGCTTTCCGGAAGTAACTGAAGTTCCCTGTAACCCTGTACAAAGTCTTGGAGAGAAGAAAGATTTCCAGTGCTTTCTGGCAAGTCGGAGATGGTTGTATACTCTAACTCAATCCTATTGAGGAAAGACGAGCAACTGATTCTCTTGAAATTCCCCTAGCAATTTAACGCCGAACAAGGCACTAAACTCTTGAAGCTTGACCAACCTGCGAACAGCATTGGTTAACTTTCTTATCTTTGTAAATTTTCTAAAGATTCAGGTAACTCCATAATGCTCGAACTGGACAAGTATAGTTTAAAACATTCCCATCGAGTCAAAATCTTTCTCAATGAATTTTATAATGATAAACGGTGCAGTTTCATGAGGAAGCCACTGGCCTCTAGAAGTTGAGTGAAATTTGTACAGAAACTCAAGTCAAGGTTGACAAATTTACGAGATTGCTTATTGAGTCAGGGAATCCAATAATGACTGACAATACTTGTCATTAAGAGTCTCCAACTTCTTCTGAGTATCCGGAAATGTAGAAATTTCTCGTATAGCTGATCTATCCTCCGGATTCTTACAGTCCATCAAGTCCAAGGAAACGAGGCTCTTGAACTTTCCGATAGAAGAGTGAATTCGTTCCCATGAATTGCATCGTTTGAAGATTTGAGTCTCCAAATCCAAATTTGTAAAGGAGTACACCCTGAAAATGCACAACCAATAAGCCTGAGAACTTTTAGCTGCTTTGCCATCTAGAGGAATGAAGATATTTTGGGGTTAGCTATTGAAACAAGTGGACTTAAAAATATAGAGAAGAGGATGTGCTTTTCCATCTTACCATGGCCGAACTTCATCCTCCGCCGAGCTCTGAAGTAGTGCTCCGCGACAAATCTGAGTACAACTAATTTTCCGATATGAAGATTGTTTGCGACAAAAGATGTAGGGCAAGTCATCCACAAAAGCCATCTTAATTCAGATAATAATTTCGTCAAATCTCCACCAAAATTCTCACCTCTTGCTTAAAGGAACCTTCAGTTCTACAGATTTTGAAACTTTTCACTTTTGTATACTCGACACCCTTGGTCAACTATATCATCTCTGCCATCTCTCTCAAAACAAATGGCTTGAACCCTTTTAGAACCCTACAAGCAAAACACTGGATATCATTAATATTGCATCATATGTTAGAGAAAAAGATCAGGCCAACACAATGCATATGACATATTACTTAACAATTTCCTCGCATATGAAGCTTTACACACGAAACCATATTTGAACGTTAACACATCACACATAAAACTGCAGACCAAAAAACAAGCACAATAAAAACAGTAACAGACATAACAAACACAAGGAGTGCCAAGATTAGAACTTGTGACCCGTTCTGACATCATTCTAGACAAACCTTTTTTCTTTAAAGGTTAAGCTGTTAAAAAACAAGCCAATAATATACAGTAACAAAGCCAACTAAAAGTGAACTTATTATCTACTTTTCTCATAATATCACGATTAAGGTCTCTCATTGTAAATTTTGCGATATGGAAAAAGAGCCGCTAGTTAACAGCTTTTAATGTGCTTATCACATCAAGCATCTGTTTGGTAAAGCTGTGGTTGTGTTGTAGTTTTTCGCGTTATGACTGTAGTGAAGCATAGTAATTTATGTGCTTACAAATACATGTTTTAAAGCTGCAACATCCCTCCAGCTTCTTTACATTTACTACTAGAAATTTTTTATAAGGGTATTTAGAAAAGAGGTCAGGAAAAATAGCCTAGAAACAGGAGCGCTCTTGCCATTATGCAATTTAATAGGTAAGAAGTATTAAATAACAACAGATGTTACATATTGGATTGAATAGATACATTAGAGCTAAGAAAGCAGGGATAAATGTTAATGTAGAAGGTTACCTTATTCGCTTCTCGTACTTTCAAGGCTTCCTCAAAGATCCATAGACCATTTTTCTTGCTCACCCTTCTAGGCACACAACATCCTTACCAAGATCTCTTGATTGACTATATCATTGACTCACCACCACATGTTAAACCTTCTAGGCAGTCAAGATCTCGTCTCAGATCTCCTAGTTAACTATATTCTTTACTCACCGCCATATTTTATCTAAACTTCAATTCTTCAATTATCAAACTGGATAAATGCCTCCATACTTTGACAAATTTACTATCCATGCCGAGGAAAAAACCAGCAATGTTGAGAAAAATTTGTTGATATCCATGTTCTAATGCGTCATAACTTATCTTCAATATCTTTTGGACATCTCTATAAGGTTCTTTCAATATTTTCTTATTGGATTAAACAAACAAATATGAACCTATAACCTCAAGAGCTAAAGGAAGTCTTCTAGATTTACCCTAAAAGGCACTTTGAGGATAGTCATACTTGCAGTCTAATCCAAATTCCACCTTTGATTAAGTACAGCTTCATATCCAAACGTGACGATGATCCTACTTCCCGACATAAATCAATTATGTTCTCTGGTCGAAACAAGCAGTCGACACTTATGATCTACATCATCGAGAAGAATGTTGAATTCTTTTTTGAATATCTGGAAGGAAGCTGCGATGCACAAATTCTCCGAAGGTGAAAGTGATTTTGCCAATGCCACCAATGCCGTAAATTCCAATTATTCGGATTCTGTTGGAAGTAGTGTCCAGCCATCCGATAATCTTCTTTGTATGATCATCAATTCCAACCAAAGTCTCACGAACATCCACCCGCAAACCTTGTCGTAACTCACTCAGAACCGTCTCAACAACTATCCTTACAAATTCTCCTAGGTGCCTATCAAAAAACAAGACAAGATAAATTGAACGATTCTACCACCATATCAGCAACATATCGCAAAGGATTATAAACAAACTATATTTCTATTCTACCAATGAGGAATTTAGGAATACAGCAGTAAGATCTCATATAAAGAAAGTCAAAAAGTTTAGATGCAGATGAAATCACAAACCCATTAGCGATTTTCTCTGATTCCCATCCTTTCAAGACGCTGACATCTCTGAGCGCCTGTTGCCCTGCCTCCACATCCCTTTGCTCGAAGTACATCTTGTGTGAATGGAAGGCCTCCCCCAACCTCCCCGTCAGGTGTCTCGTGTTCTTCCTGTTCTCCACCATCTGAACGAGCTCGCGGAGGCACCATTCGCTGGAAGCATGGCTCTCAGATAGGACGGAGATCGAAATCTTGGACCTTGCGATCGCGTGCACAAGCTGCAAGCCGAACTGGCTGCCCATCGGGTGTTCTTGATCTGCGATGCCCTTGCGAGTATGCGAACCTTTGAAGCTCAAGAACACGTCATACTCATGCTCTGTCGAACCCCAACTCGTGCTATCGGCGCTCATCTTCCTCTCGAGCAAAGAGGTGTCCGAAACTAGTGGGGCGTTGCATTCTGTTGGCAACTCTGGTTTTTCCAAGAGGCCATCCGGTTCTCTCTGTGTTTGGAGAAGAAACCCTAGTCTCGGAGGGCGAACTACATAACAAGGGAGAATATATACTACAAAAATAGCACCCTACATGATATTTTTAACATTTTCTCCATCGATCCTTTTGCGAGTTGGAATAATGATGTGGCTGAAATTCAATTGTGGTCCTACTCGTATTTCATCTCGCAAGCCCCTTCATCTTCCTAGACAAAACCCTTCGGGTCCCTTTGTTTCAACTTTACAAATGAACTTCGAGGAAATGCAAATATCTTTAAGTTAAATCTCCTTGAAAATATATAAATGGCATATGGTAAAAAATTCGTCTGTGAAGCTATTTTGGCTCAAGTAATATTTTGCTATTTTTTTTTCAAAGGGCTTTGGGACCCTTTTTTTATTAAAAAAAAGTTATCTTTCGTTGGAACTGGCAAAGGGCTATAGCCGCCAGCGAGCCAGATATGGTGCCAGAGGTCGTCGCCCGAGGTCGGGCGATGACGACTGCTTGAGGTCACTCGACACAGGTGATGACCGCTTCAAGTCGCGTGACCTTGGCCAACGACGCTTGGGCGGTCGCACAACCCTAGGTGGCCGTCACTTGGGTCGGGTGACCTCGCCTGCCCCTCGCTGGCTCTTCGCCATCCAGATCTAGTATCGTTGGCCACCCTTTCGCGAAGAAAATGAACAGCAACAACAAGGGTCAAAATCGAAATATTAAAGAATAAGTGAGGGTAGTTTGGAAAGAAAAAAAATTAAATTCAACATTTGCTAAATGCTAAAAGCCCAAAATTGGTATTAACCATCCTTGAGCTTTGAGCATTCCCAATGCTGGCTTTCAGCCAAAAGCCAGCATTGGAAATGCTTGTCAAACACCCTAACATTTTCTCAAGGGACTTTCGAGGCCGAAAGCTCTTTGGGAAAGCTGAACCAAACGGGGCCTTCATCTCCTAAAACACTCTTCCCTCTTTTGAAGCTCTCCTCTAGGCTCTCGGTCGCCTTTACTTTTCTTTTCTTTGTTTTGATTGTCTTTTTTGTCCTCTCCCGATCTGTTTTGGAAGATTGTATGTGTTAGTAAATTTTTGCAGCTTATGTTGGGTGAATGTGAAGTGTAAACATGAACTGTAGTTTGGCCATTCATCTAGTTGATAGCCATCGAGAAAAATGTACGTGACGTGACTTCACAACCTCTCTACGATTAAGCCATTCTTCTCTCCCGATTTAAATTTAGGTATAGATATGAAGGTTTTACTTTCCGATTTAGATTTAGATTTAGGTTTAGATCTAGGAATTCCTTAGAGGTATTTGATCGGTGTTCTCTCAAAATATTAATGTTGGTGTCTCTACATAGCAACGGTAATAAGGACATTGAACCTACATGTGCACCGCAAGCTGTTGCGAATAGAGTGGAGGATCTCGGCGTGTGCGCATCACTGAATCCGATCTAATCTTAAGGGATGAGAGTGTGCTTTTAGCTGTAGACTCTGCTTTGTGTTTTGTTATTTGCATTCAAGTCTTTGCTTTGTTCCATAATTATTTGAGATTTGTTTGGCTTTTATGCCTTCTATGTACCTCTCGAATATTATTATGATGAAATGAAGTCTTTCTTTCGACCTAAAAAAAATGGAATCCTAAATTATTATTATTTTTTAATTTAGTCCATAAACTTGAAATACCTCACTCAATATAGTCATGCTATTAGAAATTTTAACACGGTTAGCTGACGTGACCGTAATACGGTACATTTGCCATACTGATACCAGCGTGGCAAACATAGTGTTTCCACGTCAACTCTTTATCGGCCCAAAAGGAAAGGAAAAAATAGGAGAGGAAGAAATATTTGCTGACTTAAGACAATGGTGTGACAGTACGCATTATTATTTTGGTCTAATAGATGTTGACGAAGTGGTCCATTTCTGAAAAATTAACACACTATGGCGACACGCTTAACAAAATGACTATGTGGAATGGAGTGTACATATTCAGGGATTAAATTGAAAAAAAAAGCTCAAGGACTGCATAAAATTATGGAAAAAAGTTCAGGTACTGCCCATGTCATTATCCTTTTAAGGTATGCTTATTTGGCAAAAAAAAGAGAGGCATTTTATAAGTAGGGATGAGTGGACTAGAAATCCTAGAACTTATCATGAAAGTACAATTGAATTCTCAAACTTTCAAAAGTGTAATCAAGTTCTAAAATTTGTGTAATCATATTCTTTCATTAACACTGTTGGATTTGGCTAGCGGAAATTACTGACTTAATTTTTTTTTTCACTCTCTTATGTGGCTAAAACATAAAGGATAAGGCTAAAACGACAATGGTGAGGCAACGACGGTGAGGGCGTTTTCGGTCCATCTTCTTTTTTTAAAATTTTTTTAAATTTAGGTTATTTTTTAATATAATTTAAGTAAAAACTGTGATAAAAATATGATTTTGATCATAATGGCATCGTTTTAGCTTTCAGCCATATAGGAACGGAAGAACTTAATTACACTAATTTGATAAGTTTTAGAATTTGATTGCACTTTTTGAAAGTTTTAGAATACAATTACACTTTTGTGACAAGTTTTAGGACTTTCGGTACACTTATTTTTTTGGGAAAATACAACCAAAAATTCCAAACCATGTCACTTGTGACAAATTTACCTTGAACCTTTTTTTGTGACACAAAAAACCCAAAACTATATCACATGTGATACATTTACCCCATAATACTTTGGCCCATGGGCATTTTCGTCTTTTTCCTTTTTTTTTTCTCTCTTCCTCCGCGAGGGCTGCCCTCATCGATCCTTACCAGCGTTGGGCGAGGGCAGCCCTCACTCGCCCAGGCGAGGGCGATCCTCGTCGACATCGGGCAAGTGTCACCCTTGCCTGAGTCGGGTGAAGTCACCCTCGCCCGACGTAAGATCTCGCTCGGGCGAGCCTCGCCGGCGTCGGGAGAGGTTGCCCTTGTTCGCCCAAGCAAGGGCAACTCTAGCCCGACGTCGACGAGGGTCTCCCTCGCCGGATCCGGCGAAGGCAACCCTCGCCGGGGAAGAGAGAAAAAAAATAGAAAAAGAAAAAGTACGAAAATGTCCATAGGCCAAATATTATGAAGTAAATGTATCACATGTGGCATAGTTTGGGATTTTTCATGTTACAAAAAAAATTTCATGATAAATTTGTCACAAGTGTCATAAGCATTCATAAGTATTATCTGTCGCGACCGACCTCCCGCTTCTAGTTCGAACGAACGTGCGAAAAAAAAGGGGGGTCGCCTGGTACGTGCTAAGTCTAGGTTCAGGGCTTAACTCGGGCTCTCCCAAGCCCATACCATATCGCAACTTAAGGTTTAAATATTTAACATGCAAATGATTTATACCAAGGAGTCGTCATTAATCGATTTGAGGTGGGTCGATTACAACCCCAAATAAGGTGATGGGAGAATCACCCTATTCCTGCGAACTAGAGATTAACTGAATTCGGGGACTTTGTTATATTAGTTGGATAACTAATGCCCTTTCGGTACCTTTTTACCCTGTTCATTTTTTTTAAAACATTTATCAGGCAATTTGGATTGATTTTAGGACCTTTCTCCTAACATGTGAGGTGATCAAACGAGTGCATAATCAAAAGCAATTAGCAGTCAAAACAGATATGCAACCTAAGGTTCTAGTCTTAACTAAGTCAAATGACATTCAAAAATAAAACAGCTCACGCAATTGTATTAAAAGCATGCATAATAAACCACAATAATAATAACATGCAAAATAATATCATATGACCAAATTGGCTTATCTATTTAAACATGAAATTAAAACAACATGCATAATAATATAACAATAAATTAAAACATTCAGATAAACCACACAAAAAAATTTAAATTTTTAAATTTTTTTTTGGAAAAAAAAAATATATATATATATATATATATATACATCTGGTGAAAAAGAAATTTTTTTTTTCGAAAAATATATATACGGTAAAAAAAATTTTAAAAAAATTTTAAAAATTTAAAATTTATTATTATTTTTTTTTAAAAAAAATAATAATATAATATTAAACCGATCGGTTCGCCGGATTCGGATCAGCCCGGTTCGACCCGGGTCAACGGACCCGGATCGAGCATTGACCCCGATCGGATCGGCTGATCCGGGTCCGACGAAATCGTCCCAAGTCAACGGACCTAACCCGATCGTTGATCCGGGTCGGTCAGAATCGACCCGAGTCAATGGATCCGACCCGGGAGTTGGCCCGGGTCAAATCTGCTGATTCGGGTCGAATCCGACCCGATTCGCAGACCCGTGGGGATAGGGCGCCGGCGGGGCCAAAATCGGCCAATCGCCGGCCGACCCAGATTGGCGCCGCCCCCCAGAACGGTCCCTGGGGCCACCACTGACGTCATAGACTGCTTGGGTCGTCGTCCGGCCGTCGGTTCGCCGGCCGGCGACCAAACTGAACTCGGACTCTCTAGGGCAATCCGTCGAGCACCTGGCGGGCGCAGAGAAAAATGGAGGATTCCGGTCTCTTTTGGCAGGCTTGCCGACTCCGACGACCACGGCTCACTCCCGACGGCGACTATGGACCGGGAGGAGGATCGGTGTGGGCCGGGATTCCCGCATAATGGCCGGCGCGAGTCCCGGCCGACCGGTGCACAAAAACAGGGGAAAACAGGGGCAGTTCGGTCTGGGAGAAAACTCACCAGTCGACGGCGCGTCTGGAATGTCTCCGGCAGGTCTGCGGGCACCGGCGAGACGGGCTGCTTCTCCTTTAATCCCTGCAAATCACTCAATCTCTTTTTCTCTCTCTCGGCTCCCTCTCACTCTCTCTCTCTCTCTCTCTATGTGTTCTCTCTCTCTCTCTCTCTCTCTCTCTCTCTCTCTCTCTCTCTCCGTGGCCGACCGAGACGGCTTTGGCTGCTTTCGGCGACGCTGCTGGTTTGCTCCGGCTAACTCTCGACCTACTTCTCTCTTACTGTTCTCGGCTCTCTCACCCTCTATTCTCCCTGTCTCCCTTTGGTCATCTCCTTCTTTGTCTCTGTTTCTCTCCGTTTTTCTTTCTGAATGGCCCCCCCTCTCACTTTCTCCTCTCGCTAGCCTGTATAGACGACGATGATGACGCCACCCTCTGCTCCCTTCAATGCTCTCCACCGGCCATGACTTTCGTGGCAATTTTGCATGGTGGAGCGGATAATCCGCGCTTTTGCAGTGGGGGTCGGGACAGAGCAGAGCAGAGGAGGAGGAAGGCTGAACCGGGGGAGGTGGAAGAGAAAAGAGGCTGGGCCGGGCCAGGCCCAGTCGCGTGGGAGGGAGGAAGAAAAGAGAAGAAAGCGGGCCGGGGCTAGGCTCGCGCGGGGAGAGAAAGAAGGAAACAGAGGAGCGGGCCGGGTCCGCGCAGAGGGAAAGAAAGAAAAAGAAAAGGGAAGCGGGTCGGGCCCGCGGGAGAGGGGTAAAAAAGAAAGGAAAAGGAATGGGCCGGGCCGATCTCGGATTTTTTTTTAGAATTAAAACTCTAATAGACCCTATTAATGCAAATATGCTTAATTTCTACATGCAATGCATTTAAATAGAAATATTTTTGTTTTAGGAATTAAAGGAATTTAACTCCTAAATTTTGTGTAATTAATTTTGGGCAGATTAAAAATAGGTGCAACAGCTACCCCTTTTTGAAGGTAAGCTCGTAGAGTTTGAGCTTGCAGAGGTTACGTTCAAAGATAAAATGACACCTAAATTTAGCCCATGCATACTCAATGAATGTTATTTTTGGCGAGACCATGGGTCTCATTTTTGTAATGCGATAAGATTTTTTTTTTTGGTAAAGGTAAGAATATGTATAACTTTCCAAAACACCATATACAAACTAACGCCAAGGCCAACCCTCGAACCAAGTAGGACAAAGAGATGTCCGAATGGGGTCAAGGAAGGCCCAGCAAAGGCTATACAACAAGTCTAAGAAAGGCTACCGAGAACCACTAAGAGAGCACCAACATTAAGAGACCGACCCAATCGCATCGAAGATCGAAGGAGATAAACCTCACTTCCGTTGCAATTTCCAATTCCTAGGTGTGTCCTCGATCCCTCCAAAGGATATGGCTTTATCCTTCACCATTTTAATGAGGTGTTTGCGCATACCCGGGATATGGATACTCTTATTACTGAAGATAGCATTGTTCCTTTCAATCCAAATGATATGACATAATGCGCCAAAGGAAAACCTAGATAGGCGGTGAGCAAAGGATTGTCCGCCGCATACATTCATTGCCCATCTTATGTGTTCTTGCCAGGGACGGTTTTGCCAAGGAAGATTGCATTTTGTTGCCCAAAATGATGCCAGCCGCCTAGTAGACATGCATTCAAAAAATAGGTGGTTGACCGAATCTGGTCTAGTACCACAAAAAGCACACAAGGCAGTATCAATCCTGCGATTATGTGAGAGGAATACCTGGGTGGGCAGTCGGTTAAGAGAGATTAACCATAATAGGAAGGCATGACGGGGGGCTATGTGATGATCCCAAATGAAGGAATGCCAAGGGACCTTCTGTCCTTTTCTCCTGGTGTGATTCCACGCTACCACTATCAAGAATGAATTAGATGGATGAGGAGTCCATATCAGCTTGTCCGAAGTACTATCCACAAAGCATGGAGGTGGTTCCGTCCAGCTCAGGATGGTGTCTAGTGTGGCCAAAGGTTGCCATGTGCACTCATAAAAGTCTTGAACCGAAGTATCCCGAGGGATCCGCGACTGGTAAATGTCCACATTGCTGAAGATAAGGTAAAGGGGGCCTTTGTCGTGCCACCAATCAAACCACAGGGATACCGAGTGTCCATTTCCAATCTTCCACCGAAATAAAGTTTGGGCGGACTCTTGCATATCCAGAATTTTCTTCCAAGACCATGAGCAAAATGTAGGTTTGGAAACAACCCAGAAGTTTGATTTTTTTAAGAAGGTAGAGGGAACCCATTTACACTACATGGACTCCTTATCGGTGAAGAGAATCCATATGTGTTTAAGTGTCATTGCTCTGTTGTATTCTGTCAGGCACCGTATCCCGAGTCCTCCTTCTTCTTTGAGTAAACAAACAGCGTTCCAGGCTACTTTAGCTCCATCCGCTCCTAGATCAAGACCTTTCCAAAGAAATTGACGTAGAATCGCCTCTATTCTATACATCACTAATTTCGGAATAGAGAAAATAGTGGCCCAATACACTTGGATGGAGTGCAGGATGCATGCTAAAGCCAATAAAAACATACCTGAGGCTACTTACCTTGCCAAAGGGTAGAGTAATTCCAGATAATTGATGTTGTGTGTCGAGGACCCGAACCTTTCTTCGGTCGCCTTGATGGGGAAATGGTTTGTCTAGGACCCGAACCTTTCTTCGGTTGCCTTGACGGGGGTTGTTTTTTGTCTAGGACCCGAACTTTTCTTCGGTCGCCTTAACTAAGAATTGTTTGTCTAGGACCCGAACCTTTCTTCGGTTGCCTTGACTGACTGGATTTTGCTTTGCCAAAGACCCGAACCTATCTTCGGTCGCTTTGACTGGGGATTGTTTTGCCAAAGTACCTAGGGGTCCTCGCCCAAGGATTTGACGGTTTGCCTGGTGGGTCCTCGTTAGCAGGACTTAAAAAGGCTCAAACGATAAGCACCTGGGGGTCCTCATCCGAGGATTTGTCGGTTTGCCTGGTGGGTCCTCCCCAGCAAGTCTTGAAAATGCTCAAACGATGAGCACCTGGGGGTCCTCGCCCGAGGATTTGATGATTTGCCTGGTGGGTCCTCGCAAGTAGGTCTTGAAAAGGCTCAAATGATGAGCACCTGGGGGTCCTCGCCCGAGGATTTGATGGTTTACCTGGTGGGTCCTCGCCAGCAGGTCTTGAAAAGGCTCAAACGATGAGCACCTGGGGGTCCTCGCCCGAGGATTTGATGATTTGTCTGGTGGGTCCTCGCCAGCAGGTCTTGAAAAGGCTCAAACGATGAGCACCTGGGGGTTCTCGCCCGAGGATTTGATGATTTGCCTGGTGAGTCCTCGCCAGCAGGTCTTGAAAAGGCTCAAACGATGAGCACCTGGGGGTCCTCGCCCGAGGATTTGATAATTTTCCTGATGGGTCCTCGCCAGCAGGTCTTGAAAAGGCTCAAACGATGAGCACCCGGGGTTCCTTGCCCGAGGATTTATTATGAACAGAGGGGTCAAATCAATGTTCCGTTGGTGAACAGAGGGGTCAATCCAATGTTCAAAGGGTACCATAACATTTGTAGGTACATGGATTTTTGAAAATGGGCATGGGTAAAATATACTTACCTGGACACGTTCTTGCCTCTTAAGTGCGTGGCTCCTGTTAGACCAGTTTTTCTTTGCGCAAACGCGTATGCATTCATTGGAAAAATAGACAACTGAGGTTATTCTTGAATATTGTATGAAATATCTTGACCAGCTGGTCAAGATGCTTTTCTTTTTTCAAAGGAACACCCTGTTTACCTTCTAGGTAGTTTGAAAAGAATCCTGATGAAATACCTAGGATTTCTTACTCGGAGGTTTGATGCATCATCTGCTGAATAACCGACTTTTTTCGGGGCATCTCCCTTGGGATGATAATGAGGACTTCTCCAGCGCTCGGATTTTCGTGTCCTATCACTAGGGATCAAAACTCTGAACTGTGAAAGACGATCAACGCAAACATGCATGTATTCATCAAGGATAGACAAGCTAGGCTATTCCAGAATGCGTATTTGAAAGTTCATGCATGATGATTTTGCCATATTTGCATCACCAGACATCCACCGAGGATCAATCAAGACAATTTTCGCTCGTAAGGTGGACTTCTCGAGATGCTGAACGAGGGACTTTCAGTCAGAAAGGACTTTCCACTCACTCTTGTCGAGAAAGGTTGTTCATCCCGACCATTAATGCGGGAACATTGAAAACACTCAATCTGACCGCTATCATATCAACAAGGGTATGAGTTTTCTCGCAAGCGGTACGACGCTGCTAATCTGAGAGGTCTTTTTCAGGGTCGTAATGCTGGCTTGGTCAATGGCTTACAAAGGTGACTGTCCAAGTCAAGGCCATGAAAGAAAATATCCTGCAATTATCTCCAGGTTTACAAGTCAAGAACCCTGCAAAACGAGATAAAAATAGTCTTGCTCGCACTTCCTCGAGCGTTGTTTATAAACATTTGAAATCCCGCGTTAATTCAAGTGCCCCAGTCAGAAGAGACTTCATGAGGGATGTAACATGGGCTTGGTTTACGGGTTGAGGAACGAAATGATCGTTAGGCTCAAAAATGTGTGTAAGGGTGAGAATTGGTGTTCATCTTGGCATTGTCACCAGTTTTCTTCTCTACTGTCAAGACCCTTTTGGAAGACTTCCTGGGTAATCCTGTATTTTAGCATCTTTAACAATTTCTTCTTGAGGAGCTTCTGTGTCAAGCATTTTCCTGGATACCATTTCATCTGTCGTATAGCAGATATTCACCAAGACAGAGTTCTTAAGCAGGAATTTATATCAAGGAAGAACTCAAGTTTGAAACTTTTAGGGTTGTCTATTCTTCACCACTTAACAACTTTGAGGTATTTGAGAGCACTTTATCACTCTCAGAGATCTCCTTAGTTAAAACTTCATTGTTTTTCATAGCAGCTACCCAGAAATTAGAGACTCCTTTCTCTTCATCTTTTTCATCGTTTTTCTTCTTCTCCTTTTCTTTTCTTTGTTTTTTATTCATGGGCATTGGCCTTGCTTTTATCAGGCACACTGTTTTTTTCATGTCCCTAATTTTCAGCATTTTTTTTAACCGCTCTTCTGGTGTTGTCAGGACTAGCCTAAACAAAGTTAAACAGAATAATGTTTTTAAGCTCTTGGAGTCTTCATCTTCATTCGGTACTTGGGACCGTGATGCTCAAACTGTGGTGACTTTTGCCTTACCCCGGTGTGGAGGATGATCACCAATTGGGTTCGTACGAAATGAAATTGCCGGCTTAATTGGGCTAGCAATGAATATGAGTGTATGGGATAGAAAAAGAATTGCTCTTCGTCATCCTAGGACATTTAAATTATCGCGAGAGTTCATCTGCAATAAGAACACTCAAAGATTAATGCAAGTGAAAGCAAGAAAATTTCTACTCGTCCTTTCACCTTGTGCGACCTGTTGCAGCTGATGATCATAGAAACTTTTAGATATTATAAATTCCTCATCCTTCTTGTCTTGCTTAGTGAAAGCATCACTGTTATCAATAAGATATTGGCATTTTGGATAGGCTTTAGTTTGCTGCTTCTCTCTTGACAAAGCCCTCTTAGTCTCGACTGTCCGGTCGTCGATGGTGTGCTTGTCTTGGAGGACTCTGTCGAGGGCTGTCGGACCCGTGAAGACGACGAGGCCGAAGCCACGGGAGCGATGGTCGAAAGGGAGGGATGCCCTTCTTGCTCTATCTGAATTTGAATCCTCCCTGTGATGTCGATTTACCTCAAGTTGCCCCAATGTGGATGGTTTTTGATAGGAGTAATTTGAAAGGAACCTCCGAGTGTGTGGGCTCAAAAATGGTTGAGCAAAGAATCAATGGTAGTGTATGGGGCATAGAAATGAACTGTCTCTCATCATTTTGGCTACCGTACCTTATGCAAGAAATCCCTTTACCTTGTAGAAATGAAACCTTTTCGCTCATCTTGCACGGGTTTGGTACTTGAGAATGTGTGTAGATTAAGGATTGCCTCTCATCATCCTGACACACCTCGTTCAATACATCGGAGTAGTTCGACACCATTCGTCGAGTTGTCAAGATTTTTATGGGGAATTGGTGAATTAAATAGGTAAAATTACCATGCAAAATTCTTTTCAAAAGACATGTGCTGCACTTGGAGAAATGTTAAACATTCATTTGCTTTAACATGCTTCCTCCTTCTCTGTTTCTTTGTACTCTTACGAGAAGAGTTTTTAGAGAAAGAGATATTTACCTGTGTTGTGACAGTAAGGCATACCTGCAAGGTAATAAGAAAGATCGTGTTAATGAATGTCTTTTTAAGGGATAGGAATTGGAAACGATACAACATTACCCTTCGTGATTCCATTCATTGGAGATTCAACTGACAACTTCTTGAGTTTTCTCGGATGTTGATGATTCCCTTCTAACAAAAACATAAGCTTCTGTTAGAAGTGAGATGATTGAGGGTAAATTGAGAACGATACAGATTACCCTTCTTCCATTTTGCCTTCAAAACTAGCAGAGTCTTTTCTCCTCTTCACTTTGTTCAGTCTTCTCTGTCTCAGTCTGCTTCTCCATACTCTTGATCTCGAAGCACGAATGACATCCTCTATAATTAGGAGTGCTTCTGGATAGAGAATTCTATTGTCAGAGCACGCTGTGTTAATGCGGTTCCAGCATGTTGAGGAGTTTCTTGTAAATGCTTTGATTCTCGACATGCACAGGGTATGTGCAATTGCTTGCATGGGGATCTTCGCAGCAAAGCTAATCTCTACTTTAAAGGTCTTTGACGGACGTGGGCGTGACTGCCATCGAGACTTCCATGGTTGTCATGATCAGCTTTTGATGCCATTTTGTCATATGCAAAGTCCTTTCCAGGTGCTTACACCATGAGTGTTCTTTACTCAATTTCATCCTATGTAAAAGGAAAAGACATGTCATTTCTATACTAAAGTAGATGAACTTTAGGAACAAAATACACCCTTTTTGATGGATTGGGGGGTTGCATGCCCCCTAGTCTACTTTCCCAATTAAGCATTTCTTTGACTATGTAGGGCCTGATGTCACCCACGGGCAGTAATGAGATTTGCCCCATGTTCCATTTGAAGATTGAATGATTTTTGCTCGGACTGCCCCTATCAAATTAGTTGGTCCGCTAGCCTCACCAGGGTTTGATGTGCTCTTCAGTTTGTGTCATTTCCAAATGTCCATTTTGTAATAACAAATCAAAAAGGAGTATGCTCTGAAACATGAAATGAGCAAGTTAGAAAAACAAACAGGGCTGTGAGCATGTATGTTTTTCCACCATAATTCTTTTTGCCTTTTTGAAAAATAATAAAAGGTTTGTTTGATTTTCAAAAGCTTAGAAACAAGGAGGCATGAGAAAGTCCGGGCCTCAGAACACTTTCCTTTACATGGCTGGATCATCAACGGGCCGGTTTGGGATACTTCCTTAGGCCCTCAAAATAAAACATTTGTAATTCTTTTGAATAATTCAGGCGAATTACATTTGTTGGAATGAAAATTGCAGTATTGAAATTCCAAGCATAATTAAAAATTCAGAAACCTGGGAATATTAGAAAATAGCTGAGACTTTAGAAAGCAAGAAAAACTCCTACATAGGAGTATTCAAACTATTAAATATGCCTCTATTCTAAGGGAGGAAAATTGAGTCTTCAGTTTACTCAATGACGACATCTGCGCCTCCTGCTTGCTTAGATGGTGCGTTTGTCGCGACCTCCCCGAAACGGCCCCGCGGCCTAAGGGGGTTTGGTTAATGGATTACTAGGCTAAACCTAGCTCGAGCTCTCCCAAGCCCATACCAATTCGCGACTTAAATTTAAATCATTGACATGCAAATCGATTTCATCTAGGAGTCGCCACTAATCGGTTTCTGATAGGTCGATTAGACACCTAAGCGAAGCACGGGAGAAAAGCTTCACTTTCACGAACCAGAGATTCAACAGGTACGGGGACTTGATTACACTAATCGACTAATTAGTGCCCTTTCGGTACCTAATCTTATTCAATTCATCACCTAACGTGTCCTCACTAATCGGGAGCCTCAAAATTCAGTTCCTAACTAGGCTAAGGGAAACAACAATCGATATCTAAGCCTAGACATGCATACTCAACTATGTGCGAGGTTAAATTAAACGCGCAATTCAAAGTGTGTGAACCAGGTGACGTGTAATCAAATATGACATTAATCACACAATAGGGCAAGAAAACCCAATTCCAAGACCCAAATGAAAATTCTGATTTTTTTTTAAATTCTTTTTTTTTGGAATTTTTTTTGGAATTTTTTTTGGAATTTTTTTTTTAAAAATAAAAATAAAATAAAATGAAATGAAATTCGAGCTTTTCTTTTTTTTAAAAAAAATGTTTTTTTAATTAATTTTTTTAATTTTTTTTTAAAATATTAAAATAATACAATATTAAAATGAAATAAATCAGATCGGGTCGGATCTCCACATCCGGCCCGGATCGAGATTGACCCGGGCGCACCGGCCCGGGTCCATGACCGGATCGGGCTCCTTTGTTGAGCCCAATGTGGCAAAAAAAAATTTTTAAGAAAGAGGGCCCAGCCCGAGATTTTTTCTTTAAGAAAAACAGGTTGAAGCCCAATCAAGAAACTAAAACACCAACCCTAAATACTTCAGCCCACTACCTATTCCAGCCCATTTGAACAAAACCCTAGAATCAACCCTACCCGGTTTCAACCCATTCGAACGACCCGGTTCGCGGCCGCCGACCCGACTCGCGAGAACCCTACTCGGCACGCCCGAGTGCCTGACCCGACTCGCGGCCGCCCCAGCCGCCGTGACCAGCGCGTCCGGCCCGGCTCACCGGTTGCCGACCCGACTCTCGGCTGCCACCCTGAGTCGCCCAACTTGGTTCGTGGCCGTCGCCTGATGGGGAGCCCCCGCTCCTATTAGCTCCAGCCTCCGCGGCCGGCACTCCGCCTAGGTCCGCATCGCCGCCCCGACGAGGGACGGCGAGCGTTTTCCACCCGGGACACCGCCGTGGTGACCGGCGATCGACCAAGGTCGTCCAAGCCCTGACGAAGGGCTGGACAGCCGTGAATCAACTGAGCCCCGGCGAGGGACTGGCCGGCCGCCTCCTCCTGCGGTCATGCTCGTGGCAACCGGTGACTAGCCGAGACCACCAAGCGTTCCAGCACAGAAAACTCATCAGCACAAAGACAGATTCAAGGAGCTCAGTTTAGACACAACAACAAACAATTGGAGCGCGCGGCAAAAAATGATGGATTTCTAGCACGAACGAGGCTCAAACTCGCCGGAAAATTGCACGCAAAGAAGCATAGACAGGAAATACCAAGCATGAGGCGTCACGAGTCGGAACTCGCGCGGGCTGGACGGCCGCGCAAGCTCCAGCCGGTGAGCCGAAAAACAGGGGAACAACAAGAAACAACGGGGAAGGGGTGGCCGTTGCGGCGCTCCCTATTCGGCTCGGCGGCGGCGAACGAGGGCGAGTGAGATAGATCGGACTACGTCCGGTCGCCTCGCACGCCACCGAGCCGAAATCCTCGGGAGATCGGCCCCGAATCGCACAAAACGAGACCCAACGAGAACTCGGGGTCAAGACCTACCGTGAAAGGGGTTCGTCGGCCGCGGCTGAGGCGCGGCGGTCACCGACCGGGGACCGTTCGCCCTCGGTCTCGCTCTCCCGACTCTCTCCCTCGCTCCCTCTCTCTCGGTTCTCTCCGATCTCCTCCTGCTCTGCCCTCGATCTCTCTCTCGGCTCTTGCGTTTCCCCCCTCTCATCCGAACTCTGTTTCTCTCTCCCCCTATCTTCCTTCGCCCTGTGTTCCTCCCTCGGAACTCTCTCCTCTCCCTCGGAACTCTCTGCTCCCGTGCTTCTGCCCCTCTTCTTTTTTTTCTGACTTCTTCGCTGCCTTCTTCCGTTCCCCAGGTCAGCGCAGAGCTAGGAAAGTGAAATGGGCCAGCGTTGACTAATTCAACGCTGGCCTCTCTCTTCTCTTTTTTTTTAAAATTAACTAACCCTTTTTTTAATTTAATTTTTGAAAATAAACATGGAAAATATGTTCTAATAGGTCCTATTAATGCAAATGCACCTAATAACTATATGCCATGCAGTTTTACTGAAAATATTTTTGGTTTAGAAGTTAAAAAATTAAACCCTAATTTTTATGCGATAAAACCCTAAATAATTTGCGCAAAATTTAGGTGTCAACAGCTGCCCCTCTTTGAAGGGGAGTTTGAAGAAGTTCCATTCAAAGACAATAGACACTTAAATTTTGTTCATGGAGGGCATGAGAAGATGCATGAGAGATGATGAACGGGCCTGTGACTGAATGAAGAGGGAGCCATACTGTGTAAAAACGGGCTTTTGGCTACATGAAATCCTATTATGTAAAGAAAGTGACTCTGGGCTACGAGAGCTCGTCAGGTAAGGAAAGAGGAAGACTCAGGGCTGCGAAAGCTTGCCAGGTCAATAAGGGGCTCCGGGCTGCGAAAGCTCGCCGTGCAAGGAAAGAGAAAGACTCTGGGCTGCGAAAGCTCGCCAGGTCGATGAGGTGCTCCGGGCTGCGAAAGCTCGCCGAGCAAGGAAAGAGGAACTCTGATGACATTTAGGGACTAAAACCCTGTAAACATCAGAAATTTCACTTAGGAAGTAAAACCCTATGAGCAGCTAAGATCCCGCCTAGGGACTAAAACCCTATGAACGGCAATAGGAACAACACCTTAGAGGAACGCCTAAGGAATAAAACCCTATGAACGTCTAAGATTCTACCTAGGGGCTAAAACCCTAGTGAACGGCAAAGGGAATAAAACCCAAAATGAATGTCTAGGGACTAAAACCCTATGAACGTCAGAGATTCTGTTTAGGGACTAAAACCCAGCAAGTACGCCTAGGGACTAAAACCTTATGAACGTCAAAGATTCCGCCTAGGGGCTAAAACCCTATTGAACGACAAAGGGAATAAAACCCAGAAGGAACGTCTAGGGACTAAAACCCTATGAACGCCAAAGATTCCGCCTAGGGGCTAAAACCCTATTGAACGGCAAAGGGAATAAAACCCAGAAGGAACGTCTAGGGACTAAAAACCCTATGAACGCCAAAGATTCCGCCTAGGGGCTAAAACCCTATTGAACGGCAAAGGGAATAAAACCCAGAAGGAACGTCTAGGGACTAAAACCCTATGAACGCCAAAGATTCCGCCTAGGGGCTAAAACCCTATTGAACGGCAAAGGGAATAAAACCCAGAATGAACGCCTAGGGACTAAAGCCCTATAAACGTCAAAGATTCTGTTTAGGGATTAAAACCCAGCAAGTACGCCTAGGGACTAAAACCTTATGAACGCCAAAGATTCCGCCTAGGGGCTAAAACCCTATGAACGGCAATAGGAACAACAGCTTGAAGGAACAACTAGGGGTTAAAACCCTATGAACGTCGAAGGTTTGCCTAGGGACTAAAACCCTATGAATGGCAAATTGCACTCAAGATTTTGAAATACCTACTGTTTTTCACTCAGGATTTTAATGCCTAAGGTTTTCACTTAGGACTTTATGTTGTAAAAAAAACATGATTTAAAGATAGACTTGTGAACATTTTGAAATCAGGATTTAAGAAAAGACCCAGAACTTTTTAAAATCAGGGTTTAAGGATAGACCCGCAACTTTTTGAAATAAGGGTTTAAGGATTGACCTGCAACATTTTGAAACCAGGGTTTAAGGATTGACCCGGAACCTTTTGAAATCAGGGTTTAAGGATTGACCCGCAACCTTTTGAAATCAGGGTTTAAGGATTTACCCGCAATCTTTTGAAACCAGGGTTTAAGGATTGACCCGGAACCTTTTGAAATCAGGGTTTAAGGATTGACCCGCAACCTTTTGAAACCAGGGTTTAAGGATTGACCCGGAACCTTTTAAAATCAGGGTTTAAGGATTGACCCGGAACCTTTTGAAATCAGGGTTTAAGGATTGACCCGGAACCTTTTGAAATCAGGGTTTAAGGATTAACCCGCAATCTTTTGAAATCAGTGGCGAGGCGTACATACCTGTAGGTCAGATTGGATTGCTTAAAAGCCCTCTGTCAGCGAGGCTTGAAAAGACTCAGACACTTAGGGGTCCTTGTTCGAGGATTTGATAGATCGCCTATTGTGTCCTTGCCAGCAGAGTCTTGAGAATTCATGAATGCTTGGATGCATCTTAGCATTTTCCGAGATCAGCATAAAGGTTGGTGTTTGAGGAAACGTCACCTGTCTTACAGGATTAGTAATAACAGGTACGTGTTATAACAAGTGCTCTAGTAGCGAGTGCGTACCAGGCAAGATAACATCACAATAGGCCATATCAAAATGGTATCATCAATGAAAAAGCATTGATTGCATGGGTAATTTAGGATAAACTCAATTGTTTGGGAAGCATTCAATATGCTTCAATATTGCAAAATTGCCTTAATGCATGGATGACGTCATTAATCATCAAATTCCCTTAGAAGAAAGTCTTTTATCAAAGTGATGTTAACTTCCGAAGAGAGCCTATTAAGCATGCCAAACAAGAATTCCTTAGTCTGAAAGGACTTCTCACGTACTCTCAAAAAGGCTGTTTGATCCCATCCATTGATGTGAAAAGTAAACATGATCTCTCTATACCTCACACTATCAGTGTCGAAGGCTTCGAGAATCATTCGCAATAAGTACGCATTGACCGATCCAAGAGGTCTTTTAAATGACTGTAATGTGGGTTTGGTCACGGTTTCGACAACGGCTAAGCATCATTGGCTAAAGAATGAAATAATTTTCAATCAGCATCTTCATCAGGTTTATAAGTCAAGAAACCTTAAGACGAGATAAGATAACTTTGCCCCCACTTCTTCAAGCGATAGCTTGTTTGGGAATCCAAATTTCTACTCAAACCATCCCAATCAGAAGAGGCTTTGAAGAAGGTTGTATCATTGGCTTGGGTAAAGGCTCGAAAGGCTTAGAAATTCTCAAATGGGATTTAGGAGTTAGTGATCATCATGGCATCATTACCATATCATCCAATCTTTTCGAAAGCATTCAAAATTTGAGATTCAGTTTGTCTCGAAAGTCCATTAACTAATCCTTTCATCACAAGAGCTTCGCTCCTTTCTCTAATGACTGTTGTATTTGTAATGATTTTTTTTTTGCCAACATTTTTCTTTTGATATCTTTTTTTTCACATGAGAGCTTTTCTCTTGATGCAGCTTTTTTTTTTCTCTTTTTTTTTTACAACGGGCATTGGCCTTGCTTTTACCAGGCACACTGCTTTTTCATGCCCCATAGTTTTCATTTGACTTTTGCTCATTTGAATCTTTTGAGCTCTTAGGACTTTCGAGATTTTTTACTTATTGTGACATAAGCACCAATTGCCATGGCAAATCATGTGCCTTTCTCCAAGGTGGGAAGACAATCACCATTCGGGCTTTAGAAATGAATATTCAGGCTCAACTTGGCTAAGCAAATGGTATGAGTGTTTGGATATAGAAATGAATGCTCTTCTTCATTTTGGGATGTTTCAAGCTTCCATAAGGACTCACCTGAAGTTACCACAAAAAGATTAATGCAAGTAAGAGCAAAGAGGTCTTTCTCATCTTTTCCTCTAAAGCATGTCAATCAAAACCTCCAAATTTGCCCCGTTGTAGGGTGGTTCTTGACAGGGGTATTTTGCAAACTCTTCACATTTAATGGCTCAAATAGGCTAGCTATGATCACCTGTAGTGTATAGGATAGAAGAAGGAAATGCCTCCTTTCATTTCGATCCATGTACTACTTGCGAATGAATCTCTTGCTCTTAAACAACACTAATTTTCTCTTCCACTCTACTCTCAAAGTGTTTGTGGGACGTATTTGGGAATGGCTTACCTTTCCTCATTCTAAGTATTTCTCACTTGGCATTATTAACACCTCCCTTTCATTTTGTTGAGATCATCACGAATTGATTAATCTCCACAGGGAATTTTGATTCAAAATGAATGATCCGTCAAGCACAAAGATAATTTTTTAATAAGGATGATATTCAAAATTTTTGTGAAGAGCTTGCTTTTTCAGTCTCCACTTTAGTGCTTGTTTTTTTTTCAAAACCATCAAAGACTTTTTCTTTGTGATGAAAATTATCCATTTGATTTCCATTTGAATTTTGGGAGAAGGGTACTTACCTGCATCATGGCGACTTGGTAAACCTATAAAGAATAAAAAGGAATGTGTTAGTTAAAGACCCTTTAAAGATTGAAAAATTGGGAACGATACAACATTACCCCTCGTTGGCATTTGTCCTTCAAGTCTTTGATGCTTCCTATCAAAGGAAAAAAGAATCGTGTCAAAAATTGTATTAAAATGGACAACTGGAAACGATACGATTTACCCTTCATTTGAATTTGCCTTCTTGGGTGTTTGGCAACTCCATTCATTTGAATTTGCTTCCTTGTATGTTTGGTAACTCCCCTCATCCTCCTTCTTCCACCTTGACTTTTCGGCATTATCAAAAAGAAGTATACACATAAAGGATGTATGCAATATATTCATAATACAAATCACCTAAAGTGACTCGAATTGCATGAAAATTGGCCCTGCGGCCCTTATTTCATTCGCGAGATAATTCACAAAATTCAATTCCCGTTATTTTCATATGAAGTTTGAAAAATTTGAATGAGGATCATTATTTCCAAGTCATCTTGAAAATCTTGTTCCCACCTTGGTCTTTCTAACGTCATCGAATTCACTAAGTCCTAGTGAACGTTAGAGACTAAAGGAGAAGGATACTCCCTGCTTCGACGTTTGAGGGCATTGCTTCATGGGTGCTTTCCCCCATACATTCCTCTATCTGTAGTGTTTAGAGGAGGAGAATGTCGAGCAAATCATTCATTTTACCTGTTTGACAAAAATGAATAGACAAGTCAGTTGTCGCACGAGAAATTCTTATTGGAACGATTACAACCTTACCATCTCAAAGTATCTTTTTGCAGACCAACCTGAGAAATGATCAAGCAGAGTGATAAAATCTTATGCAAAACTTTTTTGAAACTCTTATTTATTTATTTATTATTTTTTTTTCAAGACATTTTGAAAGTAAAGCATAAAAGCTTAACTCAGGGGTTCAATTTGGAAAATTCCAAGTACTTTCAAAGAACAATGCTACAAATTAGCATCTCACTACTCAGAGACGTGAGTCGCGTAATTTTCAAAAACATGGATTGGTTTCACATTAAAACCCAAAATGGAAAACGTGGTTCCCAATGATAATAGAATGATGAATTTCGAGAAACTTTTGAATGGATGAGTGTAAACAAACAATTCACGTTCTAACTCTAAACTCTGCTTCCTTGCATGACTAAGCAAGAGAATTCTAAGGAACGACTGTTACGCATAACCTGCAAAAGAAAGACCACGTTAGTATGTGAATGAAAATGTGGTCTTTCATTGATGCTGCCTCTTATGACGAAAGCGAGGCAACAATACATGCCCTCATGGCTCCTATTTGTGGGCATTTAGTATTTCACCAAGATTTCATCGTAAGTGGAGACATCATTAAAAGATCAAATCGCGGCTATCAATCGAGCGCCCTTTATATTCCAAAAGTTTCATCGCAAAATGCGGCATATCAAATTTGAAAGACTAATTTGCGATTTCATTTTTGCAAAAATGAGGTGATTCCTATTTACAAAATTAATACACAAAAAATGATTTGAATTTTGATTCTGAAATGTGAACAAGAAAGAATTTTATTGAAAATGTGATTTCAATTTTATGCCCCAAGACGCAATCTTGACTTGAAAGAATTTTTATACAAAATGTGATTTTAAACTCATGATTGAAAATTTAGACAGGACCATCTGTTTTGTAGGGCCAAATTAGAGATGTTTGAGATTTATGCTCAAGGCTCACTGCCAAGAATGATTGTCTAAAATTTTCAATTATGAGCTCAAATCACCTAGGACACTTGATTGATTTCCGCGAATTTCAAAAATGAAAATTTCAATTCAAAGTGGGCTAATAACGAGAGGAATCATACTTACAGTGAGTGACGATCGTTTTTTTTTTCTTTAAAAAAAAAGACACAAAGACACCCATATGCACTTGTGAGGTTCGTTTTCTATCTAGACAGTTTAACAAGGTGAAGCTAAGAGGGTGATCTGACCATCGCAGTCTCGCATTGGTGTCAGGTCCTCTTAACTCCGGCTCAGTCGAAAGAGATACCCTATAGTCATGCGGTCTCGCGGACAAGGATAAACACTTACGACACCAGGAAAGAACTTTCGGGGAAAAGAAAGGCAACCTCTACATCGCGGTCTCGCGTTCGAGGTTGTATCTTTCTTAACACCATCCTAAAGCGTCCTATCACGGCCCGGGTCCGGCAGTATGGTTGTGTGTGCCATAGTGTAGTGCTAAAACATCTAATGCATGCACAACAATTTATAAGCAAACAACACTTCAAGCGCCTGAAAAAATAAACATTCATTCCCCAAATCCCAAACCTGCAAAATAAGGGGTCAGTGCCAAGAACATTCACGTTAGGGATGTATTCGAACAAGATAAACGGCCTAAGTCCACAGAATTCCCCAGTGGAGTCGCCAAGCTGTCGCGACCTCCCCGAAACGGCCCCGCAGCCTAAGGGGGTTTGGTTAATGGATTACTAGGCTAAACCTAGCTCGAGCTCTCCCAAGCCCATACCAATTCGCGACTTAAATTTAAATCATTGACATGCAAATCGATTTCATCTAGGAGTCACCACTAATCGGTTTCTGATAGGTCGATTAGACACCTAAGCGAAGCACGGGAGAAAAGCTTCACTTTCACGAACCAGAGATTCAACAGGTACGGGGACTTGATTACACTAATCGACTAATTAGTGCCCTTTCGGTACCTAATCTTATTCAATTCATCACCTAACGTGTCCTCACTAATCGGGAGCCTCAAAATTCAGTTCCTAACTAGGCTAAGGGAAACAACAATCGATATCTAAGCCTAGACATGCATACTCAACTATGTGCGAGGTTAAATTAAACGCGTAATTCAAAGTGTGTGAACCAGGTGACGTGCAATCAAATATGACATTAATCACACAATAGGGCAAGAAAACCCAATTCCAAGACCCAAATGAAAATTCTGATTTTTTTTTAAATTCTTTTTTTTGGAATTTTTTTTGAAATTTTTTTTTGAAATTTTTTTTAAAAATAAAATAAAATAAAATAAAATGAAATTCGAGCTTTTCTTTTTTTAAAAAAAATGTTTTTTTAATTAATTTTTTTAAATTTTTTTTAAAATATTAAAATAATACAATATTAAAATGAAATAAATCAGATCGGGTCGGATCTCCACATCCGGCCCGGATCGAGATTGACCCGGGCGCGCCGGCCCGGGTCCATGACCGGATCGGGCTCCTTTGTTGAGCCCAATGTGGCAAAAAAAAATTTTTAAGAAAGAGGGCCCAGCCCGAGATTTTTTCTTTAAGAAAAACAGGTTGAAGCCCAATCAAGAAACTAAAACACCAACCCTAAATACTTCAGCCCACTACCTATTCCAGCCCATTTGAACAAAACCCTAGAATCAACCCTACCCGGTTTCAACCCATTCGAACGACCCGGTTCGCGGCCGCCGACCCGACTCGCGAGAACCCTACTCGGCACGCCCGAGTGCCTGACCCGACTCGCGGCCGCCCCAGCCGCCGTGACCAGCGCGTCCGGCCCGGCTCACCGGTTGCCGACCCGACTCTCGGCTGCCACCCTGAGTCGCCCAACTTGGTTCGTGGCCGTCGCCTGACGGCGAGCCGCCGCTCCTATTAGCTCCGGCCTCCGCGGTCGGCACTCCGCCTAGGTTCGCATCGCCGCCCTGACGAGGGACGGCGAGCGTTTTCCACCCGGGACACCGCCGTGGTGACCGGCGATCGACCAAGGTCGTCCAAGCCCTGACGAAGGGCTGGACAGCCGTGAATCAACTGAGCCCCGGCGAGGGACTGGCCGGCCGCCTCCTCCTGCGGTCATGCTCGTGGCAACCGGTGACTAGCCGAGACCACCAAGCGTTCCAGCACAGAAAACTCATCAGCACAAAGACAGATTCAAGGAGCTCAGTTTAGACACAACAACAAACAATTGGAGCGCGCGGCAAAAAATGATGGATTTCTAGCACGAACGAGGCTCAAACTCGCCGGAAAATTGCACGCAAAGAAGCATAGACAGGAAATACCAAGCATGAGGCGTCACGAGTCGGAACTCGCGCGGGCTGGACGGCCGCGCAAGCTCCAGCCGGTGAGCCGAAAAACAGGGGAACAACAAGAAACAACGGGGAAGGGGTGGCCGTTGCGGCGCTCCCTATTCGGCTCGGCGGCGGCGAACGAGGGCGAGTGAGATAGATCGGACTACGTCCGGTCGCCTCGCACGCCACCGAGCCGAAATCCTCGGGAGATCGGCCCCGAATCGCACAAAACGAGACCCAACGAGAACTCGGGGTCAAGACCTACCGTGAAAGGGGTTCGTCGGCCGCGGCTGAGGCGCGGCGGTCACCGACCGGGGACCGTTCGCCCTCGGTCTCGCTCTCCCGACTCTCTCCCTCGCTCCTTCTCTCTCGGTTCTCTCCAATCTCCTCCTGCTCTGCCCTCGATCTCTCTCTCGGCTCTTGCGTTTCCCCCCTCTCATCCGAACTCTGTTTCTCTCTCCCCCTATCTTCCTTCGCCCTGTGTTCCTCCCTCGGAAATCTCTCCTCTCCCTCGGAACTCTCTTCTCCCGTGCTTCTGCCCCTCTTCTTTTTTTCTGACTTCTTCGCTGCCTTCTTCCGTTCCCCAGGTCAGCGCAGAGCTAGGAAAGTGAAATGGGCCAGCGTTGACTAATTCAACGCTGGCCTCTCTCTTCTCTCTTTTTTTTTTAAATTAACTAACCCTTTTTTTTAATTTAATTTTTGAAAATAAACATGGAAAATATGTTCTAATAGGTTCTATTAATGCAAATGCACCTAATAACTATATGCCATGCAGTTTTACTGAAAATATTTTTAGTTTAGGAGTTAAAAAATTAAACCCTAATTTTTATGCGATAAAACCCTAAATAATTTGCGCAAAATTTAGGTGTCAATAGCGTTGCGAAATGAAAACATCTTTGCATCTAACAATTTCTAGACCTTCTTTTTCAGGACCGCATAGTCATCGACGGAATGTCCCGTTTCACCCAAATGATAATCACACGCCTTGGAGGGGTCGTAGTTGGGGAAATGCTTAGGATTTTCACGTTTTGGCTCTTTAGCAAGCAACCTCTTTTCCAGGAGAATAGGCAGGATCTGAGACATAGGCAAAGGGAGTGGCGTGAATTGCTTTTTGTTATTTCGCCTTTGGGGCGGCCGTTGGCCTGAGATTGGTTTCTGTCCACTGCTCAAATGTATCATCGAGGAAGGACGAACATTTTGGGTGTAGGCAACATCCACATCCGTCAGGAGTTCTTTCTCCTGCTTCATGCCGAGTTTCTTGCTTGTAGAAGTGGGGTTTGTGAACCACCCCTCACGCAATTCCATTTCGATTCGTTCGCCCACAGGAATAAGGCGATTAAGGGATTCAGCAGTGGCACCAACCAGGCGGTGTCTGTATTCGTACGGAATTGACTTTATGAATAACTTCACTTATTCATGATCAGTGAGTTGTGGGGTAACCTGGGCGGCCAAGTTTCTCCATCTGGTGGCGTACTCCTTGAAGGACTCACTCTTCTTCTTCTCAGCGCGTTCCAGATCATCACGAGTAAATGTGACGTCGAGGTTGAATTGATATTGCTTGAGGAATGCATCAGCGGCATCATCCCAGGACTTAAAAGCATCCACATCTTTCGATATATACCATGTCAGGGCTGGTCCTGTCAAACTTGCTTGAAAAGTCTGAATCATGAGGGGTTCATTATCAACGTATCGGGTCATCCGCACATGATACATGTGCAGATGATGCCTGGGGCATGAGGTACCATCATACTTTTCGAATTCCGGTATCTTGAACTTTTCTGGTACATTGACCCGCTTTTATATAGATAGGTCAAGTGGAATAGCATGTTGCGGGCCTTGTAACTGTTTCAGCATCTCCTCGATTTTTGCAAGGCGTTTGTCATGCTCTGTTATCGATGCAGCTTCAGGTTCAGGCTTCCTGACAGTAAGGGGAAGCGGATCGTCCTCTAGTGGAGGCATTTTGCTGTCGCTAGCGGAGACTTTGCCTTTTCGAGTGTGGGGTGGTGATAACACAATCTCAACTGCTGCAGGCGTGGGCGTGAGCTTGCCCTGAATGGATTTCACCTGTTTCGTGAGATTTTGGATCGCGTTGAGGACCAGCTTCATCTCGTTCTCCATGTTATTGATACGGACGTTTTCTTCGGCCATTTTTTATAACTACCTAAGAAAACGTTGAAATAAGTGAGTATAATGCCCAATAAAGAAATATTTTATGACCTAGTCATATTATTGTTGTATAATTTATTTATTTGCAAAGAAAAAAAATGAGAAAAACGATTTTTTATTTATATATTCATTACAGGCGGCGTCCCTGAGGTTCGAACCCCGGTTGCCTCGGACCCAGAGGCTACATCCTCGGATACCACTGGGCTGAAGGCCGCAGTGGTGTCATAGAGGGGCAAAAAATTTTAGTTAAAGCGTAAAAAACGGCTCGAGCTATATTAATATTAGTACAACCCAAAAATACTTTTAAGGACGAGAACCAAAACCCCTGAACATAATTACTAGGAAATATAAAAGATAGAGGCTTTTAACAAAAGGGTGCCCTTCTCGGATACTCATTCTATAAATGATGGGGAAACTGCGGTCTCTCGGAGGCGCTTATTTTCACGGACAAACTCTGTAATAAGCGTATCTCTGGTATATAGAGTGCAATCAACGTGTGGCCTAACAACAAATCAATTGAATAAGTAGGCTGTATCATAAAAAAATGAAAAGGGATAGAATATATACCTTTTCTTGAGCCATGGCAATCACAACGACATGCACATGAGGAGTGAGGCTCGATTTCTATCTAGACTCGCTCAGCAAAGTGAAATTAAAAGGGTGCCTGACCGTCGCAGTCTCGCATTGGTGTCAAGTCCTTTTAACCTCGGCCAAATCGAAAGAAATATCTTATAGTCACGCGAATAGCGGCTAAAGATATTTATTTACGATTTTTAGAAATAAATTTCGGAGAAAAGAAAGGCAACCTCTACATCGCGGGCTCGCGTTCGAGGTCGTATCTTTCTTAACACCATCCTAAAATGCCTTATCGCGGCCCAGGTCCGACAGCGTGGTTGTGTGTGCAACAGTGTAGTACTAAATCATCAAAGCATGCACAATAATTTATAAACAATCAATTCGAACCTGTAAGAACAAATAACACCTTACTGTCAGGGTCATACCTGGAGTCCTTGCTGCCAAACAAAAATTATTTTGAATAGGGTAAAATTTTAACTTAAGTCCACTTTTAAAATACAGTTCCCCAGCGGAGACGCCAGTCTGTCGCGACCGACCTCCCGCTCCTAGTTCGAACGAACGTCCGAAAAAAAAGGGGGTCCGCCTGGTACGTACTAAGTCTAGGTTCAGGGCTTAACTCGGGCTCTCCCAAGCCCATACCATATCGCGACTTAAGGTTTAAATATTTAACATGCAAATGATTTATACCAAGGAGTCGCCACTAATCGATTTGAGGTGGGTCGATTAGAACCCCAAATAAGGTGATGGGAGAATCACCCTATTCCTGCGAACCAGAGATTAACTGAATTCGGGGGCTTGGTTACATTAGTTGGATAATTAATGCCTTTTCGGTACCTTTCTACCCTGTTCATTTTTTTTTAAAACATTTATCAGGCAATTTGGATTGATTTTAGGACCTTTCTTCTAACATGTGAGGTGATCAAGCGAGTGCATAATCAAAAATGATTAGCAGCCAAAACAGATATGCAACCTAAGGTTCTAGTCTTAGCTAAGTCAGATGACATTCAAAAATACAACAGCTCACGCAATTGTATTAAAAGCATGCATAATAAACCACAATAATAATAACATGCAAAATAATATCATATGACCAAATTGGCTTATCTATTTAAACATGAAATAAAAAAAACATGCATAATAATATAACAATAAATTAAAACATTCAGATAAACCACACAAAAAAAATTTAAATTTTTAATTTTTTTTGAAAAAAAAATATATATATATATATATATATACATCTGGTGAAAAAGGAATTTTTTTTTCGGAAAATATATATACCGTAAAAAAAAGTTTAAAACTTTTTTTAAAATTTTTTAAAATTTTTAATTTATTATTATTTTTAAAAAAAATAAAATAAAATAATAATATAATATTAAACGGGTTGGGCCGCCGGATTCGGATCAGCCCGGTTCGACCTGGGTCAACGGACCCGGATCAGGCGTTGACCCGGGTCGGATCGGCTGATCCGGGTCGGACGAAATTGACTCAAGTCAACGGACCCGACCCGGTCGTTGATCCGGGTCGGTCAGAATCGACCCGAGTCAACGGATCCGACCCGGGAGTTGGCTCGGGTCGGATCTGCTGATTCGGGTCGAATCCGACCCGATTCGCAGACCCGCGGGGAGAGGGTGTCGGCGGGGCCAAAATCGGCCGTCCGCCGGTCGACCTAGACCGGCGCCGCCCCCCAGAACGGTCCCTGGGGCCACCACCGACGTCACAGACTGCTTGGGTCGTCGTCCGGTTGCCGACCAAACTAAACTCGGACTCTCTAGGGCAATCCGTCGAGCACCTGGCGGATGCGAAGAAAAATGGAGGATTCCGGTTTCTTTTGGCGGGCTTGCCAACTCCGACGACCACGGCTCACTCTCGACGGCGACTATGGACCGGGAGGAGGATCGGTGTGGGCCGGGATTCGCGCATAATGGCCGGCGCGAGTCCCGGCCGACCGATGCACAAAAACAGGGTAAACAAGGGCAGTTCAGTCCGGGAGAAAACTCACCGGTCGACGGCGTGTCTGGGAGGTCTCCGGCAGGTCTGCGGGCACCGGCGAGACGGGCTGCTTCTCCTTTAATCCCTGCAAATCACTCAATCTCTTTTTCTCTCTCTCGGCTCCCTCTCACTCTCTGTTTCTCTCTCTGTGTTCTCTCTCTCTCTCTCTCTCTCTCTCTCTCTCTCTCTCTCTCTGTGGCCGACCGAGACGGCTTTGGCTGCTTCCGACGACGCTGTTGGTTTGCTCCGGCGAACTCTCGACCTACTTCTCTCTCACTGTTCTCGGCTCTCTCACCCTCTATTCTCCCTGTCTCCCTTTGGTCTTCTCCTTCTCTGTCTCTGTTTCTCTCCGTTTTTCTTTCTGAATGGCCCCCCCTCTCACTCTCTCCTCTCGCTAGCCTGTATAGACGACGATGATGACGCCACCCTCTGCTCCCTTCAATGCTCTGCACCGACCATGACTTTCGTGGCAATTTTGCGTGATGGAGCGGATAATCCGCGCTTTTGCAGTGGGGGTCGGGACAGAGCAGAGCAGAGGAGGGGGAAGGCTGAACCGGGGGAGGTGGAAGAGAAAAGAGGCTGGGCCGGGCTAGGCCCAGCCGCGTGGGAGGGAGGAAGAAAAGAGAAGAAAGCGGGCCGGGGCTGGGCTCGCACGGGAAGAGAAAGAAGGAAACAGAGGAGCGGGCCAGGCCAGCGCAAAGGGAAAGAAAGAAAAAGAAAAGGGAAGCGGGCCGGGCCCGCGGGAGAGGGGGAAAAAAGAAAGGAAAAGGAATGGGCCGGGCCGATCTCGGATTTTTTTTTTTAGAATTAAAACTCTGATAGACCCTATTAATGCAAATATGCTTAATTTCTACATGCAATGCATTTAAATAGAAATATTTTTGTTTTAGGAATTAAAGGAATTTAACTCCTAAATTTTGTGTAATTAATTTTGGGCAGATTAAAAATAGGTGTCAACATTATCTAAATAAAAAAATTTGTAAGTGCCGAATTGTAAAAGTTAAATCGTTTGTTTTTGTTCACAATTTTAAGTGGCGAATCAATTTGACTTGTTTAATAATCATCACAATCAAAATATCAAGTTTTAGCGGTTCCACTCCGTTGTTCCATTGACAGCAAATGGTAACCGAATGAGATTGAACGATACACAGAACTATGAAACAATTAAGTTCTAGTTATATGAAAGCATGTTGGTCATTGAATAGACAAATGAAAATCAATTCTTTTCACGGCACCCGTAACACGAAAAATCAAACTCAAAGCCAAAACATGTGCTTTTTGAGACATATATAGTAATAGTCTGTAACGTTTTACCTACCGATCAATCAATTCTCAACATTTTATTTCGACAATCAAGTCGTGACGTTTTTTCTATTCGGTCGTTGAAAAAATTGGTGTGATTGTTGTATCATAGCAACAATTCTAGTACACCAAACTCTCTCTAGTTTGAAGGCCTTCTTCATCTTCCTTTTTTTTTCTCAGAAAATGATTTCATCTTCCTTTTTTTTTTCTTTTCAGAGAATGATCCATCCCATCTTCCTACAGAACGAATAATATGCTTTGCTTGCTTTACCTCAAAATTTGAATGCTGTGAGCTGGAAAGAAAGAAGAAAAGACTTGAGAGGATAGAAGGCCTTTTCTGTGAATTAAAAGCGACAAGACCGTGTAAACGAGGATTCGATAGTATTTGGAAAAAAATAAGAATATATTGGGGCATAGTATCCAAAACTATACATGGACCCACAAAAGGAACAAATCCGTTCATACTACTTTATGTTAGTGATTTTCTTCGCCCATCTACATCGCCGGTTCACGATCCAAAGCATCGTCCTATGACATATGGACGATGCTTGAGCGCAAGGTCGTGTCAAGTACTACGACAATCAATGTCATTAATGTCGACGGGCCAGGATTTTGTTTGTTGTTTTAATTTTTTTAAAACTCTAATTCTACTCATTTGACCACCACTACAAAAAAACATGTTTTTCCGATCAAGTTTCTAACGAAAAATTTGGAAAAATTCATTGGAAAACGAATTTCCAACGAATTTTCCAACGAAAAAAAATTAGTTGGTAATAGGTCGTTGCAAATTTTTCCAACGAAAAATTTTAATTTTCGTTGGAAATTTGCGACGAATTTTTTTTCGTTGGAAAATTCATTGGAAAACTCGTGGCTAAATTCGTTGGAAACGAATTTTTTTTTCCGACGAATTTTTTTCGTTGGAAACTACAAATTTTTTTTTGGTCGAAAAATCGTGGAAATTTTTTTTCATTGAAATTTTTTTTTTGGTCGAAATTTTTTTTTTGTTTGAAAAATCGCCCTCGCCGCCGGCGAGGGCCAGCCTCGTCGCCAGCGAGGGCCGAGCTCGCCGGCCATGGTGAGCTCGGCCCTCGCCATGGCCGGCGAGGGCCAGCCTCGTCGCCGGCGAGGGCCGAGCTCGCCCAGATCTGGGCGAGCTCGGCCCTCGCCGGCGACGAGCTCGCCCTCGCCGGCGACGAGCTCGAGCTCGCCCAGATCTGGGCAAGCTCGGCCCTCGCCGGCGAACAAGGAAGGAAAGGAAGTGGAGCATGAACCGGGGGCTCCCGCGGCGGACGAGGTCGAACTCGGCGGACATGGACACGGACCCGGCGGCGGGGGAGCCAAGCGGGCCGGTGCCGGTCCTGACGACGAGGGAGAAGGGGCTGGCGGAGTCGAAGGAGGTGTCGAGGTGGAGGGCGAGCTCCCGGGGCTCGCCGGCAACGACGCCGGACTAGAAGGGGAGGCCGAGGATGCTGAGGGCGACCATGGCGCGGGGAGGCCTTCATCCTCCGCTGGGTTTCTGGGGAAGGAGGATGGAAAATGGGTGGGGGGGATTTTGGGGTGATTTTTGAATGGAGAAAAGAATTGATCTTTTTTTTTGGCGGGGTGATTTTTTTCTTCAGTGTGTACAATTTTCGTGGGAAAATTCGTTGGAAATTTCCAACGAATTTTTCCACGAATTCAAAATATACCGGGTTTTTTGAATTCGTTGGAAAATTGTACAAATTGAAATAATGGCCCAGAAAATTGAAATTCGTTGGAAAATTCGTTGAAAATTTTCAACGAATTTTCCCACGAATTTAAAAAATATCGGGTTTTTTTTAATTCGTTGGAAAATTCGTTGGAAATTTCCAACGAATTTTCCAACGAAAATTGTACAAATTAAAATAATGGCCCGGAAAATTGAAATTCGTGGGAAAATTCGTTGGAAATTTCCAACGAATTTTCCCACGAATTTAAAAAATACCGGGTTTTTTTTAATTCGTTGGAAATTTCCAACGAATTTTCCAACGAAAATTGTACAAATTGAAATAATGGCCCAGAAAATTGAAATTCGTTGGAAATTTTCAACGAATTTTCCCACGAATTTAAAAAATACCGAGTTTTTTTTAATTCGTTGGAAAATTCGTTGAAAATTTCCAACGAATTTTCCAAAGAATTTAAAAAAATGCCGAACAGTACCGGGTTTTTCTGAATTCGTTGGAAATTTCCAACGACTTTTCCAACGACTCTTACAACGAAAAATTTTTCGTTGGAAATTTCCAACGAATTTTCCAACGAAAAATTTTTCGTCGCTAATTTCCGACGAATTTTACTTTTCGTTGGAAAATTTGTCGCAAATTTGCGACGAAAATTTTTTCGTCGCAAATTTTCGCGGCAAAAACCCAGTTTTTTTGTAGTGCACATCAGCTTTTCTATCGCCGACCCATCTTTTGTGGTCTCTAACATAGCCAATGGTCCACATCGGCCACATTCATTTGGAAAAGAAAAAGAGAGAATTAACCGAAAATTTGAAAAATAATTTTTTCCTTCGTTTGCTCTCTCTGGCTATTGATATAATGTGAAGGTTCAAAGAAATCTTAGTTGATAACAGAGAGCAAGATTTAACTAAAGCGTGTAGTCAACTTCCATGACCAACTTCCCATTGATCTTTCAATTTTGCAAGACATGGAAGGAAACAGCAGCATCCGGTCAAGAAAGACGCTCTAGTCAAGCAGACAACACAGTGTGTAATAAATCTCAGCAAAAAGTTGGTAGACTACTGGCTTCATTTGCCTTTGTTATGTTACATGAATCATCTCGACATGGTTAATTGGTAATGAAAGTATATGACTCAACACAGCATTGCCTCTGGTACATGATCATTCCATCATTAGAACCAGACCATGTTTAATGACACTATAGGAGGTTGTGGCCCAAGAGGTTTGCTCGATGATATCCCAGTATTCGCCTCTGTGAGTTGTGTCCAGAAATATCCAAGGTCTTTAGCGGCTTCAAATCCAGGACAAATTCACAACAATCTCTACTAACAATTGCTCCGGATATTCAAATTTTGAGTCGTGTCGCTCAACATTTAGCTTTTCGCAGTAAAGAGAAGCTGATGTTTCACTTTTTTAAGGTGTCAGGGCAAGATAACTCTGGTAATTTTTCAATGGCCCTGTACCAAGAGATATCCATCTCTTCCGAGAAATCCAAACTGTCAACACCTCTAAAATCAGGTAGATTGTTGCGGCCTCTAGCAATTAATTCTAAGATGTTTTAATTGTTGAAAACTCCAATCTTTTGATGGACGAACAACAAGCGATATGCAGTTCTTCCATGAACTCCAACTCATAAAGGCCTCAAATATCAACTAGATTAAAGCAAGATGCGATCTCTAGCTGCCTCAGACGATTTAACACTAAAAGGTCCAGTAGAATGTCAATGGACTTGCACATACTGATACTCAATTCTTCCCGGTAATTCAATCTGTCAAGCCCTCAAAAGTCAGCTAACTCTTTCAGTCTCAATTTATTTGTCGGAGATATCAATACTTCAGGACCATATTTCAATCAGCTCATTAGCACTCTTTTAGCTCCAATTCATTCGAACTTAGCACATTCCCAAATAAGAAGCTTTATAAGTCTCGGGGAATTATCCGGGAGACATGCCAGCCATGAGCTTGACTGAAGAGTCCGTTCCTTTAAATGGATTATACGAGATAGCTACAAATGGGCTACTCTTGCAGGCGACTCGCAGAAGTGTTTAATCCTGAAGGAAGCTCCGGCAGCAATTGAAGCTTGTAGAAGTACCCTAAACCAAGATTATAAAGAGAAGAAAGCTTATGGATGCTTTCCGGAAGTAACTGAAGTTCCCTGTAACCCTGTACAAAGTCTTGGAGAGAAGAAAGATTTCCAATGCTTTCTGGCAAGTCGGAGATGGGTGTATACTCTAACTCAATCCTATTGAGGAAAGACGAGCAACTGATTCTCTTGAAATTCCCCTAGCAATTTAACGCCGAACAAGGCACTAAACTCTTGAAGCTTGACCAACCTGCGAACAGCATTGGTTAACTTTCTTATCTTTGTAAATTTTCTAAAGATTCAGGTAACTCCATAATGCTCGAACTGGACAAGTATAGTTTAAAACATTCCCATCGAGTCAAAATCTTTCTCAATGAATTTTATAATGATAAACGGTGCAGTTTCATGAGGAAGCCACTGGCCTCCAGAAGTTGAGTGAAATTTGTACAGAAACTCAAGTCAAGGTTGACAAATTTACGAGATTGCTTATTGAGTCAGGGAATCCAATAATGACTGACAATACTTGTCATTAAGAGTCTCCAACTTCTTCTGAGTATCCGGAAATGTAGAAATTTCTCGTATAGCTGATCTATCCTCCGGATTCTTACAGTCCATCAAGTCCAAGGAAACGAGGCTCTTGACCTTTCCGATAGAAGAGTGAATTCGTTCCCATGAATGCATCGTTTGAAGATTTTGAGTCTCCAAATCCAAATTTGTAAAGAAGTACACCCTGAAAATGCACAACCAATAAGCCTGAGAACTTTTAGCTGCTTTGCCATCTAGAGGAATGAAGATATTTTGGGGTTAGCTATTGAAAACAAGTGGACTTAAAAATATAGAGAAGAGGATGTGCTTTTCCATCTTACCATGGCCGAACTTCATCCTCCGCCGAGCTCTGAAGTAGTGCTCCGCGACAAATCTGAGTACAACTAATTTTCCGATATGAAGATTGTTTGCGACAAAAGATGTAGGGCAAGTCATCCACAAAAGCCATCTTAATTCAGATAATAATTTCGTCAAATCTCCACCAAAATTCTCACCTCTTGCTTAAAGGAGCCTTCAGTTCTACAGATTTTGAAACTTTTCACTTTTGTATACTTGACACCCTTGGTCAACTATATCATCTGTGCCATCTCTCTCAAAACAAATGGCTTGAACCCTTTTAGAACCCTACAAGCAAAACACTGGATATCATTAATATTGCATCATATGTTAGAGAAAAAGATCAGGCCAACACAATGCATATGACATATTACTTAACAATTTCCTCGCATATGAAGCTTTACACACGAAACCATATTTGAACGTTAACACATCACACAGACAACTGCAGACCAAAAAACAAGCACAATAAAAACAGTAACAGACATAACAAACACAAGGAGTGCCAAGATTGGAACTTGTGACCCGTTCTGATATCATTCTAGACAAACCTTTTTTCTTTAAAGGTTAAGCTGTTAAAAAACAAGCCAATAATATACAGTAACAAAGCCAACTAAAAGTGAACTGATTATCTACTTTTCTCATAATATCACGATTAAGGTCTCTCATTGTAAATTTTGCGATATGGAAAAAGAGCCACTAGTTAACATCTTTTAATGTGCTTATCACATCAAGCATCTGTTTGGTAAAGCTGTGGGTGTGTTGTAGTTTTTCGCGTTATGACTGTAGTGAAGCATAGTAATTTATGTGCTTACAAATACATGTTTTAAAGCTGCAACATCCCTCCAGCTTCTTTACATTTACTACTAGAAATTTTTTATAAGGGTATTTAGAAAAGAGATCAGGAGAAATAACCTAGAAACAGAGGCGCTCTTGCCATTATGCAATTTAATAGGATTGAATAACAGCAGATGTTACATATTGGATTGAATAGATACATTAGAGCTAAGAGAGCAGGGATAAATGTTAATGTAGAAGGTTACCTTATTCGCTTCTCGTACTTTCAAGGCTTCCTCAAAGATCCATAGACCATTTTTCCTGCGCACCCTTCTAGGCACACAACGTCCTTACCAAGATCTCTTGATTGACTATATCATTGACTCACCACCACATGTTAAACCTTCTAGGCAGACAACATCCCGTCTCAGATCTCCTAGTTAACTATAATCTTTACTAACCGCCATATTTTATCTAAACTTCAATTCTTCAATTATCAAACTGGATAAATGCCTCCACAATTCGACAAATTTACTATCCATGCCGAGGAAAAAACCAGCAATGTTGAGAAAAATTTGTTGATATCCATATTCTAATGCGTCATAACTTATCTTCAATATCTTTTGGACATCTCTACGAGGTTCTTCCAATATTTTCTTATTAGATTAAACAAACAAATATGAACCTATAACCTCAAGAGCTAAAGGGAGTCCTCTAGATTTACCCTAAGAGGCACTTTGAGGATAGTCATACTTGCAGTCTAATTCAAATTCCACCTTTGATTAAGTACAGCTTCATATCCAAACGTGATGATGATCCTGCTTCCCGACATAAACCAATTATGTTCTTTGGTCAAAGCACGTAGTTGACACTTATGATCCACATCATCGAGCAGAATGTTTGGTTCCTTTTTGAATATCTGGAAGGAAGCTGCGTTGCACAAATTCTCTAAAGGTGAAAGTGATTTTGCCAATGCCACCAATGCCGTAAATTCCAATCGTTCGGATTCTGTTGGAAGTAGTGTCCAGCCATCCGATAATCTTCTTCGTATGATCATCAATTCCAACCAAAGTCTCACGAACATCTACCCGCAAACCTTGTCGTAACTCACTCAGAACCGTCTCAACAACTATCCTTACAAATTCTCCTAAGTGCCTATCAAGAAACAAGACAAGATAAATTAAACGATTCGACCGCCATATCAGCAACATATCAGCAAAGGATTATAAACAAACTATATTTCTATTCTACCAATGAGGAATTTAGGAATACAGCAGCAAGATCTCATATAAAGAAAGTCAAAAAGTTTAGATGGAGATGAAATCACAAACCCATTAGCGATTTTCTCTGATTCCCATCCTTTCAAGACGCTGACATCTCTGAGCGCCTGTTGCCCTGCCTCCACATCCCTTTGCTCGAAGTACATCTTGTGTGAATGGAAGGCCTCCCCCAACCTCCCCGTCAGGTGTCTCGTGTTCTTCCTGTTCTCCACCATCTGAACGAGCTCGCGGAGGCACCATTCGCTGGAAGCATGGCTCTCAGATAGGACGGGGATCGAAATCTTGGACCGTGCGATCGCGTGCAGAAGCTGCAAGCCGAACTGGCTGCCCATCGGGTGTTCTTGATCTGCGATGCCTTTGCGAGTATGCGAACCTTTGAAGCTCAAGAACACGTCATACTCATGCTCTGTCCACCCCCAACTCGTGCTGTCGGCGCTCATCTTCCTCTCGCGCAAAGAGGCGTCCGAAACTAGTGGGGCGTTGCATTCTGTTGGCAACTCTGGTTTTTCCAAGAAGCCATCCGGTTCTCTGTGTGTTTGGAGAAGAAACCCTAGTCTTGGTGGGCGAACTACATAACAAGGGAGAATATATACTACAAAAATAGCACCCTACATGATATTTTTAACATTTTCTCCATCGATCCTTTTGCGAGTTGGAATAATGATGTGGCTGAAATCCAACTTTTTTCTTCGACTTCAATTGTAGTCCTACTCGTATTATTCATCTCGCAAGCCCCTTCATCTTCCTAGACAAAAACCCTTCGAGTCCCTTTGGTTCAACTTTACAAATGAACTTCGAGGAAATGCAAATATCTTTAAGTTAAATCTCCTTGAAAAAATATAAATGGCATATGTTAAAAAATTCGTTTGTGAAGCTATTTTGGCTCAAGTAATATTTTGCTATTTTTTTTTCAAAGAGCTTTGGACCCTTTTTTTATTAAAAAAAAGTTATCTTTCGTCGAAACTGGCGAAGGGCTATAGCCACCAGCGAGCCAGATATGGTGCCAGAGGTCGTCGCCCGAGGTCGGGCGATGACGACCGCTTGAGGTCACTCGACCCAGGTGATGACCGCTTCAAGTCGCGTGACCTTGGCCAACGACGCTTGGGTGGTCGCACAACCCTAGGTGGCCATCACTTGGGTCGGGTGACCACGCCTGCCCCTCGCTGGCTCTTCGCCATCCAGATCTAGTATCGTTGGCCATCCTTTCGCGAAGAAAATGAACAGCAACAACAAGGGTCAAAATCGAAATATTAAAGAATAAGTGAGGGTAGTTTGGAAATAAAAAAAATTAAATTCAACATTTGCTAAATGCTAAAAGCCCAAAGTTGGTATTAACCATCCTTGAGCTTTGAGCATTCCCTATGCTGGCTTTCAGCCGAAAGCCAGCATTGGAAATGCTTGCCAAACACCCTAACATTTTCTCAAGGGACTTTCGAGGCCGAAATCTCTTTGGGAAAGCTGAACCAAACGAGGCTTTCATCGCCTAAAACACTCTTCCCTCTTTTGAAGCTCTCCTGTAGGCTCTCAGTCGCCTTTACTTCTCTTTTCTTTGTTTTGATTGTCTTTTTTTTCCTCTCCCGATCTGTTTTGGAAGATTGTATGTGTTAGTAAATATTTGCAGCTTATGTTGGGTGAATGTGACGTGTAAACATGAAGTGTAGTTTGGCCATTCATCTAGTTGATAGTCATCGAGAAAAATGTACGTGACGTGACTTCACAACCTCTCTACGATTAAGCCATTCTTCTCTCCCGATTTAAATTTAGGTATAGATATGAAGGTTTTACTTTCCGATTTAGATTTAGATTTAGGTTTAGATCTAGGATTTCCTTAGAGGTATTTGATCGGTGTTCTCTCAAAATATTGATGTTGGTGTCTCTATATAGCAACGGTAATAAGGACATTGAACCTAAATGTGCACCGCAAGCTGTTGCGAATAGAGTGGAGGATCTCGGCGTGTGCGCATCACTGAATCCGATCTAATCTTAAGGGATGAGAGTGTGCTTTTAGCTGTAAACTCTGCTTTGTGTTTTGTTATTTGCATTCAAGTCTTTGCTTTGTTCTATAATTATTTGAGATTTGCTTGGCTTGTATGCCTTCTATGTACCTCTCGAATATTATTATGATGAAATGAAGCCTTTCTTTCGACCTAAAAAAAATGCAATCCTAAATTATTATTATTTTTTAATTTAGTACATAAACTTGAAAAACCTCACTCAATATAGTCATGCTATTAGAAATTTTAACACGGTTAGCTGACGTGACCGTAATACGGTACATTTGCCATACTGATACCAGCGTGGCAAACACAGTGTTTCCACGTCAACTCTTTATCGGCCCAAAAGGAAAGGAAAAAATAGGAGAGGAAGAAATATTTGCTGACTTAAGACAATGGTGTGACAGTACGCATTAGTATTTTGGTCTAATAGATGTTGATGAAGTGGTCCATTTCTGAAAAATTAACACACTATGGCGATACGCTTAACAAAATGACTATTTGGAATGGAGTGTACATATTCAGAGATTAAATTGAAAAAAAAAAAAGCTCAAGGACTGCACAAAATTATGGAAAAAAGTTCATGGACTGCCCATGTCATTATCCTTTCATGGTATGCTTATTTGGCAAAAAAAAAAAAGAGGCATTTTGTAAGTAGGGATGAGCGGACTAGAAGTCCTAAAACTTATCACGAAAATACAATTGAATTCTCAAATTTTGAAAAGTGTAATCAAGTTCTAAATTTTGTGTAAGCATATTCTTTCATTAACACTGTTGGATTTGGCTAGCGGAAATTACTGACTTAAGTTTTTTTTTTCATTCTCTTACGTGGCTAAAACATAAAGGATAAGGCTAAAACGACAATGGTGAGGCAACGACGGTGAGGGCGTTTTCGGTCCGTCTTCTTTTTTTTTTTTTAATTTTTTAATTTAGGTTATTTTTTTAATATAATTTAAGTAAAAACTATGATAAAATATGATTTTGATCATAACGGTATCGTTTTAGCTTTCAGCCATATAGGAACGGAAGAACTTAATTCCACCAATTTGATAAGTTTTAGAATTTGATTGCACTTTTTGAAAGTTTTAGAATACAATTACACTTTTGTGACAAGTTTTAGGACTTTCAGTACACTTATTTTTTGGGAAAATACAACCAAAAATCCCGAACCATGTCACTTGTGACAAATTTACCCTGAACCTTTTTTTGTGACACAAAAAACCCAAAACTATGTCACATGTGACACATTTACCCCACAATATTTTGGCTCATGGGCATTTTCGACTTTTTCCTTTTTTTTTTTCTCTCTTCCTCGGCGAGGGCTGCCCTCGTCGAATCTGACGAGGGCGATCCTCGTCGACATGGGGCGAGCGTCACCCTTGCCTGAGTCAGGCGAAGTTGCCCTCGCCCAACGCCGGATCTCACTCGGGTGACCCTCACCGGCGTCGGGCGAGGTTGCCCTTGTCCGCCTAGGCAAGGGCAACTCTAGCCCGACGTCGGCGAGGGTCGCCCTCGCCAGATCCGGCGAAGGCAACCCTCGCCAGGGAAGAGAGAAAAACAAAATAGAAAAAGGAAAAGGACGAAAATGTCCATGGGCCAAAGTATTATGGAGTAAATGTTTCACAGGTGGCATAATTTTGTGATTTTTCGTGTCACAAAAAAAAGTTCATGGTAAATTTGTCACAAGTGTCATAAGTATTCATAAGTATTATCTAAATAAAAAAAATTTGTAAGTGCTAAATTGTAAAAGTTAAATCGTTTGTTTTGTTCACAATTTTAAGTGGCGAATCAATTTGACTCGTTTAATAATCATCACAATCAAAATATCAAGTTTTAGCGGTTCCACTTTGTTGTTCCATTGACAGCAAATGGTAACCGAATGAGATGGAACGATAAACAGAACTATGAAACAATTAATTTCTAGTTATACGAAAGCATGTTGGTCATTGAATAGACAAATGAAAATCAATTTCTTTCACCCCGCCCGTAACACGAAAAATCAAACTCAAAGCCAAAACATGTGCTTTTTGAGACATATATAGTAATAGTCTGCAATGTTTTACCCGCCGATCAATCAATTCTCAACATTTTATTCCAACAATCAAGTCGTGACGGTTTTTTCTATTCGGTCGTTGAAAAAATTGGTGTGATTGTTGTTTCATAGCAACAATTCTAGTACACCAAACTCTCTAGTTTGAAGGCCTTCTTCATCTTCCTTTTTTTTTTTCAGAAAATGATTTCATCTTCATTTTTTTTTTTTTGGTTTTCAGAGAATGATTCATCCCATCTTCCTACAGAACGAATAATATGCTTTGCTTGCTTTACCTCAAAATTTGAATGCTGTGAGCTGGAAAGAAAGAAGAAAAGACTTGAGAGGATAGAAGGCCTTTTCTGTGAATTAAAAGCGACAAGACCGTGTAAAAGAGGATTCGATAGTATTTGGAAAAAAATAAGAATATATTGGGGCATAGTATCCAAAACTATATATGGACCCACAAAAGGAATAAATCCGTTCATACTACTTTATGTTATTGCCCATCTACATCGCCGAAAATTATGCCAATTAACAAAATATCTTTCACCAATAGTTAATTTTCAATTTTTATTAGATTCGGGTTCAGTGGCGATTCGGATAGGAATACGAAAATGTGACAATGATCTAAATTAACTAATTCTAAAGCAAGGATAAGTGCAAAAATTATAAACTAATAAATTGATAGATTAAAAAGTGTAAGTTGTGTTCATGATTGTGGATTCCTTTACAATGATTCGACTGGGCTTTTTGTAGCTAATACATAATGTAACTGCTTTTAAACGGTTAACATTCAAATTTGAAATTACAACCGCATACCCTTGTTTTTCGTCGGGTTGGGTCATATGCCTATGGATCGGGTCCTAGCCTGCATTGTCTTCCTTTTTGGTCTCCCTCGCAGATGGAAGGCCTCATTGGACCACTATTCTGCTGGAAATTTTTGGTGGGAGTACAACAATCTGGTTGGCTAAATTTTACGACGGACCAAATCGGACGGACCGACTTGAACTGATCTATTCGAGTTGGGATTGGGAACCCAAACCTAAAACGAGAGCAGCTATCATGAAGAGTTATGCAAGAGATTCTCAAAGCGGTATGTTAAATTGGCTTACAAGGTAATGTGGCACTGTATGTGGTTATTTAAGCTAGGGTACGTTTAAGCACCATAAAGAAATTCATCATATCACCATATAAATCTATTAATTATATAAGTTTTAGTATATCATGGACGTCATAATTAAAAAAAAAAGTAATGCGAAATATATTGAGATTGGTATTCCGAATCCATTTACAAAATGATGTGACAAGTGGAAGTGGTTAATTTACTGGACCCATTTAGGTAGCGAATGATAACCATTCTGTTCCGGAATGAGTTCCTGAACCAGAAATAGATTTTTCTATTTCTGGTTCCTGGATGAGTTTCTGGGAAAAAAAACCCGTTTGATAACGACAAAAAATTTCTGTTTCTAGAACAGAAACCCGTTTGATAACAGCACGAAATTTCTATTTCCTGAAACAAAAACCCGTTTGATAAACAACATAAAATTCTATTTCCAGGAACAGAAATCTATTTTTTTAGAAATGGAATAAAAATAATACTCATATTGGCACAAAGTACACTCGGTGATATTCCAGAACGCAAATTCTTCAGAATCATTATTGTTCTTTAAAAGGAAGCTGAGAACATTGGGAAGCAATAAAGGGCCCTATAAGCGTTTATGTTTTGCAAAGACAAAAAAGGACATGCCTTGACTTTCCAAGAAAGCTTCAAACTTATAACCATATAGAGATTCAGCCATGGATATCATCTTCAATATCTTCTCTACATCCTACTAAAATCGCATGAAAAAAAATCGTGGTACCATACAATAAGCTTCAGCTTGAATTGTACACGGAGCATGAGTGGTAGAATGACAAGGATGACAAATCAAGTTACAAGGCCTACCAAATTCATCTCCAAGTCCTACTTAAAAAAACATCAGATGACACAAAAGTGGCAAATGCATCCTGAAAAGAGACTGCAAGATCTGTATTTTATGAACATAGTATCTATAAACCAACAACGTGAAGCAATCCTACAGCCATCACTGTTTAACAACTCTTTAGCAAAGTAAAACCGCTGTTCCCAATCTCAAACAAATATAAAGCTTGTGGCAAGAATGAGATGCAACCAAAAATCTACAAATGTCGTAAACTAATTCCTACTACATCACAATATTACTAGTAAAGTAATTAACATATTATTCTCTGCACTGACGAGTATGCAATTTCTAGTGGCCACCAGTTGGGTCGACCCCTTTATCTCCCATCCAAGTCTCTAATGTCCACAGTTTAATGATTGAAGAGCGCGCCTCTTGATTGGAGTCCAACTCGTATCCATTCTTTGCTGCCAATGCTTTGGCAATTCCCACAGATTCCTGAAATGCCAAAAAGGAAAAAAGACAATTTATTCAGCCGTAGTACTGATTGGCATCAGAGTACAAACAACATTAGCAGATGAATAATCTCACCAATATAGCCACGCCAGTAATGAGAAGTGCAGTTGGAATTAAAGATGTCATATACCCAAAGTTCTTCGGAACAGAAAAGCTTGGGAGGCCCTGTGGTATCTCACCTACCTAAAACAATAGAAAACATCCTTCATCAGCTCCTTGTCATTTCCCCTTGACTGAGTTATACCTCATCGAAAAAAAAGAGATATAAAAGAGATTGGAAATAAAAGATCTTATCATATCATATCAGTTACAACTTCTTATCCCAGTAACCGAACCGCATAAACAAGAGGAGTCAATTGGCATGCCACAGCAAAGACCAAAATATGTGCATATTAACAGAAGTGGCAACATACTGGAATGGCCAGATCTTGATGGCCCTAAAGAAATAGCATTGATAGCCTTTGTCTGAAAGCTCATCAAAGCAACAATTCTGTTCGATGCCCACAATATGCAAGATCACCGGCGCGTCCACAATCAAACAGAGATGGGACAGCAAGCAAAGAAACAAATCCATGCTAATTACTACCAGAGAATCGCATCCAATGTCATTTAACCTAGACACACTGCAAAGCGCAACAAATTAAAGGCAAGAAAATCGTTGATGCAAAATAGTCAAGCCAACATGATACCAGCAAATTAGAGCAAAGGATTCAATTCATCGGTCGAATCACCACCACATGCGCCGATCACGCCGTAAATCCCACAGACCCATTATTGATTGCGCAGAGAGCGAGAGCGAGGAGAAGAGAGAGAGAAGAGGACAGAACAGAGAGGAGGTGGGAAGAGACACGCGGACCCAGGGCCGGCGGTCGAGCTCGCCGTCGCCCAGATCTGGGCGACCGCGAGCTCAACCGCCGCCCACAGCGGGGCCGCTCGGCCTCCCCCAGAGCTCGCCGTCGCCCAGATCTGGGCGACGGCGAGCTCGACCGCCGCCCACGGCGAGGCCGCTCGGCCTCCCCCAGAGCTCGCCGTCGCCCAGATCTGGGCGACCGCGAGCTCAACCGCCGCCCACAGCGGGGCCGCTCGGCCTCCCCCAGAGCTCGCCGTCGCCCAGATCTGGGCGACGGCGAGCTCGACCGCCGGCCTTAGGCGAGGCCGCTCGGTTTGAGGGAGGCCGAGCGGCCTCGCCCAGGGCCAGCGGTCGACCTCGCCATCGCCCAGATCTGGGCGACGGCCAGGTGGACCGCCGGTCATGGCAAGGCCGAACCTGACCCCCCCGACGAAGGCGACTGGAAAATCCAAAAAAGAGCGAGACGAGAGGAGATCGGAGCTTACGGAGGAGCAGGAGCGAGCGGCCGTGGCTTCCTCTTGGTCGGAGCGTCGCTGGCTTCCTCTTGGTCGGAGCGTCGCAGACGAGGGGCTGGTTTGAGAGCTCGGAGACGAGAGACAGGCGGGTGAGACGAGAGACGGGTGAGTTCTGTTCCAGAACGAGTTCAAGAGAAATGGTTCTGAGTTTTGTTCAAGAACGAGAAAACCTACTTTTTTTAGGTTCTAATTTCTGGTTCAAAACCGGTTTTGGGACAAAAATTTGTCCCGGAAATAGAAAAATAAATTTGCGTTACCAAACGGGTTTTTGGTCCAAAACTGATTCGGGGAGCAAAAAACCAATTCTGGACTGAATGAGAATGGTTTTCATGCAGTACCTTAGGTATCCAACTAGAAAATTTTAACATCTCTGGATGTACTTAATTAGCATTGAGCAATAATGAAGGCATTTGAAATGATTGTTTCTGAAAAGGAGAAATTATCTCTAATTCCTAGGAAGTCACATTATCATGATTTTTCAGTTATAATTAGTAGTTTCAACAATTCTGTCATGTCATGATATGGCTTCAAAAACACTACGTTCATATAAATTATATATCATAAATCAAGTGAAACACTCGTTACTATTCGATCATTAATATAATTTTTTATATCATTTTCTTTATCGCAATAATAATGGTTAAGAATAAAGAGGAAACGATAAATTAAAATAACAAAGAAAAAGAATATGCCATCAATGGGGTTAATATGTTAATCTTCCAATCAGTGAACATATAATTAGCAAGAACTCATTTTTTTTTCATTTAGATTAAATTTGACGTAATTTGGGATAATTCTATTCAACTTGTCTACACATATAAGCACGAATATCCCTCTTCGCGTTTATTTTACTTCCATTTATGAGACGGATATACAAAAAGAAGAACGAGAGTTCAGAAATATTAAAGGAAATTAAATTCTAAGTGATGATAAAAGAAATTTTAACAAACGAAAGATATAAGTTACACTAAGGTAAATTATGTGATAGTGGAAGAATCTATTAAAAGATAATGAAAACACAACTATGGGAATTAGTGAAAAATAATCAAAGCCACTTCATCACTTCCCTAGCTGCACTTCTCTCCCTTAGAAGAAATTCTCCTTAGATTGAGGATCTTTGTTGATCAAGAAATTGTGTTGGCATCAAATTGACCCTAAAGGCTTAAAACAAGTTATTTCCTTACCCATCATTATTCAAGTAAGCTTGTAATTATTCAGGTATAATGGTGCCAAGTGTCCCTCCACTTTTATCTGAAATTGAAAATTATTTCTTTTGATCTTTTTTTTTAGCCAAAACTGCCCCTATACTTTGTGAAAAGTTATACCGCTCGTCCTTCTTTCGTTCCAATGACTTGTGCAACCAAGCGCCAGAAACAATTGAGCATGTCCTCTTGATTTGTCAATGGACAGCGGCAATTTGGGTGTGTTGTATACTATTGTTAGTAATAAGGGTAGATTAACAATCTATGTTTTTAGTAGGGTTAAGCGCACATATATATAATTGTCATCCTATTTTAATTTAATAATAGAAAGTAATTATCTCTTCAATGTGGTATTCGAACCAATAAAAAACTTAGTCTCTCAACCTTTACCAAGTCGCCAAAGGATATTGTTGCATCACAAGAGAAGCCACTACCACGGGCCTTGGACTCTTATCCGCAGTCGGCAACACCCATGACACCGTTGATTCACCAAGTCGATGGCTCGTTACCGTCACCCGGTGTCACCCAATCCTGTGAACCAAATTCGGCAGTGTATAGCCCATTCCGGCATCGGCCAACCTTACCCAACTCAGATCCGGGATCGCCAAGCGTTGTCAAACTCAGATCCACCGTCGCCAGCGTCGACCGGCGCCGTCGAGCTCACATTTGGCGACCTTCAGCCAAGATCCGATGTTGAAACCCATTGTTCTTCACCCAAGAAGTTGGCGTATCTATGTTTTCCACTAGTTTTTGTTGCTGACCTTATTATCTCTGTGTGATGTTGCATTGGGTCGAAGGAAATATTGAGAATGAGGTTGATGATCTTTTAGTGATTCGTATTGTTGCTCACTATAAACGGCATCTGTACACCTGTCTAACGGAACTCTTGAGGAGACAAATGCCTTGTTATTTTATGTTTAGGCGTTGCATATCAATTAAATGATTTTATGAAGTTTCGGTGAATTGCTGCAATTAGTATGCGGTTGATTGGATTGCTGCATTTTACTGTTGGTTGCCGTGATGTTAATTTTTTGGGCTTGATCACATTCTTTATTCACTAATGGCGACGTCTAGATCGACTTCTGGATCGACTTCTGGATCCCTGTTTGGTCATTTTCAATTAACCTCTGTCAAGTTGGATAGAATTAATTATCTATCCTGGTCTAAAGTAATCGAGGTCTGTCTTACTGCCACCAAGCAACTTGACCATCTTACATCTTCAATACCGTTTGACAAAAACAAAGCTGTGATTGGATTGCAGGATGCGATGATTCGGACTCTTTTATGGAATAGCATGGAACCTAAGGTTAGTATCACTTGATTCAATGTGATTCTGCCAAAATAGGTTGGGAGAAATGTGCATTGCTTTACTTTGGACAAAGTAATATGACGCAGCTATGTGAAATGTGGGAAGTGTTATTTGATATTCATCGTGGAGATTGATCTTTATCCGATCATTATACTCGGTTCAAGACCCTTTGCCAACAATTGGATACTTATCTTCTTGCCTCAAATTATCTAGCTATCTTGACCAAACGCAAAGAGGTTCTGCGGGTGATATTATATCTCAAGTAATTAGGGCCTGAGTATTTATCTCTTCGCCAACATATTACATCTCACTCTCCTCCTATAGTGGATGAAGTCTTCTCTCAAGCTCTCCATTCAACAATTACTAAGAAGATTTCTTCCACACTAGCTTTGGAGACAAGCGCTATGCTTTTTCATGGTCCTAATGGATATGGAGGTCGAGGTCGTGTAACCCGGTTTTGTTCATAGTGGAGGTCATGATGGAGGGGTTGGTACGTGTGGTGCTATTAGTCCTAGGAATGGTCATGTCTTATGCTATTGCCATCATTGTCAAAGAGCTAGACATACAAAAGCTTATTGCTATACTCATTACCTATACCTCAAACCAACCCTTTCTACTTATGCAGAAGTCGAGGATTCTTTTGTTCCTCCTCCATCGATTCCACCAAGTTCAACTGTTGTACAGAATATAAGTAATTACGTTACATTGACACGTGTTGAGTGTGATATTGGTTTGCTCTCAATAAATAACAGGATCTTCAACTCCTACTGCAACTTTGGCACAAACCTCCAATGCAGCATCTAACTCCTAGGTTATAGACTTTAGAGCTACCAATCACATGACCGGTAACTCTAACCTACTGTTTTCATTTCATTCTATATCTCCTTTATTGTCAAACTTGGTTACATTAGCGAATGGCTCACAATCTCAAGTTACTAGTACAAGATTTGCTTATTTGAGTCCCTCTCTTTCTTTGTCATATGTCCTTCACCTGTCAAAATCTCCTTATATTTTGATTTTGTTAGTTCGTAAACCAAAGAATTGAATTGTTCTATAATCTTTTCCTCTTATTGCTGTGTCTTTTAGGATCTGAGGACTAGAAGATGATTGGTGGGGAATATGAATCAAATGGCATGTACTATCTTGATAAGAAGGTGTTAGCTACTGCAACTGTGAAGCGTCTACAGATGTATATTGGATGCATTGTTGTGCTGATCACCAGCCACCAAACATTCTTTGGCGTCTATTTCTAGAGTCTGAGTTTATGAGTTCTTTTAGTGTGGAACTTGTCAATTTAATAAACATCATAGAGCCTCTTTTTTGTCCCGCATTGAGAGTTGTGTCTCTAGTCCATTTGAATTGGTTCACTCAAATGTATTGGGTCTAGTCATGTGTCTAATGTTTCTGGATTCAAATATTTTCTTATATTCATGGATGATTTTTCTCGAATAACTTGGTTATTCTTAATAAAAGACTATACGAAGATTTTTCGTTGTTTTCGATTATTCTATTTTGAAGCGTTGAATCACTACAATATCTCTGTCAAATATTTATGGTCGGATAATGATAGAAAATATCTTGCTGCCACTTCTGGTTTGCAGCCATTTCTTGATTCTCATAGTATTATTCATCAGACTTCCTGCTCATACGCCCCACGGCAAAATGGTGTAGCCAAATGTAAAAATCACCATCTTCTTGATGTTGCCAATTTTCTCATGTTTCACATACATTTACCTAAAAAATTTATGGGGCCATGTTGTTCTTACAACGTGTTATTTAATTAATAGGCTTCCAACTTCTATTCTTCCGGGGGAGACATTGTTCTCTATTTTGCATCAAATCATCCTCTCTTTTCTTTACCTCTTTAGGTCTTTGGGTGTGTCTGTTATGTACATTGTCTTACTTTAGGTCTTGATAAGCTGGATTCCTGTGCTGATAGTCTTTGTGGGAAACTCTTGGACTCAGAATGGCCACAAATGTTACAACCCTACTCGCCATCGTATGTTCGTGTTCGCAAATGTGATGTTCTTTGAAGACCAGCCACATTTTACTTCTCCAGCGGTTCCCACGGCGTCTTGTGATGGTGATGGTTGTGTGATACCGATGCTTCCACTTCATTCATTTCCTCCAACTACATCCTCAAGATTTCAGTTTATTGACTACACCTATCATTGGCGCAGTATAGTCCCTACTATAAAAGTAAAGTTTTTACCAGCACCAAATTTATCTGTTTCCCCATTAGTTAGTGTACCAACCTTCGATCCTGATCATCCCATTACTTTTTGAAAAGGCACATGCTCTTGTGTTGGTCGTCCTATTGATCATCATGCTCCTTATTCCGGTAATTCAATTTGTGTCCGTACGCGTCATCCTATTTCTAATTTTCTATTATGTGATTATTTATCTCCTACTTTCTTTGCCTTTGTCTCGTTGTTGTCTTCTGTTTTCGTGCTTAGCAGTATTGCTGAAGCTCTTACTTATCAAGGATGGCGTCGTACCATGAAGGATGAAATGCAAGTGCTAATTGGGAACTGAACTTGGCAGCTTACTTCCTTACCTACTAGTAAGAAACCTATTGATTGTTGTTGGGTTTTGACTGTTAAAATTCACCCATATGACACTCTTGACCGATTGAATGCACCGTTTGTTTGCGAAGAGATATACTCAGAATTTTGGTGTTGACTATGATGACACCTTCTCTCTGGTGGCCAAAATTACATCTATTCGTTGTCTATTTCAGTGGTTGTGCGATTTGGCTGGCTACTTCATCAGCTGGATGTGAAAAATGCCTTTTTACATGGTGATTTAGCTAAGGAGGTCTACATGAAGCATCCACGTAGGTTTGTTGCTCAAGGGAGAACGTGGTAAGTCGTTTACACAAGGTTCGTTGCTCAAGGGAGAACGTGGTGAGTCTTTACACAAGGCTTTGCATGGACTTAAACAATATCCTCGTGCTTGATTTGGTAAATTTAGTGATGCAATTCTCAAATTTGTATTAAAGCAGTGCAAGGCAAATCATTCAGTTTTCAGCTCTGTCTTTTCAGCTGATTGTATCCTTCTACTGGTATATGTGGATGATATCATCATTATTGGCAATGATTCAGATGGTATTCAAAAAGCTTAAGCAAATTCTGCATATAGATTTAGTACTAATGGTTTGGGACGTCTTCGATATTTTCTTGATATTGAGTAGCCTTCTCACATGTCGGTATAATTTTATTTCAACGAAAGTATATACTTGACAAGCTTGGTGAGGTTGGATTTCTTGGAGCAAAGCCAATCTATACCCCTATTGATCCCAATGTAAAACTTGATGTGAACGTGGATAATTATTACATAATCCAGCGAAGTATCGGAGATTAGTTAGTAAGTTAAACTATCTTACTGTCACAAGACCTGATATATCTTTTGCCGTTAGTGTAATAAGCCAGTTCATGAGTTCTCCTCGTACTACTCATTGGGATGCTGTGCTTCGAATCGTCAAATACTTATTGTAAGCACTAGGTAAAAGACTATTGTTTAAGAATTATGGTCATCTAAACATTACATGCTTCTTTGATGCCGATTGGGCTAGATGCCCTATGGGTAGGAGATCTACTTTGGACTATTGTGTGTTTCTTGAAGGTAATTTAGTAGCATGGAAGAGCAAGAAACATGTATTTTCCCGATCAATCACTAAAGCTGAATATCGAGCCGTAGCACATGTGATAGGTGAATAACTATGGTTGAGGATGTTTCTATCAGATATGAGGATGTCGCAGTCAAATCCATCAGTGTTATATTGTGATAATCAATCCATTATTTATGTTGCGTCTATTCCTGTCTTCCATGAGCAAACTAAGCATATTGAGTGTGAGAAAAAGTTCAAAATGGGGAGATTATTCTTCAATACGTAAAGACAGAGGATCAACTTGTTACTAAATCTCTACGAAGGAATAGAGTGAGTTTGTTATGTAATAAGGTGGGATTATTTGATAATTACATCTCAACTTGAGAGGGAGTGTTGGAAAGTATTGTTAGTAATAAGGGTAGTATAGATATCTATGTTTTTAGTAGGGTTAAGTACGCGCGCGCACACACAAACATATATAACCCTATTATGATTGAATAATACAAAGTAGTTATCTCTTCAACATAGCGAACTTGTAACTAAAGTAGCAATTTTATGCCAACCTATTACTTGTTTGGGCAAATAGATCTCCCAATGCTTTGAATTAAACACAAACCTGCTGTCAAATGAGGAAATCGTGAGCATAAAATTGAATGCATAGCAAAGTTGGCCGGTCTCGATTTTATGTGTCTGACCTACCATTCAAGAGAGTCAAACAAGCTGGCATATTAGGTGGTAAAGGCCCAGAATAAAAAAGAACTTCCTACTAATTGGCTAGCTTATCCCCAAAACCTATGTCGGATATTTTAATTTATGATATCATAAACGTTGTATGAGTTAATAAAATTTTCAGTATACTAGACAAAAAAAAATATTGTCAATGATTGTTATCCTCAGCCATCAATTTTTCCCATGAATCTCTAGATGTCATGATATCCAGAAAAATATATAATTCTATTCGACTTGAGTATCAAATCATGCAATGATTTTTTTAAAAGTAGATTCAAACCCAGAGGCTGAATGGTCATAATAAGCAATTAGATGCATCGATATAGGTACAAGAACAAGTTCCTCGAATATCATATAACAATTCTTACCCCAAAAAAACATAATAATAAAATCTTATCACAACATCAAACTACAGATGAAAGCATTCAAAATTCCAAACTGTTCAGATACCCAGAGCAAAAGTATCAGAAACTTCCTTCTGCTTTACAGATTTCCCTAAATGCTGAATGAAAAGAAAATTTCCGTGAAGTTTGTTAGGCCGAAAAAAGACGCAGCCAAAGAACAACCCATCCAACTCACAGTTACTGTCACAACACTAACAAATTTCTTATAGACCACATTGTTTCAGTGTAGATGGATCATCGACTTGAATTTCACACAAAGGAAAATCCCACTCCAAATTTAGACAAGAAACTCATCCCAACCCTACCGCAGGCTTACATTCTAACTACTCACAGTATGGAGTCTTCACAGTAAAAAGACACCAAATTCCAATTTGCTCACCACTACTCGTGACCCACCTCACATTAGAAAACCAAAAAACAGAAAAGCAAAAGAAAAGAGAGAGCACCGAGAGTTTTCTTTTGCCCCTGCATGAAAGCCTTGTCTTGAGTTCAGCTGCCATGGCATCAACAAACTCTTTGGTGTTCAGGTATTGATCCCCAGTAACCCTGCGCAACTCACGAGGAATTAATACAAACTGTCCGCAAATTATTTCACAAAAGCAAGCGTTGAGGGCTCCAGGGGAATGAGGCACTTGAGTATGTGAAAAACTGTTCTCAACAAGTATACCAAAAAGTCTGTTGCCACTGAAATTGTATTAACACCTCTGATAAGTATTGATCTCAAAGCTTACACCCATGCTCTGGCTCCATTAAAGCATCCAACCCACCTTTATCAAGAACAATAACAAATGTTTCGTCTGAGAACTAGTGCAAATGCTAATGGATAGAATCAAGATAATGGAGGACCCCAAAACAAAAATGTAAACAGCGTTCTAAGTGAAACAAACATATAAAAAAGTCAAACGAAAGAAATCAGACAGAGACACAAGACACTGAAGTAGAAAACCAAATATGTTGATGGAAGAACCAATAAACATGCACAGCAAAACTGAAGACTAGCATTAGTGCATTATCCATCCCCTCCACTATGAAAAAATACATCACCGTCACAGCAACAAATGGACAAAACAGAGGACTGACTATGCTCCAAATTAATAGAAGTTAAAGACATGAAGGATAACTAGGTAACTACACAATTACCATCATTCTTGAAATTCCCTCTCAAAATCTCCAAGTTCGTCGCTCATCAAGAGAAACCAATATTCAGTTCAGCTCCTTGTTCGACTCTACATTAAATTCACAATGAAAATGAGAATTGAAATATCCATTGTAATATCGAAGGGTATAGAATGTTCCACGGTAATGTTTTCTCACCTAACTAAAAAATTTCGACTTCTTCTAAGGCCTTCTCAATCGAAAGTGAAAGTGGTGCAGATTGTAGCCAATCTTGAGCACATATAAGAGCCTCCACTATGCTTGGGGTCTACGAAACACATCAAGTACATGGCCTCCTGTGCTAAAAGCAACCTCTAATGCTATGGTTGAGACAAGCAAAGCCAAAATATCTCGAGCAATAGAAGAGAGGTTAGGATATCTCGAAGAATTGACTTTCCACCTATTCAAGATATCAAAGTTGGGGCTATAGCGTTCACATCTTTCCTCCAAATACTTATCTAATTCAAAATTTTCTTCCAAATATTGTTGTTCCGTTGAGCTAAGACACTTTGTAGACATAATGTCTACACTAACCACATGAGACTTTTACATGCTCATTGCCCTTGTACCCTTTAACCTCAAGTTTCTTTGGAGGCTGCGATATTGCTCAAACAATAACATCAAAGATGTACCTTATCTCGTAAAGTTTCCAGCCACTTACTTATAAACATCATTAATAATTTATTTCACGTGTTCCCACTCATGTCAAGGGTCAAGTATGCAGGCAATGAACAAAGTTAGATTGATATTGTTCACATTGTCAAAATACTTATTAAATTTGATCTTCACTCTCTTGGCCATTTCCTACAAATGCTTGTCCTCGTTCTCACAATATCTATCAATCATCATATGTACCCCATAGACATCTTTGCTATATCACTACTAGTGACATAGGAAGAGCCCGATACTTTTAAAGTCATATCTTAGAATAGCTTCCAAAAAAGAAGAAATCAATGGGCATTTTCCCAATCATCACTAGTAGGCAAAACTTTCGTCTTGGAAAGCTCTTCAACAAATTTACTATCCTAAATATCCAATAAGGTAAAAGCCTTTTGAAGCTTCAAACCTGTTCCGGTGAATCTTGACATCCAAACATACAAGATTCTTGAACTCAATATTTTTTAGCTCAATACACCTCTTAAACTGGTGCATGAAGGCCTCATATAACACACAACCAAGTGTATTCTAACAATGATATCATCATATCCTTCAAACCCTCTCCAACAATCAAACTCAATTTATGAGCACAATATCTCACATAGAGTAACTCACCTATCAATACAAAAGATTACCAAGAGTTAAGTCTTTTTTTCAAGTATTGGACTCCCAAGTCATTTGACCTCGCATTATCCACAGTGATGGAAAAAATGCTTTTAATCCCCCAACCACTAAAGCATTTCTCAATCGCTTTTCCTATAATCTCAGCAGAATGTCCCAGGATTTGACAAAAATTCACATTTTTCTTTTGCAACTTCCGGTCAGCGCCTACAAAATAAGCAATGAGACACATGTAACTCAAATTTTGAAGACAACTATCAATCATTCTATCTATGACAATTAGAACCTGAAATTATTATTACAATAAAATATAGTGTCAAGACCATTTTTCATCTACATACACATGATGCAATATCAAATAGAGTCATGATTCATGATGTAAAAGCAAAAACCAGAATAAAATCATCTTCAAGCCCTAAATTAAATGCCACGGAGCATATAGAGAAACTCTACCAACGAGCTAATGAATAGTATAGCATAGAAAAAACAGGAAGATTATAGTATGGAGTCAAGAATAGCATTCAAAAGAGGAAATAAATTGAATGAAATGCCATGGTGTCCCCTCATTCTCTTGGGTCGACAAGCTATCTTTTACTTGTAGGCCATCCTCCCGATCCATAATATATAACCTCCTGGGGTAAACCCATCACCTAGTGCCTATGAAAAAAACTAAGGTTGTGCTTGTGATGCCACCCAGAAATGATAACCAGATAAACTAGTGGGCCACTAAACTGCTCAACGAGACAAAACACCAACTATTTGCAACAACTTGCAGCAAACCACATCATAGGCCTATATTGAAAATGAAATCCCACAGCTCAGCTTAACCTCAATTAGCATACTAAACAAGTTCTCATCAGACACTTGTGAAGTCTCATTCTCTCAATTCTGCTCAATCGAGCGAGATTTGTACAGGTTGTGTGCCCTAAACAGACAGCCGTTGTACACCATGAATTGCACCAGGAAAAGCTAACGACAAGAGATGAGCACACAAAATCGAGAGATGAAAAGTTCGAGGATCAAAGACTCATGAGCTACGCATGAAAAACCTAAGCACAGAGAGAGCAAAATCAATCACCGGATGCCAGCACAAGGACGAAAAGACAGGGTCAGAGCGGATTGAAGAGCGAATCGGAGGAATTGATTCGAAGGAGACGAGGAGCAATTTGAATTGCTAATGAGAAGTGCTTCTCAATTTAGGGTTTGAGATTTTACAGAAGCCGTGAGCAACGAAGCGGAGTAAGCGTAGGTTATTATGTTTTGGCGGTTTCAGTTCGGGTTATGAATCAAACCGAACCGACACAATCCGAACCAGTAGAAAAAAGTTATTTTTTCATTACCCGAACCTTAACCCAAACCGAACCAAAAATAATGGTTCGGTTTTGACACCCCTACTTCTAGAGGCACAACACCCTTACCGAGATCTCTTAATTGACTATATCCTTTACTCACCTTCAACATCCAGATCTCTTAGTTGACTATATCCTTGCTCACCTTCAGTTACCAATCTAGATAAACCGCACCGTCCTCTGGGTATTCATGCTGATGAAAAAACCAGCCATTTTTAGAAAAATTTGTTGATGTCCATGTTCTAGTGTCATAACTTATCCTCGATATCTTTTGAATTCTTAATTTCTTAAGCGTTTCCCATATTTTCTTATTGGATTATACACACAATACATGATGGAGCACGTATGCGATAAGTTTTGAACATCAGAGGCAAGATGGGCAACATCTTTGTGTTCTTATCCTCAACCATCAAAGCCAGCTGCTCGATGAGGCATGATTTTCAGACAGTATGGGACCTAATATAAGAAAGACCATTACCTGCAATGCAAAAATTCTCTGAAGGTAAAGGTGGTTTTGCCAACACCTCCCATGCCGTAAATTCCAATTGTTCGGGTAGTGTCAGCAATCCGATAATCTTCTTGACATAATCATCAATTCCAACCAAAGTCTCAGGAACATCTACCCGAAAACCTTGCCGTAACTCACTCAGTACCATTTCAACAACTATTCTAACAAATTCTCCTTGGTGCCTATCAAACAAACAACACACCAGAAATTAAACGATTCCACCGCCATATCAGCAACATATTAAAAAGAATTACAAACAAACTATATTTCGATTCTAACAATGACGAATTTAGGATTACAGCAGCAAGATCTCATTGAAAGAAAGTCAACAACTTAAGATGGAGATGGAATTCCATACCCATTGGTGATTTTCTCTGATTCCCATCCTTGCAAGAAGCCGACATCTCTGAGCCCCTGTTGCCCTGCCTTCACATCCCTTTGCTCAAAGCACACCTCGTGTGCATGGAAGAAGGCCTCCCAGAAGCTCCCCGTCAGGCGTCGCGCGTGCGAGTTCTCGACTCCGTCAAAGATGGGCATGACCACGTGTCCCGTGCTCTTCCCGTAGGACCATTTGCTGGCAGCGTCAGGGAAGATGGTGGGGATCGAAATCTGGGACAGCACGATCGCGTCCGGAAGCTACGAGCCGAACTGGCTGCCCATCGGGTGTTCTTGATGTGCGATGCCCTTGTGAGCATCCGAACCTCTAAAGCCCAATAACACGTCGTACTCACGCTCCGTCGACCCCCGAGAGCTCCCGCCTTCTCCGGACCTCGTGCCGTCGGCCCTCATCTTCCCCTCGAGCAAAGAAGCGTCCGAAACTGGCGGGCGTTGCACTCGGTCGGCTGCTCTGGTTTCCTCCCCGGAAACCATCCGGGGTTTCTCTGTTTTGAGAAGAAACCCTTAGTCTTGGAACGACCGGGGGGTCGAACTCCGGGACGGGGGAGACTGTATACTACCAAAAAAATCCTTAATTCTTGCCCTACGTGATATTTTTTTTTAACATTTTCTCCTTCGATCCTTTTCGAGTTGAATCGATGACATCGATGATCCCTAAACTTATTCTTCAACTTATTCTTCAATCTCACTGAAGCCCTGAATTTTTTTAAGGATTAATATTACGAAAAACTTCAAACTGGTACATCTGTGATAAATTTACTCCAAATTATTTTTCTGAGCCTAAAAAACTCCAAATTTATACATCTCTGACACTTTTATCCCGAACTAATTTTTTGATCACAAAAAACCCCACACTAATACATTTATGATACTTTTATCACAAACTAATTTTTTGACCACCAAAAACCCAAAACTGGTACACTTGTGATAAATTTACCTTCCGTTAGTTTCCGTTAAATTTTACTGTCAAATTGCTAAGTTTGATGACACGTGATAGTTGACGGGTGTACCAGTTTGGGGTTTTATCTCTATGTCTGTCACAAGTTTATCAATTTGTGATTTTTCGTGATATTAATCCAATTTAAAGGACACTAACGAGGAATAAATTTGTCGCAAATGTATCAGTTTGGGGTTTTAGTGGCCCAAAAATTAATTTGGGGTAAAATTGTCACAGATGTATAAATTTGGGATTTTTTATGGTAAAAAAATTAGTTCAGAATAAAATTATCATGGGTATACTAGTTTAGAATTTTTCGTGATATTAACTCATTTTTTTATTCAATTTGGGCGTTGAGTTTTAAAATCTCTGCAAATTCTAATGTCGTGAGGTGACATGACCATAATTTATGTTAACTTGACGATAAATTTGCCATTATGATACTCGTGTGCATGTGTTACGGTCAAGAGGTTTTCTAACACCAAGGACCGTGACACATCAATGAAGACCCGTTCAAAACCTAACGAAGCTTCCGAAATTTTCCCAAGGACGGGCGAAACGGTAATTGTGCCGGAGTTCTAGAGAGTTCTCGGCATAAATGCCGGTAGTTGATAGCTCTCGGAATAAATGTCGGTAGGTGGTCGACGAGAACGATACGATCTCGGCCACTCATCTAGAAATCGATCAATGGTTGTAATCCGAGGCCCTCTACTATATAAAGGGGTGTCCTCCTCCTCATTTGAGACATCCAGATAACAAGAAGCAGTTGCTTTCTCTTCCAGAGCTTCTCTCTCTAGATTCTCTCTCTACGATCCGAGTGTCTGAACGAGTGAGTGATCGGGAAAAGGCTTGGCCTAGGCTTTCCAACGATCCAAGGAAGCCTTAGTCGCCGCACGGGTCGTTCCCAAACTATCGGCCCGTGACAAGTGGTATCAGAGCAAGTAGAGAGTCCATCCAAGGAGATCGAGGAGCACACCAACTGGTCAAGAGAATGTCGAACAACGAACAACTCGCTTCGGTTGTTGTGGATGAAAGGGCTCCTAAAGAACCGGTTCCCAATGAGCCGGCTGCCCAACCAAAGACTCGTGGAAAATCCAAGAAAAGGGATGCTTCGTCGGACGCCATAGCCGCGATCGATGAGAAGCTCACGAGAATGAGAACAACAATGTTGGAATTCATCGAAGAACTCGACGAAGTTAAAAGGCGGATCAACGAGGGTGAAGAAACTCTCCGCCATGAATTCACAAACGTCGTCAATCGCACGACGGCCCCCTTGTTCGATAAGGATGATGTCCTTGAAGCATCCATCGAGGCGCTAAAGCTTGAGATCGTGGAGCTCAAAGAAGGCAACTCCTCCAAGACCGAAGTCGAAGCCTTGAAGATGGAGGTACAAGAGCTCAAGACCGAGCTCATCCTATGTAAAGCAAGCATCGCGAACGGTGCATTGCCCATCCAAGCGGCACACAAGCTAGATGTGCCGAAGCCGAAAGAATTCAAAGGCAACCGGTCCGCCAAAGAGGTAGACAACTTCCTATGGAGCATGGGACAATACTTCGACGCCATTGGAATCCAAGAAGATTTGGCCAAGGTACGAACCGCTTCTATGTTCCTAGTTGATAATGCCATGCTTTGGTGGCGAAATAGATGTGAAGAGACAAAACAAGGCGCCGACCCCATCACTACTTGGGATGGATTTGTCGAGGAGTTTCGGGATTATTTCTTCCCCGAGTATGCTCAACAAGAAGCCCGTAGCAAGCTCCATCGCCTTGAGCAACGTAGCACGGTCCGAGAGTACGTGAAGGAATTCACCGAGCTCAAACTCCAAATTCCCAATCTTGGGGATGAGGAGGCTCTCGGGGCGTTCATGGATGGATTGAAGCCGTGGGCACTACTCGAGCTCAAACGAAGGGACGTCAAAAGTCTTTCGCGAGCACTGGTCGTGGTCGAGTCTCTCGCCGACTTCACCAAGGAAGCCCCAAAAACAAGAGGGAGCGGGTGGAGATCGGATCGCCACCACGATGAAGAAGACCAAGCTGCTCGTGGTCGAAAAGACTCGGACAATAGTCCCAACCGTGGCCAAAGAGATCATGGTGGACGTGAGAAGACATGGGGAGAAGTAACGTCCAAGTCAAGCGATCCCAAATGGAAGCAACCTCAAGGAGACTACAAGAACAAATTTGATACTCCACCACCGTCTCCGTGTTTCATTTGCAACGGTCTTCATTGGACACAAAAGTGCCCAAAGAAGAGTAGGATCAATGCTATTCTTGCCGTAGAAGAGGATGAAGAGCCGAAGCAAGAAAAGGAGAAACGCGAGGTGCGACTTGGGACCGTGAAGGTTTTCAACTCAATCAACTCCGTGAAGGACAAAGCTCCACCAAGGAAGAAGCCGGCACATTCGCACCTCTCATTCGTTGAGGTCAAGGTAAGTGGCGTACCCCTCCTTGCCTTGGTCGATACGGGTGCTACGAGCTTGTTTTTGTCAAACGAAGCGGCCAAACACTTGGGACTTCATGTGGAACCGACTCGTAATCGTTACAAGACCCCCAATTCTGACGAGATACTAGGCGTAGGCGTGGCCAAAAATGTAGAACTCCAAGTCGGTACTTGGGAAGGCAAACTCCCGTTCGAGGTAATCCCTCTCGACGATTATGATCTCATTATAGGCCTTGAATTTTTCGATGCCACGGGAGCCATGATAGACCTGAGGAGCAACATGATTATCATCACCAACTCGGAGTGCCCATCCATGGTTCCAATGATTAATGGGGTGATCGAAGCCAAAGTCCTCTCCACGATCCGAAGGATAAACAAGGAACCAAGAGTTGAGAAGTCCGTGCCCGAACTTTGCACCAAGCCAAAGCCGAAGGTGGATCATCCTCTTCAACACAACATGCCGATCCATGTTCTATTCCCGGAGGTAACAAGCTTGCCGACCAACATGGAGAAAGTCAAATCAAAGGAGCCAAATGCCCGACAAACTGAGAAGCCGAAGAAATCTCGGAAGAGTCGAAGGCGCTCCAAAAAGCCAACAAATAAACCCCAAGCCAAGAGCGCCGAGGACGTCGCTCGAATGGGTGGGGGAGAATGTCACGGTCAAGAGGTTTTCTAACACCAAGGACCGTGACACATCAATGAAGACCCGTTCAAAACCTAACGAAGCTTCCGAAATTTTTCCAAGGACGGGCGAAACGGTAATTGTGCCGGAGTTCTAGAGAGTTCTCGGCATAAATGCCGGTAGTTGATAGCTCTCGGAATAAATGTCGGTAGGTGGTCGACGAGAACGATACGATCTCGGCCACTCATCTAGAAATCGATCAATGGTTGTAATCCGAGGCCCTCTACTATATAAAGGGGTGTCCTCCTCCTCATTTGAGACATCCAGACAACAAGAAGCAGTTACTTTCTCTTCCAGAGCTTCTCTCTCTAGATTCTCTCTCTACGATCCGAGTGTCCGAACGAGTGAGTGATCGGGAAAAGGCTTGGCCTAGGCTTTCCAACGATCCAAGGAAGCCTTAGTCGCCGCACGGGTCGTTCCCAAACTATCGGCCCGTGACACATGCATGTGATTTTCGCATCTCTCTCTTGGCTCAAAAGGAAACAAAAAGGGAGAAAAAAGTATTTACTGACTTAAGGAAATGGTGTGACAATTTAGAATTATCTCTTTACTTTCTTTTTCAAAATCGTCCATGTACTTTCTAAAAATTTACACCGATTGTCCTTCCATTCCGGTGACAAAATTTGTTTGACATGAACTTAACGGTATTAAAAATTTACAAATATTGAATTTTTTTTTCTGGCGTGGACCTTTTGATTTTTTTTTTTGGCTTACAAAGACTATCTCCCTTTCCTCTCTACTTGTGACTCTCCCTCTCTCTTCTTTTTCTTTCCTATCTGTTCTACACTTGTTTTTCTCTAGGAAGCACGGACACTGCCAGAGGCCTCTGCGTCGATGTGGGATGCATGTCGATGTCTTAACACGCGTCCGACACGTGATCAACGCTCTGGACACGTTTTCAACACGTAAGTCGAAGCATCCCGACACGCATAGAATCAATTTTAAATATTTTCAATGAATCAAGGGTCAAAATGTAAATCTACCAAAAAAAAGAAAAGAAAAGGGAGAACGAAGAAACCCTAGCCTTCAACTCGTGGATTTGAATCAAATTAAACATTTTCATTCTAGCCTCTTTTTTTTTTTATTAATATTTATTTGTGAATTTGAACCAAATTAATTTGATTGAAATAAACATAAAAATGATAATTTATCATGTATATATAAAAATATACATTTAATATACATGTCGAAATTCTCTATTTTTTGAGAAATGACGTGTCGACATGTCATGTCTCGTGTCACGTGTCACATGTCGGTATTGGCACTACTTAGGTTTTTCTCGTTTCTTCTCGCGGCTGCCATAACCAAAGATTTCGAGCTCACGGTCACCAAAGGCAGGGAGCTCACAGCTCAAGCCCAAAGCTAGCGACCGTGGAGCTCGAGTTTGTAGTAGCCATGGCAGCCCAAGCTTTCAAGCTCGCGAACAAAGGCCTCTCCACCTCTCTCCTCTTTTCTTTCTATTGTGCCAGATCGCCATATCCATGGCCTTTCTCTCTTCTACTCTCTCTATCCACGTCTCTCCCTATCTCTTCTCTTGCCGCCTCAAGCTCACAACCATGGTCTCTTGAGCTTCTAACTTATGGCCATATTAACCGGAGCTTCCTCAATCCGGCTTCTCGTAGCTGCCATGGCCGTGGAGCTAGGGCTCGAGCTCTCGCAGCAATGGTCGTTCGAGCTTTGATGTTTGCAGTCATGACCGCCTTGAATGCTTGAGCTTGTGCTCTCGAAAGCCATAGCCGCTGCAGCTTCAAGTTCACGGCGATGGCCCGTAGATCAAGAGTCTCATGGTCAAGGACACTATGCAGAGTCTCGTAGCCACCATGGACAAGGTGCGGCATGGTTGATGTATCTTAAACCCGCGGCCATGGATGCTTGAGCTCGAGCTCATGGTAGCCATGGTTGCTTGATCTTCGAGCTCCTAGCCTCGCGGCATGGCCACTCGAGCTTTGAGCTCATAGCCATCGACGCTCAAGCTCAAGGCTATGTCACGGACAGCAAAAAGCGCTGTTGCTAGTGTCAGGCGGGCCAGGATTTTGTTTGTGATTTTTCTAAATCCATATATCTACTTATTTAACCACGACAGCTTTTCTATAGCCAACTCGTCTAAAGTAAAACTAACTCAGTCAATGGTCCCTATTGGTCACAATTAGACCTATCAAAATAGATCTTAAACTCATATATGACCGATCGCTATAATTTTGAAGAGCCTATTTTATATGGATTTTAAAATTTGAAGTCTAAAATAGATGGGTCTAAATGGGTTGACTTTAGAACCTATTTCCAACCTCTAGGCTCACGCACACTCTCTCTCCCTCTTCAGCCTTATAAAAAAACATTTTTAAAATATCAAAATTATAAATTTTTTCTTTTTTGTTTTCTTTCTTTCCCTTCTTTCTTTTTTTTTTCACTTCTTCTTTAGCGAGGCCTCAACAAGCTCGTCCCTTGCTAGTGGCCGGTCGCCAGCCGTTGCCGTGGCCAACAACCGGCCGAAGAAGGAGGGAAAAAAAGGAAATCAAAAGAAAAAGAAAAAGAAAAATAATTATAATTATAAATTCTATTTTTTAAAAAAGGAAAAATAAAATAAAAAATCAAAATCAAAATGATTAAAATGAATGCACGGAGCAAAATCTAATCAGATTTTCCAAACCAAGCGACGAAAAATATTTTATAATTAATTTTCATGTTTTAGCCAAATACTGAAAAATATTATCATTTTCTTGAAAAATGACTTCTTGTAAAACATTTTTCAAATGTCACATTTTCTGCGAAATAAACCGAACGTCAATTTTTTTAAAAAAAAATTATAAAAATTATCCACTAGATTTGTATTGCATGAAAGTGTTTATTAATATAATTTTGTTAAAAAATTGTAAGAAAAAAGTTTTCCTAGATTGGTTTAAACATGAAAGTTTTTTATCAATATGGGTCGGGTTTGGTATACATCAAGACATTTACATTACGAATAAATGGGTCATAAACGGGTTAATGGGTTAATCTCGATCAGACTTTTTATGACACAACCCAACCCACCCATTTAATAGATCTAGCCAAAACCATATGTAAAAAAAAAATTACAGATAGATTAACCGAAAATTCAAAAAATAATATTTTTCTTGACGTGCTCCTGCTGGTCATATCAGGTGAAAAATCAAAGCAATCTTACTCGATGACTGACGACACCTGATGTACTTAGAAGGCGTTTCGATCTTTTCTTGATCTTGCTCTTGATCATGTTAAGCGGTTAAGATCAAATTAGCTAAAGGCATCAAATCAGCTTCCATGACCTACTTCCCCAGAAATATTTCAATTATGCAAGACATGGGAGAAAACAACACCATCTAGTCAAGCAGACAAAATACTGACATACTGTAGGTTGTGGACCTTAGCAAAAAACTGGTAGAATACCGGCTTCATTTACCTTCATTATGTTACATGAATCATCTCGACAAGGTAAATTGGTAATGGAAGTATATGACTCAACACAGAGTTATCTCCCGAATACGATCATTCTATCATCAGAACCAGATGATGTTTAATGAGATACTGTTAAGAGGCTGTGGCCAAAAAAGGAAAAGAGATACTGTAAGAGGTTTGCTCTATAATGTCCCTGTATTAGCTTTCAATGAGTTGCATCCAGAACTATCCAAAGTTTTTAGCTGCTTCAAATCCACGAGTCGCCAAAGCTCATTCAAGTTCTTGCAGTCTTGGGCCAGCATAGTTTTTTAGTTCTTACATGCTGACAAATCAGATGAACCTCTCAAATGACTTGCATCCTGAGATACCTAGAGATTTTGATTCTTCAAGCCCCGGGATCTCCACAAATGCATGACAATCTCTCGCTACCGATTGCTCTAAATAGTCGAATTTTAAGTTGCATCGTTCAATATATAGCTTTTCGCAGTAAGAGACTTTCTGCAGGCTCTCGGTATCATGAAGCTTCATACAGAAGTTGATGTTCAACTTTTTCAAGGTGTCAGAGCAAGATAAGTCTGGCAATTTTTCAATGGCCCTGTGCTAATAGATATCTAGCTCTTCCGAGAACTCCAAACTATCAACAACCTGAAAATCAATTAGATTCTTGCAACCTCTAGCAATTAATTTTGTCAGATGTTTTAATCATTGAAAAATCTGGTCTTTTGATGGACGAACAACGAGCAAAGTTCTTCCAGGAACTCCAGCCTCGAATATCAACTAGATTAAAGCAAGACGTGATCTCTAGCTGCCTCAGAGGATTTGATACTGAAAGGTCCAGTCGTATTTCAATGGACTTCCACATACTGATACTCAACTCTTCCCAGTAATTCAATCTGCCAAGTCCTGTCAAGCCCTCAAAAGTCAACTAACTCTTTCAGTCTCAGTTTATTTGTTGGGGATATCAATAATTCAGGACCATATTCCAGTCAGCTCATAGCATTCTTTGAGCTCCAATTCTGGCCTGAATTGGAACTTATCACATTCCCAAAGACGAAGTTTTAATAGGTTCATGGAATTATCTGGGAGGCATGCCAGCCATGAGCATGACTGAAGAGTGAGTTCCTTTAAATGGGTTAGACAAGATGGTTGCAATAATGGGCGACTCATGCAGGTGACTCGCAGGAATGTTGATCCTGAAGGAAGCTCCTGCAGCAATTGAAGCTTCTAGCAGTACCCTAAATCAAGCTGATGGAGAGAAGAAAGCATATGGATGCTTTCCGGAAGCAACTGAAGTTCCCTGCACCCCTTTTAAAGAAGGTGTTGGAGAGAAGAAAGATTTCCAATGCTTTCTTGCAAGTCAGAGATGGGTGTATAACTCGATTCTATTAAGGAAAGATGAGCAACTGATTCTCTAGGAATCTCCCCTAGCAATTCAACGCAGAACAAGGGCACTGAACTCTTGGAGCTTGACCAACCTTCAAATAGCACTGGGTAACTTTCTTATCTTACTAGAAGCAAGCACCATGAGTCCTCAAACTTTGCAAATTCCCTAAAGATTCAGGTAACTCCGTAATGCTCGAGCCATCTATGTAAAGGCTGACAGGTCAGGAGTACACCTAGAATATGCACAACCAATAAGCTTGAGAACTTTTCGCTGCTTTGCCATCTAGAGGAATGAAGACATTTTGGGATTAGTGCTGAATGGCTCTGACAATGCAATTCCTGTCTAGCTTATAGGATGGCAATGGGGGCGCTAGAAGGAACCCAATTGTTCACTGAATAGGGAAAATGTTCCTAAATTAATTAGCAAATCTCAAAAGGAGGTATGTTTTCACATTTTCAACGAGGGAAGAAACCTTTATTGGTCTGCTAAGATAAGGAGAAGCCCAATAGGCGAGAGAAGGTGCTATCGAGGGAGTGCAGTTGGCTAGGGATGCCACACTTGTCAAGAAGGACAAGTGACTAGAGATTCGCAAACAATTTTGATCGGGGGAAGTAATCAGTCGAGTGTAGTGGCATGTTCTGTTGGGCGAGCATTGCCATTCTTGTAAATCCACGGTCTCGGCTCTCGTAGGAGTGGCGTGCATGCTCTCTTTGTTATACTTCTTCCGGCATAGAGACAATAAGAAAGCATCAGCTTCAAGCTCTTCTGTAGATGGGCTTTTGCACGTTTCTTATCATAGTCTATTAAAAGCGACGGGTGGATTCTCCTCCACCAATCTTCTCGACATGGGCAATTTTGGTTCCGTGTACAGAGGGCTTCTTGATCAGACTCAATCTATCGTGGCAATCAAGATTTTTGACCTTACACGTCACGGAGCTTCCAAGAGCTTCATAGCCGAGTGCAGGGCCTTGAGAAGAATCTAACACCGTAATCTCGTGAAGGTATTTACGGTATGTTCTGGGTTTGATTTTAATGGAAATGATTTTAAGGCACTGGTCTACAAACTCATGTCAAATGGGAGCTTGGACGAATGGTTGCACTCAAGTGCATCGCAATATATGGAGAGAAGCAAGTTGAGTCTACTTGAGAGAGTGAATATTGCCATTGATGTTGCTTGTGCACTAGATTATCTCTATCATCATTGTGAAATACCGATAGTTCATTGTAATCTAAAGCCGAGTAATGTCCTTCTTGATGATGAAATGATTGGACATGTAGGCGATCTTGGGCTTGCCAAGTTCCTCCTAGAAGCAACGCATCAGTTACTAGTTGATCAATCAAGCTCTGTCGGAGTAAAAGGATCTTTTGGCTACATAGCTCCAGGCAATGATGCAGAAGTTTGGCCTTTAAATTTATTTCCTTATATCAAACACACAATTGGAGACCGATCCATAGACAAAAAGGCATAGGCATGAAACATCTCCGGTCTATATTTCAATCTTAACCATTCACTATGCATCACTATGCTCTATTGACTATTGTTGACACCTAAATTTCGATGCATCATTTAGTAGTTAATTGCATAGAAAATTAGAGATTAAATTTTAACCCCTAAACAAAAATATTAAAATCGCATAAGCATATAGTTTAGGTTCATATAGGTTAGTTGCATTTGCATTAAATCAATGGTGAATGGACTTAGTTAAAAGCCCACGAATAGAAATTTTCGCCAAACTCGTTCATTATCGTGGATGGAATTTTCGCACGTGAGATATGAAGAATTTTCGGAATATATGCATGATTCTCAGTAAATATATTTTTGGTTGGGCATTTGTGCAGAAATATCTTTCATGATTTCCTGAAGATGTTCACGATTTCATAGACTTTGATTTTCGGATATTTACGGAAATATGTAATAAATCTTTCTCAAAACAAGAAAGAATATGCTGCCCAGAAGATCTCCTCGCGCCCATAATCGGAAAGAAAATATTTAAATTAGGTTGGGGGAGGTCTCGGTCAAAGAATAAAAGAGTGAGAGCAGAGCGAGAGAAGGGGATCGCAAAAAAAAAATCGTGAGCAGGGGGCCACAATATACGGCCATTAAAAGAAACAGAAAGAAAAGTCAAAGTGGAACAGAAGGGAACAGAAGGCTCGCGTGGCTTGTGGATTTATTCTGTCGATTTTGGTCTTGCACAGGAGCAAGACGTGCAGCGAAGAAATCCACAGAGGCCGCACGAAGGAGCTCTGTACACGAGCAACACTCGGAATTATACTCTGCGTACCAAGAGCACCAGTCCAGTCCAAGCCTCGTTGCATTGCCGTGTTCTTTTGCTGGATCCACACCGAGCCAAGAGGAGCTGAGTTTCTGTTTTGCAGCTCTCATAGAGCTCGTCTGAGATCCTACCGTGGAGATCCTTGGCCGTGGGTCCCCTCCGTCATTAATCCCACCAGTCCACGAGGCAGTCACCGGTCACCCTTGCTGCAAGCACTACCGCGAAGCCACAGCAACTGAGCCCCACGAGACGAGTCAACGTGGACGGGCCCTTCCGACGAAGCTGCTGCACCTGATCGGGGAAGCCTCCGCCGAGCAGTTGTTGCACCAGCAATCAGCCACAAAGCTCCCCCCAACGTCCTCAGGAAGCCCACGATTCGTTTCTCTTTGTTTTGCAGGTTGTCCAACGAGCATTACACCGAGAATATCATCCACCGAGCCTCATCCGGAAGCCGTGATCTGGTTCGACTCCCAGAATATTACACGTGTTCAAATTAAAATTTTCGGAGACACCGCCTCCGCGTGTCGCCGCCGTAAACCGCGACTGTCCCCGCCGTGTCACCGCCGCGAGCGCCACCGTTCCCGACGCCGCGCCGCCGCTCCCGACGCACCACTGGTCACAATCCTGATCCGCTGCAAATTCAAATTAGGAAAGAAATCCGCAAATCAGGTAATTATCTTATCCCGATTTGATTTGAATATTTTATTGCTTGATTCGTGCTTATTGATATCTAATTTTGCATATTTGTACAATAGGCATTATTTCAATTAGGATTTATTTCTTTTTTGAAATCTTGGATATCTAATCTTATCAAATTTGGATAGAATTTAGAACTTTCAAAATCCTTTGAATATATCCAAGATATTTGAGATATCTAAATTTTTTCAAGATGTGATCGATTAGGAAAATTTCCTAATCCGCAACCGCACACGTGGAAATAAATCTATCTATCAGGCTTTAGATAGAGTTATTTCCATAGCGGGTATTTCGAATTTTAGGATCGATCTGTCAGGCTTCAGATCGAAACTTAATTCGAAAGATTTAGCGGTTGTATTTTTTTACTTGATTTTAATTTCGAATTTTGATAAAAAAAATACCAAAAAGATTACTCTAGAATAGGTTAATTTCTTTAGTTTAAATTGCATGTTTAGATAATTGGCATTTTTAATTCCGAATTTCATTAAAAAAATACAAAAAAAATAATATGCCCGTCATTAGAAATAGGTCACGTCGTCGCATGACATATAGTTTGCATGTTAGGTTACATTAATCGCATGTCAATTTTTGCACATCATTACATATAGGTTAGCTTTCATTTAAATAAGTAAAAAAATAAAAAAAAAAGAGAAAATTTCTGCACCTTTGAACTCTAAGTCAAGATTTATCAAAATTGTCAAATTGAGTATTTGTCCTGAAATTGGTACCGAAAGGGCGTTAGGGAATCTAGCGTAACCATGTCCCCGAATCTATAATTTCTGGTTCGCAGAAATAAAATAGTACTCCCGCTATTTTATTTAGGTTTCTAATCAACCTACCTTAAATGATTAGTGGCGACTCCTATTGAAAATATTTGCATGCTCACAATTGGACCTAAGTTGCGATTTGGTAGAGTTTGGGAAAACTCGAGCTAGGTTAGTTAATTTAATTGATCTAGTAATCCATTAGCCTAAGATTGGAAAACACGATTTTTTTTAGGTCGCGACAACTATTGTAGAGTATGGCTCGGGAAGTGCGGTATCCACAAGAGGAGATGTGTATAGCTTTGGAGTCCTTGTTTTGGAGATGTTCACAGGCAAGAGGCTGACCAATGACATGTTTGAAAATGGGTTGAACCTTCATCTCTTCACAAAGGCAGCTCTGACAACTCGAGTGGAAAAGATAATCGATCCCGTTCTACTTCAAGAAATCCAGGAGTCGGAGGAGAGACGAACCGTCACTCCGGATGGCAAGAACAAAAGCTAGTTTAGTACTCTAGAGTGTTTGGTTTTAATCATCGAAATAGGAAGCACTTGCTCTTCCAAGTCTCCAAGGGAACGAATGGACATGGGGAATGCATTGACTAAACTTCAAGGAATCAGGAAGAAACTTCTTGAGTTCATTGCCATTGCCTAGTTGACGTAAGATCTGAACTTCATATGAAGTCATGTGGCCTTCAGGGTCATTGCTTTTTTTTGGAATAGGATGTGGAATTTGGCCATTCACGCACAATTTGAAGTTGGCGATACAAGTGATGGAGAGGAGTGACTTAGCAATCGGAGGAAGATCAAAATAGTTTATGTTGTCCTAAGCAAAAGATCGCTGTTCTTCAGCCAGCTGTGTGAAAAATAAATGTACTTTGTTTTGCTTTAGCCTAAAAGATAGAAATATAACCTGCTTGAGAGTTGCACCAGGAAAATGTAATAAAAGAAAAATAAACATCCGGCGATACGGTCTTCTCTGTTGCAAACATGGTCCGTATGATTTGGCTTGCAAAAAAAAAAAATTGACTAATGACTTTCCTCTAAAAGTTGAATAATATTTAAATTTTATTAAAGCTTATGAAAAGAAATATGTGATTACATATATCAATATTTTTTCTTCTTATATCTATCGATAAAGCCGGAGCTGAGAGAATTTTCGCTTTTGTAATCGCCACGTGGCAAACTTTACCTGTATGATTATCCCGTGGCCAACCATATCGCATTATCATGCCACTTGGCCTATATTGGTCCAATTAGCATTAGTTTTGTAATTTTTCATCCTCAGGCATCTATAATTTATTATATTCAAATTTAAACTTAGGGATGGATAAAAAGCAAGTATATTATTCGTAAGCGTAATCTTCCAACAAAGGAAATAATAAAAAAAATCTTGAAATACATTTCGATTATCCTTCCCAAATATTTATCTTCTCTCGACTCATGATTGATTTGAGAGTAAGCCATGAAGGCCCTCCATTTTTCAAGAGCATTTAATTTTCAATTTTTACTGATGTCGAAAACGAAGATAAAATATTTTAATAGTAATTGAATATTGGATACCAAATAATACTAGTTTATTAATTAATCAGGAGCACTTTAAATAAGTTTTTGCAAAATAATTAGGGTTAACACCACAAAAAAACCCATACTGGTACACTGTGACAAATTTTCCCCAAACTAATTTTTTGACCACAAAAAATACTAAACTGGTACATCTATGACAAATTTATCCCAAACTAATCTTTTTACCATAAAAAAACCCCAAACTAATAGACTTGTAACAAATTTACCCTCAATTATATTGGATTAATACCACGAAAAATAATAAATTGATAAATCTGTGACAAATAAAGAGGTAAAACTTGAAACTAGTACACCCGTCAACTGCCAAGTGTCATTCAACTCAATAATTTAACGGTAAAATTTAACGGAATCTAACGGAAGGTAAATTTGTCTCCTTTGGCTTCCGCGAGGTATCGTTTGCAGTGCGTTTCAAGCTCCATTGCTCCTTTTGGCGCCTTTGGCGAAATGGCGGCAGAGGAGGAGCCGGCGGAGTTGACGGTGAGGATGGGAAGGCAAAATCGGTCGTGGATGGGGCCAAGGAGGCCTCAGCTGTCTTCTCTGATGTCCTAATTCTCGACGTCGGAGTAAGCCCCTCTCTCTCTCTCTCTGTCTATCGCCCTTTATGTGAAATGTTATGATGTAGAAATGACTTGTGGGGGATGTGCTGCAAGTGTGAAGAAGAATTTTAGAAAATCAAGTGAATTTACCATTGCTTTTGTCTTTACTGTAATTCGTGAAGAGTGTTTGCTATTCTATTCTCCAAAGTAAGGTAACTATACCGTAGTCCAACAAGGTGCTTGAAATAACTATACCTTTTCTGTGTCATCTTGCCTCCAGTTTCGCGTCATTGGTCAGCCTTGGCTTTTTGAATCTCTGTTGGCCATTGAGATTAGTCCACAAATTCTTACTTCCACTGCGCTCGACATGGAGGTGCAATCTCTGTTGCTCATTGAGATTTTGGGGATTTAACAAGCTACAGAATACCATCATCATGTGATACAGCAAATACAGCAGGTTTACTTCCACTGTCCCCTGTATTTTGTAATTTGATCGGTAAGGTCTAGTTCAGTGAGTATGGGCAACAACTGCTCCAGCATTATGGTTAGTTTGTATGCTTAGGATCAATTAACTCTAGAAACCTAAGCTTCTCAATTTTTGTAACATGAGATGCTTCATTGCTGCAATTTCATGAACTTTCATTTGGTATCATTACTATCCTTGATATTATATTGTGGTGATGAAGGAAGCATGTTAACATCATAGAAGCGTAATTGCAAAAACCATCATCAATTTTGCTCTTCACATCAAATACCCTCCTCAAATTTCGAAACTACATCGTGCATCTTTACAACCTAAATTGACCTATTTTCCCTTGTGCATGCCTGAGATCTAAACCCAGAATGTAAAATCCCTAGTTGAGGATGGGGTAATTCAAGAAATATGTGTGAGTGGGAGATGCAACTTGAAATCCACTAAAAAAAATAATGAGAATATGATAATTGTTAGTTTTCGAAATGTGAAAATGGGGTCTTTGAGCAGCAGAGTTGAGCATAATATCTGTAATTGTCCCTGTCATATAATACAAAATAACTCTGAGAAGAATATTTTTAATGCAGGAGTTCTGGACGCTCCTGTGGATTTGGTTTTGCAACTGTTGATGGGAAGCAAGCAATGGATGAGGCAAATGAGGCTATGAATGGAATAGAATTGGATGGGAGAAATATCATTTTGGAAAAAGCTCAGCCTCAAGGTTTGGGTAGAGACCGAGATGGTGATCGCAGTCGTGATCGTGGTCGTGATTGTGGCCCTAATCGGGACTATGGTGGTAGACATGGAGGTGGAGCTGGAGGTGGAGCTGGAGAGTGCTTTAAGGGGAAAAGTGCCAAAAAAGTCCTAAACCTTTTGCATTAGTGCCAATTTAGTCCTAAACCTTTTTTGGTGCCAATTCAGTCCTAAACCTTTTCCATTGGTGCCAATTTAGTCCTAAACCTTTTTTGGTGCCAATTAAGTCCTAAACCTTTTAAATTGGTGCCAATTCAGTCCTAAACCTTTTGTTTTTGTGCCAATTTAGTCCTTCCGGTCAATTTTGACCGGAATTTGCTGACGTGGACGCCGGCCTGCCGGCGACCGGTCACCGGCGCCGACGTGGCGCTGACGTGGACAATTAAATAATTTTTTTAATTTTTTTTGAATTTTTATTTTTTTCCTTTTTTTCTTTTTTTTTGGTCTTCTTCTGGCCGGTCGCCGGACCGGCGACCGGCCAGAGGCCAGAGGCCGGCGAGGTCGCCCTCGCCGGCCACTGGCGAGGTCGGGCCTCGCCAGCGGCTGGGCGAGGCTCGACCTCGCCAGATCCGGCGAGGTCGGGCCTCGCCCGACCATGGCGAGGCTCGAGCCCTCGCCGGCGAGCCTCGCCCAGCCGCCGGGGCGAAGTCGAGCCTCGCCTTGGCCGGGCGAGGCTCAACCTCGCCAGATCCGGCGAGGTCGGGATGGCGAGGCTCGACCCCTCGCCGGCGAGCCTCGCCCGGCCGCTGGGGCGAGGTCGGGCCTCGCCTTGGTCGGGCGAGGCTCGACCTCGCCAGATCCGGCGAGGTCGGGCCTCGCCCGACCATGGCGAGGCTCGCCGGCGAGGGCTCGAGCCTCGCCATGGTCGGGCGAGGCCCGACCTCGCCGGATCTGGCGAGGTCGAGCCTCGCCCAGCCGCCGGCGAGGCCCGACCTCGCCGGCCTCTGGCATCTGGCCGGTCGCCGGTCCGGCGACCGGCCAGAAGAAGACCAAAAAAAAAGGAAAAAAAAGAAAAATTCAAAAAAAAATTAAAAATATTATTTAATTGTCCACGTCAGCGCCACGTCGGCGCCGGTGACCGGTTGCCGGCCGGCCGGCGTCCACGTCAGCAAATTCCGGTCAAAATTGACCGGAAGGACTAAATTGGCACAAAAACAAAAGGTTTAGGACTGAATTGGCACCAATTTAAAAGGTTTAGGACTTAATTGGCACCAAAAAAGGTTTAGGACTAAATTGGCACCAATGGAAAAGGTTTAGGACTGAATTGGCACCCAAAAAAGATTTAGGACTAAATTGGCACTAATGCAAAAGGTTTAGGACTTTTTTGGCACTTTTCCCGTGCTTTAAGTGTGGCAAGCCTGGGCGTTTTGCAAGGGAGTGTCCTAGGGCAAGCCCACGGCAACCCCCATCCCATGCGGCAGCGAAGTGGGTCATGTGTCGATGCAGGCGGCAATTGCAGCGGGGGTGAAACATGGACTGTGAAGGGCCGGGGAGGGGGAAGAGAGAGAGGAGGCTGACTATCTGGGATTTCTTCTGTGTTAGCAAGTAAAGTCACAAGTTTGTGACACCATCTGATAAAAACATACAAATCAAAGGTTCGGTTCGGCTGAAGCCGATCAACAGCAGCCAAACTTAGTCAAGTCCCAAAGTCCTAATTCCTGAAGTGATGGAGTCGCTACACAAGCATTTGAACACGATGGCCCTAAAAAAATTTGTAGTTGAACATTAACGACCGAAAAAATAATGTGGGAATCTGCTTTTTTCCGCCTTTGAGATGCACGAGTGTCTACAAACACAAATCAATCAAAAGCCAAACAGTACATTGACCATCACCTCCACGAAGTCATGTAAGGAAGTGAGGAAAGCAGAGTGAATGATGCATGTTTACAGTCATTCCACCTCTGTTCTCCACAATACCAAAACTCTCAAGTCCCTTTAAAAATGAAAAATAGAAAGGGCTTTGAAGATCATTTGGAGAAAGACAAGAACGTAGAAGCATAAAACATTTTTGCTTTCTTCTATGACAAGTGATGCTAACAAGATGTGGTCTAAGATTGCTCCTTAGCATCTTAACTGACTCTACAGAAAACGATCCATGAAAATCAATCGAATTGATTTGCCTCCCATAATTAACAGTCATCCAACAAGAAGCAGAGATTTTCATTCCCGGGCTTATGATTCAAATAGCTTTCAAGCAAAAATCCCATTATCATTCCCTTACAAGCCATATATGTTCTAGTGTGCATAACTTATCTCGTTGGAAAAGCTTCCTACTTTGCAAATGGCTGCAATCATGAAGGTTCTAAAATCACATCAGTGCCACAAAAATGAACCTGCAGAAAATAGAACGTGCTAAATCATGAGCTCTAAAAATTATTAACATACCAAAGTGGCAACATGAGTTTTTTTTTTCCTTTTTTGAAGTACAATACAGCACAAAGCTCTTCTATTTGACACAACCATTCCATATCAGCATCACAAATTATCAAAGTCTGCAACTGCAATGGATCTATTGAGATCACCAAGAAAATGAAATCTAATAAGGTGATGGAGCTAGGATTCGCATTTGAACTTTTTTCTTGGTTGAGAGGGGGGCTCCATGTTATTCAAAAAACTTAAAGAGGGACGTCTATACAAAGTATATTATCGTGAGCATGCGCACACCCACAAAGAGAGACAGAGACAGAGACAGACACATTCCTTTTGATTCTAGGTGTTTCATTCTATGACTTGAATGACCATCAATCGAAGCACTCGGCAGGAAGCATGATATATCTAAGTGCATCAGATCTCCACAAAAGTTAGTTCCTTTTGCTCATTTTCACTAAAAGAAAACCAGAAGGGAAGGCTCTCTGTGTGTTTGTGTGGGTGTGTGTCCGTGTTGTGTGCGCGTAGTTTGAAATAAGATTGTAGCAAGTCATCCCTCTTGAAATTTTCCTAACACCCAAGGCTCGCCTTCTAAATCTAAATCCGAAGACCATTACTGGTAAGGATCCCACGAAAAAAGGAAGTAATTGGACCCATCTGCTCAGTAATAAAGATTTGAATGAAAAACAGCAAATACGACAGGTTTTCTCCTACAAAATACTAGGAGTACGCACTTTTGATTGTGCTCTGCTTTCCCCCTCTAAGCAGGTGTAAAGATTTGCCCAGATGTTTGCAACACTGGTCATGCATAGAAACTGAACTCCGTTAATGAAGTTCAAACAGCTGCTACGACTCAAGTGATCAAGAAATATTGCCAACACTTCCAAACGGGGCAAAAATCAATCTTGCTTCAGGTTCAGAAGCAGATTCATTAACCCAGAACCAAGATTTTAGCCAACTGGCAAAGTAATATCTGGACATCACCTATAAGCATTCTGACCGTTAAAAGTCAACTACAACTACAAAAGCCAGGGCCATCCTCAGAAGAAAAGGCAAAAGAGCGGGACATACGACATGTTTTCTCAACTTCAAATGGCTGTCTTAAGTTTAGCCACATCAAAATGATACTTTTCCGAAAAAAGACTTCCAGGAGAGGGGAATGCATTATCCCATCCACAGTTCTACAACAGACAGCAAAAGCCATTGGCTTCTTTCTTCCTGGACCAAGAATCACACGAAACAACCGGTTGATTCATCAAACACTCGTACAGAGAAGTTAAGTTAAAACTCAACAAAGCTACGTACTCAATCGCAATTCATCCGAGCCTGAAGATAACCGTCATCGTCACGTCTTTTAGCCGGTGATCATGGTTCCAGCTCCTACATCCGTCATGATCTCGAGGAGCAACGAGTGCGGGACCCTTCCATCGATTATACTCGTCGTCCTCACGCCCTGCGCCAACGACCTCACGCAGCAGTTGACCTTCGGAATCATCCCTCCCGCAACCAACCCGTTCTCTATCATCTTCCTCACCCCCTTTATATCAATCTCCTTCACCAAGCTATCGGGATCGTTCCGGTCCCGAAGAATCCCCGCGACATCTGTCAACAAAATCAGCTTCTCTGCACCCAATGCAGCCGCCAGCTCACCTGCCACCGTGTCGGCATTGATGTTATACGACTGCCCCTCCTTGTCGGCCGCCACGGATGCAATCACGGGAATGTGGCCACTGTCCGTAAGGGGTCGTAGCACGGTGGGGTCGACGGAGGCCACCTCCCCGACGAACCCCAATTGGGCAGCGTTCGGGGCCGGGCGGGCGGTGAGGAGGCACCCGTCCATGCCCGAGAGCCCGACGGCGGTGGCGCCGGCCCTGTTGATGAGCGAGACGAGGTGCTTGTTCACCTTCCCGACGAGGACCATGGAGACGATCTCCATGGTGGAGGCGTCGGTGACGCGGAGGCCGTCGCGGAAGACGGGCTCGATGCCGAGGCGGCCGAGCCAGGAGTTGATCTCGGGGCCGCCCCCGTGGACGAGGACGGGGCGGAGGCCGACGCAGGCGAGGAGGACGAGGTCGTTCACGACGGAGGCGCGGAGGGCCTCCGACTTCATGGCGGCGCCGCCGTACTTGACGACGATGGTCTTGCCCCGGAACTTCTGGATGAAGGGGAGGGACTCCGAGAGCACGTCGACCCGGAACTGGCCCGGGGGCGAGGCGGCGGCGGCGGCGGCGGCGGAGGAGGCGGAGGAGGAACCGGCGACGGCGAGGCGTGGGGTTCGGAGGGAGAGGGTGCCGGGGCTCTTGGGGTGTAGGGTTCTGGGGAGCCGAGGAGAGAGGTGGTGGTGGTGGTGGCTTCTGGTCAGTGCCATCTCCATTCTTCTCTCTCTCTCTCTCTCTCTCTCTCTCCGCCCTCTGCTCCGCTCTTGATGGGTGGTGGTGCGCGGCGGCGGCGCTACGGAGGCGCGACGAGTCGGCCTGTCTCGGCGAGAGGGATTGCTGGTAGTAGCGGCGGCGGCGGCATCTCGCGGAGCCCGCGACCTAGGCTTTGGGAGCACGAGCGAGCGCGCGTGCGGCCGGTGATGACGTCGCGCGGGTCTTAACATTAGTGGGTGGGTCCCGCAATCTTTTTTTTTTTTTTTTTTAAAGGGTTCCCCTTCTTTTATTTGGTTGGGATGTCCGGTTTGTTTTCTCGTTTTGTCTTTTCTTGTGGATCTCATTTTCTACCGTTCCTTCTTTAATTCTTAATTCTTATCATGAATTAAAATTAAGGGCAAGAATGATAATTATTATATTTTACTGTTTTTTTTTAATTTTTTTGTTCCTCAAAATAAGTTCGGAATAAAAATCTGTTTGGTAAAATAATTTCATTTTTTTTTTATTTCTGGGATAAATTTTGACTCAGAAATAGATTTGAAGTAGAAATGAGAAATTAAAATATTTTTAATTTTCTATTTCTGATACAAAAACAGAAGTAACAACTCTTTTGCATTATTCACCCTTGCCGCTCACCGCCGCACACTCGCCGCCGGCCGTCCGCAGCCACCAACCATCGCTCGCTAGCCGACTGACCGTTCGCCTCCGCCACCGCTCACCGGCCGACCGTCCGTTGCCACCGCCTTTTGCTTGTAGTCCACCGTCACTACCATTTGCCGCTCACCAGCCGTTCGCCACCGCCCGCTGCACCCCACCCTCGCTCGCCGGCCCTCCACCATCGCCCGTTGCCATCGCCACTCAATGGTCGTCTATCGCCTTTCGCCGGCCATCCGCCGTCGCTCAGCATCCCCCACTGCCGCCCGCCGACCCTCCACTGTCGCCCGTTGCCACTATCGCTCGCTGGCTGTTTTCCTGTGATATCCTAAAATGCGATCCTTTTCAAGATATATTAAATGATTATTTCATCGATGTATTGCTAATTAAATCTCGCTCTAAATTGATTATTCATGAGAGGACTAACCAATGGGGAAAGACTGTTAAGGAATTAGGTATGCACGACCTAAGAACTCGATCATGGATTGATAATTCAACCATAAGGATTGACGAGGGACAATTTTGAGCCATTATAGACCGATCAAGAAATGGTTATAGAATGATTAGTCAATAGTATATAATTAGATCGTGGGCGATTCCGCCTAATTATTTTATGGACTACGAACTACCCTAAATCAATTCCTGACGATTGTGTACTTTGGAACTAGCGATTGACCCCTCACAATTACATGATAATCGAGATCACCCATGATTCAAGAAAACTTAAACGTGATTTAATATCAAATCAACCACGGGTCGAACACGCATAATTCTTAAAAGCCACTCGTTAGTTTGAGATATACTAAATTTGTAATTGATCGATTTTGACCATGAATTATAATCCGAATTTGGGTATTGAACTTTCAAGAATTTCAAGACTAACCTATTGGACGTCGCCTCATTAATCCTCGGATTTATCGGTTTGCTCGAAATTCTCGAAAAAGGAAATTTTGGGCCGAGAATTGGAGCCCACGAGGAAGTGGGTCGAGCGAAGGCCCATTGGGCCTCACGCCCAAAGTGTGCTTCGACCACTTCGGCCCAAACAAGTCCAAGTGGGCCCAATGAGGCCCACTAAGCTCAATTTACCATTTTCAAGCCTAATAGCAAATTTAAACCCAATTTGAGCCTGCAAACTTTTCAAGTCCATTTCTATTCAATTGGGCCCGTTCCAAGGCCCCGTCTCTTGACTTTGGTCTAGGGGCAAAATGGGAAATTTATGCCAAAATGTGAAATGGCCAAAATACCCTTCTTGTATTATTGAGCAAAGAGACAAAGGGAGATTTAGTATTGATGAGTAAAGACTTTGGGGAGATGCATGGATGAGTTGAGACTTTGGGGAAGAAGAAAATATCTTCCAAACTCTCTCTCGTCTCTCATCTCTCTCTCTCTCTCTCTCTCTCTCTCTTCCCTCTCATTTTCCGCCCCTATTTCCCTCCTCTTCTTTCCTTCGGCCAAGCTAAGCCCTACCGCCCCCTTGGTTATTGTTTTGCCGCCGTGGAGCCATCGCCACCACCCACTGAGCGTCGTGACCGCCCCCTTTGTCGTGTGCCGTCCATCTGAGCCGTTTCATCGCCAGTTTGCCTCCACCGCGAGCCAAACTAGCCCCATCGAAGCTGCTGAGTTACTGTCCATGTCGTCGTCGCCACCTCGTGTCGTTTCAAGACCGAGCCATGCGTAGCCCTTGTTGCTGCTGTCGTGCCCTTGTTGTCAAAATTGTTAACGGGTGAGTTAACGTTCTAATCCCTTGATAAGTACGTTAAAATTGATTAAGCTTAGTTTATATTAAGTTAATTAGGTGATTAGTGATTAATGGTGATTAATTAGTTGATAGGTTATCAACCAGCGATAGGTTATCGAAAAGTTGGACGATAAGCTATTGCTAATTAGGCAATAAGTTATCGAAGTTTTGATGATAAGCTATCGCCAAATAGGCGATAGGCTATTGAAGAAATGTTGATAAGCTATCATTAAAGGAAGATAAGCTATCAGCAAAATGGTGATAAGCTATTGTCAAAAGAACGATAACCTATCGAAAAAAAAGGTGTTAAGCTATCATCAAAGGGACGATAAGCTATCGTTATTTGAATGATAAGTTATCACCAATTAGGTGATGAGCTATCGATATTTGAGTGATAAACTATCACCAAGGGGGCAATAACCTATCACTAATTGGATGATAAGTTATCGCAATTAGGGTGATAAGTGGATTTTATATAGGTGTTTTATGCTTGAGTTAAGTATTGAATTATACTCGTTTTATGCTGTTTAATACCTGCTTTGCCCTAAAAATAATTGTCCCATGTGAAAACTTGTTATTTAATTTTTAAAAGGGTTTTTGTGGACATATAAATAGTAAAACCTGAGGTGTCAGGTTTATATGTCATGTTTTATAAGTTCAATAGGGCAAGGATGTTTAAAAAGGGAAGCATGGAAAGTTTGGTGGTTTAATTAAGTGTATGTGATCATGTGTGAATTGATAACTGCATTTTTAGGCATGAAAGCTAAAGTATTTTGATGTGTGAACACAACCATGTCTACTTTGGCTAAATGAGGAGAAATGTAATTGGGTTGAGTGGTTTAGGTGCTTGCGTCATCATATAATGAGAAACCATTACCCTCGCCTGATTACGGGCGTGCCTTAAATGGTTGTGATGAAACCCCTGCCTGATTGCAAGCATGCTTTGAATGGCCGTGATAAGACCCCTGATAGAATTTCGGGCGTGCCCTGAGCGGTCGTGATACATGTCGGTCATGTTGGAAGACCGCCAAACTGTAGGGTTGTGTCGTGGCCCTGAATGGTTTTAATAATCGGAACACGCATGGATGCATCTTGCATGGAAAGTTGTTATGTGTTCTAATATAACAAGTTATATGCTTATTGCATTATTATGGCACATGATGATTTACAACATGCAAAGCATATGCTAAGACAAGGTAAGGATGCTTGTGATTGTGTGATGACGTGTTTGTGTATGCTGTGCTAAGTTGCTTGACACTGTGTATAACTAAGGCAAAGCAAGGGGTTGCATTGCTATTAATCTGCCTTCATCATATCACTATGTTTTAGGTATATTCGAGACGAGTTGACTTCCTAAATGAAGCTTAGATTGTTAACTTGCTGAGAGTTATATGTCATTTGTTGTTGTTAACTGTTTTCCAAGACCTTAGCATGACGGACCACCAGATGCGGTTCGGGCTGCCGTAGGATATTGATAGTATTATTACTACCTATTGTTTTCTCGGCAAGCCGTATCTTTTTGAGCGCCACTTGTCTACTGTGTGGGTGGATGAGGGACTAGCTTTGTGGGTCTCTCATTGGTTCTAGGCATGGTTTATTTGTGAGGGCGAGGACCTGTACGGTCCTTTGAGGGGATTCGATGGTCCTCCAGATAGGGGCTCAGGACAGGAGATCTGGGATCCTACGGACATTGACCCACCTTACGGGTCAGTAGAGAATCCCGAGACCAAACGAGATCCTGTATAGCCGTCGGATCATGACCCGTCGAAGCATGACCCTGACTTGCTCTATTTTGACTCGCCGAACCACTATATTGATAGTCCTTGAATGATATGCCTGGGATCGGTCCTTTTTAGGATGACCTACTTTTGTGAAGGAGTAGATTGGCCCCCAGACCAATATCTTTTTGGTAGGCTTGTAAGGAAGATGCTCTTGAAGGGCTTGTAAATGTGTTTCCTTGGTATTAATCTAGTAAATAAATAAAATGGCATTTTGGCATGACCGTTGTTGATTGTTATTACTATCCTTGCTATTTACTGTTATGACTGGGTGATTGTTGTCGTTTTCGCATGCATAATTGAAAGATAAAATAAATGGTCAGCAACGAGTCTTGGGACGTCATAGGCAAATAACCTAAGTGAATAGGGGTTGTTGCATGCTCGAGGGTTGGGGCGTGACACTGCCGCCTTTCGTTGGCCGTCTGTCGCCGCTTGCTGCCCCCCACCGCCGCTCATTGGCCATCCACCATCGCCCGTTGCCATTGCTGCTCCCTAGCCGTTTGCCGCCACCGGCCATTCGTCATCGCCCGTCGCCTGTTGCCATTGCCATTCGCTGGCGGGGATATAAACTTTGATTCGTTATCAAACGAATTTCTATTTCGGGAACAAAAATTTTGTGTCGTTATCAAACGCTACTTTTTTGCTAAAAAATTCCTCCGGGAAAGAAAGATAGATTTTTTAATTTCTAGCCAGAAATAGGGCCGGGAAAGAAAAAATGTTATCATTTGCGCCGTAAGTACTCGGTCAATTTCTGAAGAGACCGGTATGAAGAACCACCATCCTTGAGACACTCGTCCACCTTCCTCTTCAAGGCCTTCATTTTCTCCCTCATCTCCTCTCCCTCATTGCTCACCATCAGTCTCGTAATCGCATCCTCGATCTCTCTCCTCTCCACCCTGTATTCCAGGTGCAATCCGGCTCTCCACTCGTTGCATACGTACCTCGCATTCACCCTCTGGTCCCCGAAGAACGGCATGCACATCATCGGCACGCCCTCACAGATGGCCTCTAGCGTCGAGTTCCACCCGTTGTGCGTCCAGAACCCGCCGACCACGGGGTGGGCAAGGACCTCTTGCTGCGGGGCCCATCTCACGATGTGGCCCCTCCCGTCCAGGCCCTCTAGGAAGCCGCTCGGCAGGGCCTCATGCCATTCCGACCCGTGGACCGACCCGGGCCGGACCACCCAAAGGAAGTGCTGGCCGCTGTTCGCAAGGCCCCAGGCTATTTCCAGAAATTGGGCCTCGCTGAGTATTGAGAGGCTCCCGAAGCTCACGTAGAGGACCGATTTGGGCTTTTCTTGCTTATCAAGCCACGAAATGCAGCTCCTATCTTGAGGCAACAAGCTGCTTGATGGCTCTACCGACTGCTTGTGGAATGGGCCGACCGTGAAGATCGGGACGGGGAAGTGTTGGTGGCATTCGGCCAGTTTGGCCGGTTCGAGCTCTTCGAAGGTGTTGAAGATGAGGCCGGAAGAGGCCAGCATGGTTTCGGCCATGGCGATGATGAGCCTGAGGACATCCTCGGGGTCTTTTGAGCTGATGACGTGAAGGTCTTTCACTTTGAGCGGGGGAAGTTCGGGCACTGCTTCCTCTAACCGGGAATCTGTGAGGAAGGAAACGCAGAAGACAGTAAAACTCCAGAGGCAACATTGAAGCTGTTTTTAAGTATGCATTTGTCTGCTTCCTGAAACACAATAGCTGCCGCTCTACGGTTTTCCACAGATCAGCTAAGGGGTGAAAAAGCATTTTTGACGTGGCGCTCTCCATCCCCCACGATCGCAAGGCCTAAGAAGCCAAGAAGCATCTTATCTCTTCGCAAAATGACAAGCAGTAACGCCGGAGACAACGACACAAATGAGAAAGACCGCAATAGATTATGATGACAGTCGAGCAGATCATCATATTCCCACCTAAACACGCGAGATCTTGATTCACGTGGAAATGAATTTCAACCACATACGAAAATATTGTAATCTATCGAAGTGACTCATCATGATTCCTGTATCTCATAAAATATTTACGCCCGATGGCGACAGACCAAGATGCTGAAGCCAAATCGAGCACGAGGGGCATACGAATTTTGTTTTGCCCATCTTCAACAATTTCTTGATTGGCTGTAGAAATGTCAGATGTGATGCGTTACCTCGCAACGTAATAATTTAAACACAGCACCGGTAAAATTACAAAAAAAGTCATAAATTTATTGCACTTTTATTAATTCACGCCTAAACCTTTTAATTGTAATAATTGAATCATAAATATTTTCACATTTTGCCAATTGGATCCATCTGGCTAATTTTAGCCGAAAATCGCTGATGTGGACTCCAGCCGTCTTACGTGATATGATCGACGCTAACGTAGATAATTTTTTTTTCAAATTTTTTATTTTCCTTTTTTATTTTCTTTTATTTTCCTTCTTTTTTTTTACCATGGCTAGCGAGGGTTGCCGGGCCCTCACTAGTCGCGGGCAAGGGCCACGACACCCAGATTTGGGCAAGGTTGCCTGGCTTGCGGTCGACAAGGCTGCCTCACCCATACCATCGCGACCGTGGACAAGGCCATCTTGCCTAGATCTGGGCCCAAGGGGCGAGGTCAGGTAAAGAAGGAAAATAGAAGAAAAGAAAAAAAGGAAAAAGAAAATAATTAATAAAAAAATATATTAAAAATTATCAACGTCAACATCGATTGTCAACGGCCGGCGTCCCTGTCAGCGATTTTCGATCAAAATTGGTTGAACGGACTCAAGTGGCAAAACGAAAACATGATTTAGAATTAAATTGTTACAAGTGCAATAAGTTTATAACTTTTTTAGTAATTTTCCAATCTGACAAGGGGAGGGGACAATCTGATTGCACGGATTCAAGTTGATTCTAAACCTGCGGAGCATCAAGACAATGTTCATGAAGTTTCTACTAGGCTCCATTGAAAATGACCATCCAAATTTTTATGAAACAAATGATTGGTTATTTTTTCTTTCTTCAACAGGGGAAATAGTTAATCCTCGAACATTCAAGTGGATGTGAAGATAACCATCCTATGCTTGCTCAAACACTTATACGATGATGGTTGAAGGCTTAATAAGCGGATATTCTGCGAACTGAAAGATTCTGAGAGACCACTCGTACATCAGAAAGAATCATGCTCTGGCTTGAAATTTCATGTTCTGCAGAAGAATAATTGGTCTATGGCCTGCCAATTTGCTATATAGTCATTTAAACTCAGTCACATATGACAGTAAAAACTAGTACACATCATAAGCGAACTAAGTTCATTTGTCTAGGGATTTATGTGGGGGGAGATGTGGAAGAAGCTTTACCTTGGAGCGGGAGGTAACCCTTCTCTTGCATGAGTGGCAACGCGCAGAAAGCGAGAAAAGAGGAGATGCTGCTAGTCCGCAGCACCATCCTAGGGACGTTAAGCTCGTCGGCAACCGCCTGAGGGAAGTGCCACACCGCGTCAGTTATCAAGCAGCACGGAATCCGATCCTTCGGAGCATCAGACAACAGCTTGGCCAAGCAGTCTCGGAACGGCCCCACGCAAGTAACGTTCATCAGCGTCACGAGAGCTAAGAAGTCTACGGTCGAGGCCTGGCCCTCTAGCAAGCCGTCCGGGATCGGTTGGAAGTTGAAGTGAGGGTAGCTGGAGGACTTAGGAGAGTTGAAGTGGGTGTGGACTATGGTGATGGAGAAGCCCCGAGAATAGAGGAGGTTTGCAAGCTGAAGCATTGGAGTTATGTGGCCTTGCAAGGGAAGCGGGAAGAGGACGATTTCGCGGCCCAATCTCGGCTTCACCGGACTGTTTCTCGGATCCTCCATGATCAAATTTGTTTGCTGCTTTTTGCTGTGTGTGTTGTGTCTTGTGTGCCTGTATGTCGATATGACACTTACTTTCTTTTTATATTGGTACAAGGGAGTGACGTGGGACCCGAGACTGCCATTTTTTCAGAGATGAGAGCGAGGTAAGGCGATGACTTGGTGGTAACTCTTTTCTTTGGATACTTCACAATCTCATTTCATTACGTCTCTTAGGCTTTCTTGATCGGTTAAACTGAACGGGGGTTGAAGGAGTTTCCACGTCCATGAGGGCATAATGGTCGTGGAGAATTAACGCGTTTTACATGCTGAATCAGAACAATTTAATACGATCTCCCATTTTTGAATTTCAAGGATATAATGAGAGTACAGATAAATCTTTAACCATATAAGATTCTCTGCAAGATAGTGGAAAAGTATCTCAATAGTCTAGTCATCACTGTTTCGATTGTCATGAGTTGCTTTATCATTATCTGTCATTTCAGCTGAGATCTAGCCGTTTTTAGCCCGTTCGACTTTCGACGACGTGCCCGGTCTCGAACCTTCTTCGTTGCCGATTTCAACGGGTCGCTCTACCATGTCTGTAATCGCTACCGACTTTGAGGACGACATCAACTGTTTCTAACCACGCAATACGGAGTTGATCCAAAGATGCAACTCCACACCCCATAAACATTAGGAAGAACCTGATGACTATCTAAGGAGTGAGTAGTGCAGTTGCCAGTTGCGGCCATTGTTTGGTCCGAAGCCCTCCCCAGAGAACGATTGCTTTCACTGCCCGAATTGGCTTCCCTGCAGCACATTGAGGTTGTGGATCTTGTTGGATCATTGTAGGTGTTGTAAATTTAATGCAAAAACTGTTAGTATCTTGCAATTAAATCAACCCAAAATCACCACTAGAAATTTACGTAGTTCGGTTCGAGTATCAGTACCTACTCCACGGGAAGAGCTAATGGCAAATGATCTATAAATAATCGGAGAATCAGAGTTACGTTTGCTCACACGCTCGAGTATTTTTCATACCTAGATTACACTCGAGTTCAAAGTATTTATAATTAAACAACTCAATTGAATGTAAAACTCCGAGCACAAATAGCCAGTGTACAAACCTAGACCTCTACGTACGGCTGAACCAAGAACTTCCTGTTCTTCCGAGTGAGAACTTCTCTGTGCATCTCTTTTATACTTCAAGTCGCAGCCAGAAGATCTCGACAAAACCCACGAAGTCCACATTCGTTTGGGTGCGGCTCAAAAGGAAAAGATATATGCGGCCAAATATATATGGTTAATACCACGAAAATTTCAACCGGTATACTTATAACAAATTTATTCTAAAATAATTTTTTAACCATCAAAAACTTCAAACCGGTACACTTGTGACAAATTTACCTTCCATAAGTTTTTATTAAATTTTACTATCAAATTGCTAAGTTGGATGACGCGTGGCAGTTGATGGGGGTACCCATCTAGGATTTACCCTCTATTTGTCACTGAGGTACTGGTTTGTGATTTTTTATAGTATTAATCCAATTTAACATAAACTAACGGAGTGTAAATTTGTTACAAGTGTATTAGTTAGAGTATTTGATGGTAAAAAAATTAGTTTTGAATAAATTTATTATATATGTACCAGTTTATAATTTTTCGTGGTATTAACCCTAATATATATTAGGAAATGTGCATCGTGCGCATTTGTTTTGATCAAACCCTTGGGAGACCGAAACAAACTCTCAACGGCACAAGTGAGTGTTCTGATCCTTTTCTTGAAAAAACAAATCCCTACAAATATTATATTTGTGTGCCCCTTCCTTTATGCAATTTAGAAAATTTAAGAAAATTATCAAAAAAGTCATCAACCTATTGCAATTGTGCATTTTCAATCCTAAACTTTTTTTTAGCAAATTAGTCTTAAACCTTTTACATTTGTACCAATACAGTTCATCCGATGAATTTTAGCCGACTGGCATTGATGTGGATGTCGACCAACACCAGCCAACAGACCAATGCTAGCATGAGCATTTTTTAGATATTTTTTTTTTCGTATTTTCGTATTTTTTATTTTATTTTATTTGGTAAGGTAAGATTTTTATTTTATTTTTATTTTTCTTTTCTTCCTACTTTTTTTTTCCTACAGTGGCTTGCCGGCCACTAGGCAAGGCCTAGGGCTGTAGGTGAGGCGGCCTTGCCCTAATCGCGAGGTGTAGCTGCAATGAGGCCAGCCTCGCCCAAATTTGGGTGCAAGGCTTAGGGACAACGTGCGAGACCAGCCTTGCCATGGCCTCATTGGCCGCTAGCGAAGTCAGCCTCGCCATGGCCTTGGTGACGCGGATAAAGGCAGTCATGGCCTTGCTAACTATTGGCGAGGCCAACTTCACTCGTAGCCGGCGAGGATGGTCTCACCTAGATTTGGGCCAAGCCAAGCGAGGACCGCGATCCTCGCCAGCCATTGTGGGGAAAAAAAAAGGAAAAGAATGAAGAAAAAAAATAAAATAAATTTTAAAAATAAAAAATATATATTTAAAAATTGTTACGTTAGTGTTGTCCAAACAACTGGCATTCACATCAGCGCTGGCCGATAAAAATTGGCCGAATGGACTGAATTGACACAATCCAAAAGATTTAAGATTGAATTGACACAAAAAGTTTAGAACTGAATTGATAAAATTGTAATAGATTTATGACTTTTTTGATAATTTTCCCTGAGAAACTTCTTCAACAAAGAAATTCTAATCCGTTTTAAGCTTTGCTTCCACGGATTCTCTGGTGGAGATTCAACATCTCTCCATTAGCGGCCAAGAAGGACACGCCAGCTTGCAAAGTCTAGATTGGACTTGGATTGCTTCTTGAATAAATCCGACTTTGTTAAAATAAAAAAAAACGTAAACAACAAAAGTCCAGCTCGAATCTATGTTCACATGTTGAAGTTGGCAGAAAAACAGAAGTCCAAGTTGGTCTTCACATGTGAACGCAAGAGGAGCAGTGATGAGCCACCATTTTAATAGTAAATCTTAGCCCATAAATGAGGCAATTGGCAAAGCAAAACAGTCAGGCCAAAGAACCTCAGGCCAGAGAGGGCCTCAAGCCACCATAGCAAGGGTGAGCTTCACGGAAAGCCATCCACAGCTAGAAAGGCTGACAGCAAAAGGTATGAGATTGAGGAAAGCCTCCAGCAGTGAGAGCTTAAGAATAGAGAAAGTCACCAGATGCAAAGGTGAGCTTCAAAGATAGAGGCAACGCAGCCTACATAGACATAGAGAGAGTTACTCCTCTAAAGAGTGTGAGAGATAAACATGTTAGTGGAGAGTGTCTCTGTATAAGCAAATATTCCTTTGGGTGATTTGAGTATGGAGTGAGAAAATAAATTGTAATAGCTGTGTAAGATAATCTTTTAGTGTTGTACTGCAGTTTGGTATGACAAGTGTGCCTTGAGTTGTCTATTATAATTCTCTTGTGTTACGCTATAATTGGTATTGGAGCAAGGTTGCACACTCTCAAAGTCATCTTGAGAGACGTGTTCGAGGAACACTTGTATTTTGCGATAACAATGACAAATGTTTCCCAAGACAAGGACCTTGAATAGTTTGATCTTTAACCTTTTTTATGCAAGTTGACACCTCGTCGCTTGTTGCTGCCACTTGCGTGGCTTTCTTGAAATTTGTGAACGTGGGCCTCTTATGCTGAGGAGCACCCTATGTCCCGCACTCCAAAGTGTTTTGTTCAACCTTAATCGCTTGATTCAAAACATCTTTGTACATTGTTAATAAAAAAAGGTGTGAGTATAGTACAGATGTCAGGTTGAAGCCCCTGCTAAAAGTTTTCAGCTCTACTTTATCACTAACCATGAAAGATTCCTCAAATCTACTTAATTGCTTAAAACGAGCCGCATACTCTAGAACCGTTGAGCTACCTTGAGATATATTTACAAAATTGCTCTTCATCTTCTCTTGGAATAACTCAAAGAAAAAAAAATTGAGTGTTGAAAGCCTCTGTAAAGTCTCTCCATGAAATAATCGCATCTTTGCCTCCAAGGACAGGTCTAGTCCTTTCCCACCGATATACGGCTTCACCTTCCATATATCAAGTGACAAAGTTGACCTTTTAATTATCGCGAACATTTTCTACTCTTAAAATTTCCTCCATATTTCTAATTCTACCATTGACCCTAATGAGATCTAACTTCGCCCATCATATTTAGGTGTCCTTTTTGAACTGGGTGAAGGTGCATTCTCTATACTTCTAGATTCAACCACTCCAGTTGTACTCATTTCTTTTAGCAAATGATGAAAATCAAGTACTACTTGACAAGTTTCAAATAAATCAGCTTGGAGGTAGGTTGACAGGGTTCGTCCCTTGCATCCTGCAAGTCAGGACTCCTATCATGTCAATCTGCTTGTCCCCTTTTGAAGCCACGCCTCGAGAACTTGGAGGCATATCTCGGATGTCGGATGTAATGACTCGCTTGTCTTCACTATTCTTACAAAGCGAGGCAAGTGTTTCTATGATGCTTCAAAATGTCATGCACAACACTTGTCTTTTCCGATTATTACTCATAGTTATTAGAAGAATGCGGAAGCACAACAAAATTTTCACAACACCCCATATAAGAAATTGCACGAGTTTAACAAATACACATATACTCCTTTGTATTAACAACAGTAGTTACCAATACATATAATACATTACAAAAGTCTTAGGAAGAAGGTCGGGTCCACTAGTATCACTACTCACATACTAAAACAAAAGCGAGCCTAAACATTAACCAAGTCACCATCCAACTCAAGGGCTAATGGCCTCCAGCATCATCCCGTCCCCTCCATCGACATATCTAGGGGACCATCCTACAGATTTGAAAAATAAGGGGTAAGTCGAAATCCAGTAAATCAATTCTCTAAGTCTAAGGTAAGGGATCATCTTACCACTAAACATGGTATCAAGAAATAACATGGGTTCAAGACAATACAAAACAACCATGTATGAAGCAAATGCTCTATTTAAACTATCATGATATGCCAATGTAAATCAATAAGAACATTGCATAAGATCATTCACTCAAAAGCATGCGAATGTCATATATATATAACCCAGTAGATTTTGTGACAATATCAGAGTTTCTATAATTCATCCAAAAGAATGTTTACATTTTTAGCTAACAACTAAACCCAGCAACTATAAATGAACATAAAAACAACTCTCTAAGACCATAGTAATTATCAAACTCCCAAAAGTCCCCGTCGAAAGTGCTCTCGTACTATTTGCAGCTAAAAAACACGAAAATGAATGGAATGAGTAGCTATAGCTCAATGAATTATACATCTTTTCTAAGTAGATCGAGACTCAACGATACGTATTTAAGACTCAAAGACATAACTCACTTATACCAATCCAAATTATAATAAACTTACAAGAATAAAACGAATTATATATTACTACAACATAATTATATTCATAGTAAAAATACTCATTTCATCAATAATATATAAAAAAAGTGTCAATGGTCCAATTCAATAATAAATCTTGTTAAGTCACATGTTAATAGTCCATTCCATACTCAATATTCAACTCAAGGCTCTATAAGTGGCTCTCACGAAACTTACATTATCGTGTAGCACCCAATCCTTGATCAACGTATATCAATAGTATAAGACCCTATAGGTAGCTCTCACGAGACTCATGTTGTCATGTATCACTTAGCCCTTGACTATGCATATCACTAGTACAAAGCCCTAGAGGTGGCTCCCACAAAACTCGCATCACCATGTAGCACTTAATCCTCGACTGGTTTATATTACAATTGGTTTCACATCCAAAACATATAATCTTTCGCAACTTATTCATCGGTCAAATCCCCTTTCGTAAAGTATTTATCAAATATTTTCAAGAGTTATCTCATAAATCATATTCACAAAAGTAGTATACATAACCTTTCAACAAACATTTGCAAACCATCTCAAAAGTAGTAAACATTTGATCCAGCTTTATGCAACGATTATGCTCTTTTTAATTCCAAATATATATCTTGAATTACTATTACTTCAAGACATGGAGTTTACAAAACCAAAGAAGAGATCGACATCACTCACCTAGGAATGCCCAAAATCAAACCACATAACTAATCGAGCCAACGATATCGTAATCCTAACAATTTAATGAGAATTGACTTCAAAATCAAGTAAAACGCTGCCTCAATTACAAATCGGCTAAACTATGCTCAAACCCTAACAAAACAACTTATATGCATCAACAAATCACACACCCAAAGCGATTTTCAAGCCGTTCGTAACGCGGAGCTCGCACGCAAAACCCTAAAATTTCGTTCTGACGAAACTGTTGCTCCAAATCGACTCCCATCAAAACCCATAGCTTAAAAACGCCATAATTCACCATTTTCATATGTTTCGATAGCTCAATAATTCAAAAATCGGATTTCTTGATTCACAAAATCATTTCTCTTCAAACTCAAAATTATTTCGTGGTTCAAAAGTCGGATTTCGTGGATCCCACGAAATCAAAGGTTGTGCAATTATTTCTCCCTTTTCCCCGTCCCTTCTATCTTCTTTCTTTCTTTCGTTTCTTTTCCCTCTTTCCTTCTCTCTTTAATCAGCGGAGCCCCTAGTGTTGCTTTGTTTACTGAGTCTCTTTAAAAAGCGGAGCCCTTGTGTCACGGGCCGATAGTTTGGGAACGACCCGTGCGGCGACTTAGGCTTCCTTGGATCGTTGGAAAGCCTAGGCCAAGCCTTTTCCCGATCACTCACTCGCTCGGACACTCGGATCGTAGAGAGAGAATCTAGAGAGAGAAGCTCTGGAAGAGAAAACAACTGCTTCTTGTTGTTTTTGGATGTCTCAAATGAGGAGGAGGACACCTCTTTATATAGTAGAGGGCCTCGGATTACAACCATTGATCGATTTCTAGACGAGTGGTCGAGATCGTATCGTTCTCGTCGGCCACCTACCGACATTTATTCCGAGAGCTATCAACTACCGGCATTTATGCCGAGAACTCTCTAGAACCCCGGCACAATTACCGTTTCGCCCGTCCTTGGGAAAATTTCGGAAGCTTTGTTAGGTTTTGAACGGGTCTTCATTGATGTGTCACGGTCCTTGGTGTTAGAAACCTCTTGACCGTGACATTCTCCCCCACCCATTCGAGCGACGTCCTCGGTGCTCTTGGCTTGGGGTTTGTTTGTTGGCTTTTTGGAGCGCCTTCGACTCTTCCAAGATTTCTTCGGCTTCTCAGTTTGTCGGGCATTTGGCTCCTTTGATTTGACTTTCTCCATGTTGGTCGGCAAGCTTGTTACCTCCGGGAATAGAACATGGATCGGCATGTTGTGTTGAAGAGGATGATCCACCTTCGGCTTTGTCTTGGTGCAAAGTTCGGGCACGGACTTCTCAACTCTTCGGATTGTGGAGAGGACTTTGGCTTCGGTCACCCCATTAATCATTGGAACCATGGATGGACACTCCGAGTTGGTGATGATAATCATGTTGCTCCTCAGGTCTATCATGGCTCCCGCGGCATCGAAGAATTCAAGGCCTAGAATGAGATCATAATCGTCGAGAGGAATTACCTTGAACGGGAGTTTGCCTTCCCAAGTACCGACTTGGAGTTCTACATTTTTGGCTACGCCTACGCCTGGTATCTCGTCAGAATTGGGGGTCTTGTAACGATTCCGAGTCGGTTCCACGTGAAGTCCCAAGTGTTTGGCCGCTTCGTTTGACAAAAACAAGCTTGTAGCACCCGTATCGACCAAGGCAATGAGGGGTACGCCATTTACCTTGACCTCAACGAATGAGAGGTGCGAATATGTCGGCTTCTCCCTTGGTGGAGCTTTGTCCTTCACGGAGTTGATTGAGTTGAAAACCTTTACGGTCCCAAGTCGTACCTCGCGTTTCTCCTTTTCTTACTTCGGCTCTTCATCCTCTTCTACGGCAAGAATAGCATTGATCCTACTCTTCTTTGGGCACTTTTGTGTCCAATGAGGACCGTTGCAAATGAAACACGGAGACGGTGGTGGAGTATCAAACTTGTTCTTGTAGTCTCCTTGAGGTTGTTTCCATTTGGGATCGCTTGACTTGGACGTTCCTTCTCCCCATGTCTTCTCACGTCCACCATGATCTCTTCGGCCACGGCTGGGACTATTGCTCGAGTCTTTTCGACCACGAACAGCTTGGTCTTCTTCATCGTGGTGGCGATCCGACCTCCACCCGCTCCCTCTTGTTTTTGGGACTTCCTTGGTGAAGTCTGCGAGAAACTCGGCCACGACTAGTGCTCGCGAAAGACTTTTGACGTCCCTTCGTTTGAGCTCGAGTAGTGCCCACGGCTTCAATCCATCCATGAACGCCCCGAGAGCCTCCTCCTCCCCAAGATTGGGAATTTGGAGTTTGAGCTCGGTGAATTCCTTCACGTACTCTCGGACCGTGCTACGTTGCTCAAGGCGATGGAGCTTGCTACGGGCTTCTTGTGGAGCATACTCGGGGAAGAAATAATCCCGAAACTCCTCGACAAATCCATCCCAAGTAGTGATGGGGTCGGCGCCTTGTTTTGTCTCTTCACATCTATTTCGCCACCAAAGCATGGCATTATCAACTAGGTACATAGAAGCGGTTCGTACCTTGGCCAAATCTTCTTGGATTCCAATGGCGTCGAAGTATTGTCCCATGCTCCATAGGAAGTTGTCTACCTCTTTGGCGGACCGGTTGCCTTTGAATTCTTTCGGCTTCGGCACATCTAGCTTGTGTGCCGCTTGGATGGGCAATGCACCGTTCGCGATGCTTGCTTTACATAGGATGAGCTCGGTCTTGAGCTCTTGCACTTCCATCTTCAAGGCTTCGACTTCGGTCTTGGAGGAGTTGCCTTCTTTGAGCTCCACGACTTCAAGCTTTAGGGCCTCGATGGATGCTTCGAGGACATCATCCCTATCGAACAAAGGGGCCGTCGTACGATTGACGACGTTTGTGAATTCATGGCGGAGAGTTTCTTCACCCTCGTCGATCCGACTTTTAACTTCGTCGAGTTCTTCGATGAATTCCAACATTGTTGTTCTCATTCTCGTGAGCTTCTCATCGATCGCGGCTATGGCGTTCGACGAAGCATCCTTTTTCTTGGATTTTCCACGAGTCTTTGGTTGGGCAGCTGGCTCATTGGGGACCGGTTCTTTACGAGCCCTTTCATCCACAACAACCGAAGCGAGTTGTTCGTTGTTCGACATTCTCTCGACCAGTTGGTGTGCTCCTCGATCTCCTTGGATGGACTCTCTACTTGCTCTGATACCACTTGTCACGGGCCGATAGTTTGGGAACGACCCGTGCGGCGACTTAGGCTTCCTTGGATCGTTGGAAAGCCTAGGCCAAGCCTTTTCCCGATCACTCACTCGCTCGGACACTCGGATCGTAGAGAGAGAATCTAGAGAGAGAAGCTCTGGAAGAGAAAGCAACTGCTTCTTATTGTTTTTGGATGTCTCAAATGAGGAGGAGGACACCTCTTTATATAGTAGAGGGCCTCGGATTACAACCATTGATCGATTTCTAGACGAGTGGCCGAGATCGTATCGTTCTCGTCGACCACCTACCGACATTTATTCCGAGAGCTATCAACTACCGGCATTTATGCCGAGAACTCTCTAGAACCCCGGCACAATTACCGTTTCGCCCGTCCTTGGGAAAATTCCGGAAGCTTTGTTAGGTTTTGAACGGGTCTTCATTGATGTGTCACGGTCCTTGGTGTTAGAAACCTCTTGACCGTGACACTTGCCTTGTTTACTGAGTCGACGTTCTTTTTTTCAGGCCCAACATTACACCAAGTCCAAGTGCCCTTATATTATGTGAATTTCACATGCAACTTCCCAATCGAAATTAAGTATTTTTGTGCGCTCAATGCGTTTGAACCCAATGCACCCTAAAATTTATCTTTTTTTTTTTTGAGATTCATTGAGATATATCAAGTGGAAAAGGAGATGAAGGTGTGGTTGATGTCACCAAATCCATTACATTTAACGGAAGGATTTTCTCAAGTTGAACAGTTAAAATTGAGTTTCTGATAAGGAAAAGTCATCCGTCTTGGAACTCGAAGAAAACTATTGCAAATCTTGGTAAGTTAAACAAGATTGCACTATATTTTTCTTCCGATAAAAGGCGAAACTATTCTTTTGGGCTATCAAAAATATATAGAAAATAAGCAATTGCTTTTTTTTTCGCCGAAAAACATTCGAAATATACTTGAAGCTCTTGGAAACCCTAGAGATCTAAATCCAAAGCGCACGACAGTGAGGGCTATGAAGAAATGGAAGGTCACCTTCACGAAGCACCTGAAGAAATGCAAAAGCGAGAGGGTTTGTCGCTACCACTCTCTCTCCAAACCTCCACCGGGCCACCGGCAAGGTAATTGCGCTGCTACTTTTTCGTCCCATTTCGCACAGCAATTTTGTCCTTGGTCCTTACTTTTTTTTTTCTTTTCTATTTGAGCATTATCAAACCCCTCGTTGCTCAATTTGTCACAAAAATGGACATAACTATATATGTTTTTTTTTATATATATAACATATTATATATTATATATATGTATATATTAGTGCTATGTGCTTCGTGTTTTCTTTTCTTTTATGCATGCTTCTTTCGTACCCAAACGTACCTTTTACTTTTATACGTTACTATATCACAAAATTTATATTTCGTTCCGACGAAACCGTTGCTCCAAATCGACTCCCATCAAAACCCAAAGCTTAAAAATGCCATAATTCACTATGATATGTTCCAATAGCTCAATAACTCAAAAATCGGATTTCGTGATTCACAAAATCATTTCTCTTCAAACTCAAAATTATTTCATGGTTTTGTTTTTTGAACAGAAGAAACATATACATACAATTCTCACAACTTAGCTTGTGAGTACAACGGCAAAGCATCGACACAAAGAAGACTCCAAAGATCGGGAGGGGGGTAGAGTTTCCAATTCTGTGGCAGAACATTTTTTCTTTGGGCCTTCGCTACCCAGTCTGCCACTTTGTTGGACTCTCTATTACAAAAGGCCAACTTACTTCCTTTATTGAAGGTTCAACGTCGGGGGCAGTAGCTGCTGTGATGCGAGATAGCTATGGAAGAATGGTAGATGGCTTTGCAAAAACAGTGAGGGTCGACTCTGCAGCTCGAGCCGAGGTCAGTGCTCTTCTAGAAACGCTAGTCTTCTTCTCTGAGCGGGCAAAGGTTTGCCTTCTACTAGAGTCGGATAACTTAGACTTGGTCAAAGCTGTCACATGTGAAGATTATTTCAAGTGGGATATACATGTGCTTATTTTGAAAGCCAAAGATCTGTTGGAAAATATTTCGTGGTTCAAAAGTCGGATTTCGTGGATCCCACAAAATCAAAGGTTGTGCAATTATTTCTCCCTTTTCCCCGTCCCTTCTATCTTCTTTCTTTCTTTCGTTTCTTTTCCCTCTTTCCTTCTCTCTTTAATCAGCGGAGCCCCCAGCGTTGCTTTGTTTACTGAGTCTCTTTAAAAAACGGAGCCCTTGCTTTGTTTACTGAGTCGACGTTCTTTTTTTCGGGCCCAACATTGCCCCAAGTCCAAACCCCAATGCACCCTAAAATTTATCTTTTTTTTTTGTAAGATTCATTGAGATATATCAAGTGGAAAAGGAGATGAAGGTGTGGTTGATGTCACCAAATCCATTACATTTAACGGAAGGATTTTCTCAAGTTTAACAGTTAAAATTGAGTTTCTGATAAGGAAAAGTCATCCGTCTTGGAACTCGAAGAAAACTATTGCAAATCTTGGTAAGTTAACAAGATTGCACTATATTTTTCTTCCAATAAAAGGTGAAAGTATTCTTTTGGGCTATCAAAAATATATAGAAAATAAGCAATTGTTTTTTTTTCGCCAAAAAACATTCGAAATATACTTGAAGCTCTTGGAAACCCTAGAGATCTAAATCCAAAGCGCACGACAATGGAAGCAATGAAGAAATGGAAGGTCACCTTCACGAAGCACCTGAAGAAATGCAAAAGCGAGAGGGTTTATCGCTACGACTTTCTCTCCAAACCTCCACCGGGCCACCGGCAAGGTAAGTGCGCTGCTACTTTTTTGTCCCTTTCTTAGTGCTCTCCTTTCAACCCTTTTCCCACAGCAATTTTGTCCTTGGGGGCCTTACTTTTTTTTCTTTTCTATTTGAGCATTATCACACCCCTGGGTGAAGAACACTAGAAGTGCCAAAACTTATGTACGACGCTCACTTTAGTAAAAAAAATTTGTTTCGAATTACTTAAGTGTCACTTTTTTGAAAAAACGATCACTTAAGTGTCAACTCCGATTTGGATTGCCAAAAATTTGACGTGGCCATATTTTATTAATTTCTCAGTCCTACGTGGCACATCGGCGCTGACAATGACAATATTTATTAATATTTTAAAATTTTAAAATTTTTTTCCGAATTTTTTTTTTATTTTTTTCCTTTTTTGTTTTTTTTCTTTTCTTTCTTCTTCTTCTTCGTTTGGCCGGTGACCGGACACCTGACACCGGCCACTGGCCATGGCCGGCCACTTGGGCTCGCCTGGACGAGGTCGCCGTCGCCCGCAAGGGGCTAGGCCGACCCTCACTCAGGCCATGGCGGCTTGGGCGAGGGCCAGCCTCGCCTCGCCCTTGCCCAGGTGAGGCGAGGCGAGGCCTGCCCTTGCCCAGGCCACGATGGCCTCGCTGGGCATTGCCCGGGGGAAGGCAACCCCTAGCGAGGCTGCCGTGGCCCGAGCGAGGGCCGGCCCTGCCGGATCTAGCGAGGGCCGGCCTTGCCTTGCCTGGGCAAGGGCGTGCCCAGGCGAGGCGAGGCCGGCCCTCGCCAGATCCGACGGGGCCAGCCCTCGCCTAGGCCACGGCGGCCTCGCCGAGCGTCGCTTGGGGGAAGGCGACCTCCGGCGAGGCCGCCATGGCCTGGGCGAGGGCCGGCCTTGCCTTGCTGGGGCTCGCCCTCGCCTAAGTGAAGGTCGGCCAGGCCTCGCCCCTGGCGGGCAACGGTGGCCTCTTCCGGGCGAGGCCAAGCAACCGGCCATGGCCGGCGGTCGGTGTCCGGTCACTGGCCAAACGAAGAAGAAGAAAAAAAAAAGAAAAAAAGAAAAGAAGGAAAAAACAAAAAAAAAATCAAAAAATAATTAAAAATTTAAAATTTACACGTGGAAATGCCATGTAGATTAAAATTTTAATTAAAAAAGCCATGTATTAATTTGACCGAAATTTCTCGCAATTAGCACTTAAGTGATCGTTTTTCTCCGATTTTGGCACTTAAGTGATCCGAAATAAATTTTTGGCACTAAAATGAGCGCTATACATAAGTTTGGGTATTTCTAGTGTTTTTCACCCCACACCCCTCGTTGCTCAATTTGTCACAAAAAATGGACATAACTATATATGGTTTTTTTTATGTATATGACATATTATATATTATATATATGTATATATTAGTGCTATGTGCTTCACGTTTTCTTTTCTTTTATGCATGCTTCTTTCGTACCCAAACGTACCTTTTACTTTTTTTTTTTTTTGGTAACTGAGGTGTCCGGGCCAGTTTGCGTGCACCTCGACTATTCCTCGGGGGGGACTAGCAAAGTAACCCATCGCCATGGCCCCCCACTTAAATCACAAGTACTCAGCTGGGGAATCGAATCTGGGACCAGTGCACCTAACTACACAATCCCAAGTACGCCCTAACAAACTGAGCTACCTATGAGTGGGTAACGTACCTTTTACTTTTATACGTTACTATATCACAAAATTTATATATGATAAGATTTTAATATTAGGGCTAAAGTGCTTCACGACTTCTCCTTTTTAAAACTTGCGCCTCGTTTATTTCGCGAAAAATATGACATTTCTGGAAGATGTTTTTTGGGAAGTCAATTTTTAAGAAAATGACTATATTTTCCAGTGTTTGGATGAAACCTGAAAAAAAACTGAAAAAATATTTTCCGTCGTTTGGTAAGGAAAATCTCATTTAATTTTCCTAAATAGACATTCACTATTCGGAGGGCCAGTAACTTGAGTATGGGTAACCAAGGAACCCGGAATAGGCTTTCGGGCATGGGCACGAGCACGAGCATCGGTGCCCGTATCAGGCTCCTTGGCACCCTGGCTCAGGTCTACAGAGGTCGAGCCTAGGTCCTGAGCACCCAGACCTAGGTCCATTAAAGTCGGGCCCTATACCCCAAAACATGCTGACTTTTCATTCTTTTTAATTAGGTGGTATGGTATGGATTAGTCTATCATATATAGAGCAATATACTAATTTTCAGTAGTCATAGTATAAGACATAGATCCATGGCAAACGGTCAAAACTTCTAACATTGAAGTTAATAAAAAAAGAAGAACATTCAAAAGGTCCAATCAAAGAAAAATTTCCCATTTTATAACTGGTCGTCCCCAACATATTGAAGAGACAAACGTGTTCCTCCACTAGAAGACTAAAGTCGTCGTCCACTAAGCCGGCTCTTGGCTTCTTCTGGGGAATCATAGCATCATTTTGGACAAAAGTAGCACATCGATTTCAGGTAAACAGAACATCCCATGAAACACGTATCGATATGAACTATAGGCTTTTGGCTTCTTCTGTGGAATCATAGCATCATTTTGGACAAAAGTAGCACATCGATTTCACGTAAACAGAACGCGTATCGATATGAACTTATGATAGTTCATAGGAAACTACCAGCATTCGCTGGTGCACGTAGAGAAGCAGACATTTTGGAGGCTATATAACCCTTGTTTTCCTCATCATCTACACTGCCACAGAAACTGCAATCCTTCTTCACTCACTCTTCAATGGCGGCTGCCAATCTTTTCCTCCTTCAATTGCTTCTACTCACCCTTGTTGGTAGCTCTCTACTAATTAAAGGGATAGTCTCCCAAGATGATCGAAAGGCAAGGCCCCCCGCTTGCTCTCTCTCTCTCCCGAAAATTTTCTCTTGTTCAATATTTGTCGTAATTCTGACGTGAAGTATCCTTTTCCTATCAACTAAATTCTTGCCTAAAGATCGTTTCGATAGACTGAACAAAACCAACTTGAACCTTCCAAAAGAAGAATTCATTGCGATTGATTAATACTTGCTGCCTTTGATAGATAAAACGCTAGCGTTGTGTTTTATGAGGTAAGACCCTAGCAATGTTACACCTGAGCTACTCTACTCAGCTAGCTAAGAGCAACATCTCAGTCAATTGCAGATTTTTCTTACATGCTTCAACTTGCATTACTTCCAAATTGACTGACCTTTTTTCTCTATATTGATTGGATTTTTCTTGTCTGCCTAATATGCAACCAGGCCTTCATTGTGTACATGGGGAACCGGCTCAAAAATGATGTTTCCGCATCGTCACCTCAACACATTAACATGCTCCAGAAAATCACTGGCAGGTCAGATAATTCATCCAATTTTAGACCTAGCTCATTTATAAGTGCTAATAATTTCTTGTGGTTGTACAAACCTGTCTGTAGCAACTCCACAGGCATGCAGAAGAATTTTCAGAATATGCGCAGGAATTACTATTCATTTGACTTTAATCTATAGCCGGCCGAACCTTCGTAAGAATTTTCAGCATATGTGCAGCGATGTTCCCTCAAAGCATCTGCTCCACAGCTACAAAAGGAGCTTCAATGGATTTGCAGCAATGTTAACTGAAGAGGAAGTGAAGAAGATGGCTGGTAATTAGCATCACAATTTACTCTATATGTTTTTTTTTTTTTTTTTTGGGTGAAGCAATTTACTCTATATGTTTCTCTCTTCTTGCTTGCACAATCTGAAAAAAAATCGGGATAAGAAAACTAGAAGTGCTATAACTTTTGTACGACACTCATTTGAGTGCCGCAATTTTTTTTCTGCTCACTTGAGTTTCACAAATTTGAAAAATTGATCACTTGAGTGCCATCAGCGATTTGCCTCGTTGGAAAATCCGACGTGGACGCCAGTCATCCTACGTGGCTTTGCCGGAGCTGACGTGGACAATTTTTAAATATTTTTTTGAATTTTTCTTTTTCTTTTTTTTTTTTGCAAATTTTTTTTTAAATGCCAGCGAGGGTCACCAGTGACCCTCCCCAGCTGCGAAGGCCTTGCCTAGATTGGGCAAGGGCCGCCTTACCCTCGACCGCAAAGGCCCTAGCCGGTGAGGCCGCAATGGCCTTGCCAAGGGCCTTCGTGGCCATACCGGCTGATGGCAAGGCGGCCCTCACCCGATTTGGCCAAGGGCAAGGCCTCTAGCGAGGGTCACCGGCGACCCTCGCCAGCCTTGAAAAAAAAAGGAAAAACAAAAAAGGAAAAGAAAAATTCAAAAAAATTTAAAAAATAACTTTAAAAACATCCATGTTTGATGAAAAATTAATTAAAAAATCCACACATGATGATTTGTCGGAAATGACATTCAAATAATCGATTTTATTCGGATGTGATACTTAAGTGAGCGAAAAAAAAAAGTTACGGTACTCAAGTGAGCGCCGCACGAAAGTTACGGCACTTGCGCTGTTCTTATCCCAAAAAAAAATCACCTCCGGGACACAATTTACTCTACATGTTTCTCTCTTCTCGGCTTGCATAATCCGAAAAAAAAAAAAAATCATTTCCGGGACACGATGCTCAGGACTGGAGGGTGTGGTGTCCGTGTTCCCCAATCGGAAGAGGCAGCTCCACACCACAAAGTCATGGGACTTCTTGGGCTTCTCACGACGCGTGGAGAGATCGAAAACCGAAGGTGACGTCATCGTCGGAGTGCTCGACACTGGCATATGGCCGGAATCGGAGAGCTTCAGCGATCGAGGGCTCGGCCCGCCGCCGCGCAAATGGACCGGCGCCTGTCAGAGTTCATCCAATTTCACCTGCAACAAGTACATGAATTATATAATATTCTTCATAAGAAAACTACATAAGTGTATCTTACGCGTAGCATCGCATGCTTTAATGTACTACGACAACGATGTTTATGTCTGCGAGCAGGTAAAGAGAGCGATGTCACATGGACATTTTCTTAGAAGCAAGTACCCTAAAGAAATCTTTTAGCCAAAACGATAAAAGTACCCAAAGAAATCAGAGTGAACAAATTTGGACGGACATAACTCGATCGTTCTACCCATTGATCGATAGCTTTTGTCTTGTAACGAGACGGTCGTGCTTTTCTTGGCATGCATAGTTTCAAGGTCAATTAGAACCCTATTTTCGATAGGCTCAATCTTTTCCCTCCATTTCCGCACAATCTCGGGAAAATGGAAAAGCAATAGAACTACATCCGGAAAATCAAGAGGCCTATGATTAGAATTATCTAAAATTCGTATTGACTATATTAAAATTTTATACATTTTGAAGCCGGGGAGATGAGACCATGGAGTCGAGAAGAAATATGAAGAATATAGGTCTCTATCGGTTCAATAAAAATTACCATGCATTCATTTCATATGATAATTAGCATGCTCATATGTCCAATTCTTTTATAGCAAGGTTATCGGGGCGAAATACTACCGAGCAGATGGAAAATTTGGTCCGAGCGATCTCCGATCCCCGAGAGACTCTGATGGCCACGGGTCGCACACGGCGTCGACGGTAGCCGGAGATGAAGTAAGCACGGCCAACCTATACGGCCTGGCTCAAGGCACGGCTCGCGGCGGAGTTCCGTCGGCCCGCGTCGCGGTGTACAAAGTGTGTTGGTCCGATGGTTGCCATGACGCCGACATGCTTGCCGCGTTCGACGACGCGATCGCCGACGGAGTCGACATCATTTCCGTCTCAATCGGGTTCCCCATCAGAGACTATTTCAGAGATTCGATTGCGATAGGAGCTTTTCATGCCATGCGAAGCGGTATACTCACATCAACGTCCGCAGGCAATGATGGACCCGATCTTGCCTCCATCAGTAACTTCTCGCCATGGTCTCTCTCGGTCGCCGCTAGTACGATCGACAGGAAGTTCTTCACGGAAGTGCTGCTGGGTAGCGGCAAGACTTACAAGGTAATAAAGTCATCGCATTGTGATCGGTTCGACCAATTTGTACAGAACTTTCTCCAAGGTCGCACCAGTAAAAGATTCGTTTTCTATGTACCTAACGTGTGGCACGTCAATTCGAATTGCCAGGGAATCTCCATAAACACCTTTAATCTCAAAAGCGACATGTATCCAATGATTCATGGAGCAAATGCTCCCAATGTCTCTGCTGGGTACAATGGGTCCAAATCCAGGTAATCTTTACTAATCACCAAAGCCCGGTAAATTTCACTAGCGGTCACCAAGTTCGGTGCATTTTGCAATCAAGTCACCCAAGACGAATTCCTACTTGAAGGTATTGCCGTCGTGGTACGTTGGATTCCAACTTGGTGAAGGGCAAAATCGTGTTATGCGATGCTCTTGCAGGCAGTGGACCATTCTATGCTGGGGCTGTTGGCGCTTTGATGCAGGACGATGGACCCAAAGACAAGGCCGACTCTTTCCCCATACCCACATCTTACCTAGACCCAAAGGCTGGCAAGGATATTTACTTGTACATGAACACCACCAGGTCTTCCTCTTCTTCTCTTTTATTCCCTTTCCGTTCCGTGTTTTTTCGCCTTTCGTAGCATCGGTTAATCCGAAATGCTAATGTCATGAGCACTAAATTGATTTGAAATTATTATAAAACTCTCTTAGCAACCCAACGGCGACCATATTCAAGAGCTACGAGGGACCCGATAAGCTCGCGCCCTACGTGGTGTCCTTTTCATCGAGGGGTCCGAACCCAGCTACATTTGGTATTCTTAAGGTAATTTTACACGTTAGGTTAGTTTACAATATTGTGTATGGAGAGTTGTATGAACTGAGACAGAACCCATATACTTGTAACAATAATATGTGATATCTTGTTTATTACAGCCGGATTTGGCGGCCCCAGGCGTTCATATTTTGGCTGCATGGTCTTTAGACAATCCGGTTTCAGGTGTTCGGGGAGACGACAGATTTGTACCCTATAACATTATATCTGGGACATCCATGGCATGTCCACACGCATCTGCAATCGCAGCTTACATTAAGTCATTCCACCCCACATGGTCTCCTGCTGCTATTATGTCTGCTCTTATGACCACCGGTAATGTGCATTAAATTGTTGAAAGAAATCCATTTTCTAAACGCTAGATTGACAGTTTTGAAGCAAAACAAAATATAATGTGGTAGAAAAATATACATGAAAAGCTATTTGTGTCTTTTGGCCGAATGGCGCGCCATTTGAAAAGCATACATCTAATGCTGCTATGTGATATCGAATGTATTGATTACTCGATGAATGATCTGATGTGAATACATTGACTAATCTGGTTTGATGATGGTACTATCAATTTGTCATCAGTAAAAATTAGGATCACTAACATACATTTGTTAGAATGCAGGTCTAGTTAGTAAGTTTTCAAACGGGGCTGTGCAAAGAGCACAGTGACCTCCAGGAAGCTTTCAATTTTCGTGTCTCAAAATATGGACATCTATCGGGTCTGATTTCACTTTCATTTCTCGATAATTTCTAGCTCTGCCCATGAGCGCGGACATCAACTCCGAAGCCGAATTCGCATACGGGGCAGGCCACATTAATCCCGTCCAATCGCTAGATCCTGGCTTGCTGTACGATGCGGATGAAACTGACTATGTCAACTTCTTATGCGGACAGAATTACACCACGAAGGCACTGCAACTGGTCACGGGTGATAATAGCACTTGCTCGGGATTAAACAACGGAACAGCAGCTTGGGACCTGAATTATCCATCATTTGCACTTCCTACTTCATCGAGGGCCTTTAACCGCACCTTTACAAGGATTGTGACAAATGTCGGATCGCCCACATCAACATACTCCTCTGTCGTTAAAGCTCCAACTGGGATCGAGGTCACGGTTATACCCAGGGTCTTGAATTTCTCGAGTGTCGGACAGAAACTGGCTTTCAGCGTAATGGTTGAAGGGAAGTTGGACAGCTTCATGCTTTCTGCCTCAGTAACATGGGCTGATGGGGTACATCAAGTAAGAAGCCCCATTGTCGCATTCCTAGTCGCATAATTGTGTTGTCATTTCGAGCCTTGTAATCTAACTGTGATGGAACATTCGATGTTCCAAAGAAATAAGAGGTAATAATATGATCAGTGATAGTATGGCTACGCATTCTGTGGATTTTGATGACTTTTTGACGGGGTAACCTTGCATGTCAGTAAAAGTTTGAATAGCAAACTTTTCAAAATCTCACTCTGCATACTCTGTCAGAAGTGGGGATCGACCCCGACCAGTGGTCACTTAGCATGAGTAGTTTGATGTACTTGTCTTGCTACTAAGTCCACGTAGACCTTAAAAACAAGAAATAACGAAAATCGTTCTGCAAACTCGTAAGTAAGCAATGGAAACTTCCTCTCCTTCGGTGACCAATTGCTTTTCTTGCCGCTATCCCATCCTTCGCAATGCCGTTTCTCACTAGTACACCATATAAATTTGTGCTACAAGATACTAAATTGAGATTGAGTTCCTTGAATCGTTATAGGTGCTTCCGCCTAAAGATTATTTTACAGTGGCCTTGATTGCTTTCATTGAGCTTGCTTGAAGGACACGCTCAAGGAAACAATATTTTCTCTTTAACAAAGATAGTACGATATATGCAATTGAAAGTGTATAGCACAAACTATAACAAGTGGTTTCAAGAGATGAAGAAGTTTGATTCATAAAGCTGCCAGAGAGTTATGATGAAAAAAGCATAGATTCACTGAATTAAATGTTGGTCATAATCACCAGGTAATGGATTGATTTAGCTGCTGAATGTTTTGGCCATGCACTTGCATGGACAGAAAATTCAGCAACGACAAAGTAGGAAAGGAAGCGATGAACTCTTGCAATTGCTAGAGATCTAACAAAGGAAAAGCTAACAATTTCAATTCAGTACATAAGCTGATGGAAAACTAAAGGTTACTATAATCTTCAAGATTCAAATTTTTACTTTTATGAGAGTACTAATATTCATGAAACAAAAGGAATGGAAACGCGAATTGAAAGACAATTCCTAGTAGGAGTTTAACCTCTAAAAGCAGAGTCCGACAATGACGACAGGTAACAAGTGAAGCTGTCAAGAGACCTATATGAGGATCCCCCTTCCTTAAAACACCGATCCACCTTGTCCTTCAAACTCACTGCTCTGTCCCTAATAGCTTCACCTGCTGGATCCGCCATTAATCTTCTAATGGCGCGCTCTATCTCACCTCTCTGAAGCTTATCCTCCAAATGCAACCCGACCCTCCAAAAGTCACTCACATATCTTGCATTCACCTTTTGATCCCCAAAAGAGGGCATACAAATCATCGGCACACCTTCACAAATGCTTTCCATTGTCGAGTTCCAACCACAATGAGTCCAAAATCCGCCAATGGCCTGATGAGCCAGCACTTCTTGCTGCGGTGCCCATTTCACAATATGACCCCTTCCATTTAACATCTCTAAGAACGAGCTTGGCAAATGTTCGAGCCAGTGCAATCCACAAATTGATCCAGGCCTGACGACCCACAAAAAGGGCTGCTCGCTATTTGCTAGCCCCAATGCTATTTCTAGGAACTTGGCCGCATCGATGGATGCAATGCTTCCCAGGCTCACATAGATGACTGACTTGGGCTTTTGCTTGTTCAGCCAGGAGATCGAGCTCATGTCTTGCGCCAGCAAGCTGCTCGAAGAGGCTATAAAGTACTTGTGAAATGGACCGATCACGAAGATAGGAATGGGAATGGCTTGTCGAGCTTCAGCAAGTTTTGTCCCCTCGAGTTCTTCAGAGGAATTGCAGATAAGTCCAGAGGAGGCCCTGGTCTCTCTGCCCATGTTTGCTAATATCTGTTGGAGATCCTCGGGATTCTTTGTGTGGACAACTGGAAGGTCTTTCATTTTGAGAGGTGGAACTTCGGGAACAGCCTTGTCCAGTTCGGAATCTAACAGAGAAACAAAAAGGAAGCGGTCAATACTCTTTCTTGAGTTGAAAAACATGGAAGGCCTATAATCCTACTTTTCCCTTTTGCTATTTACAAATTGGATATTTAACGCAGAACAACATGGGATCAAACATTTTCCAGTTCTAGATAAGAGATGAAAGTAGCACAGATAGGAGTCTCAGAGTGACACCGTATGCATGGCACAATGAGCAGTGTCATCAGTTAGACTTCCACAAAATAAGCTGACTACAAATCAAACTAACATACACACATCGATCATCAATGCTTTTGATAAAATTTGTTAAATCAGAAAAGAATGAATCATATGTGCACTCTACATAACATGAAATATGGCAGCAAATTTGTAAAGATAATTATTTTTCTTTTTTGGTCGAAAATTCAACTGTTGAGGATACCTCACTGTTGGCTGTTGGGTATAAAGCCATTTTGGCACCCAGTGTTAGTTCTGTCCACTAAACCCACGGTCATCAGTCAGCTGAGTCCAACTTAAACTTCATCTTTATGTCTAATCTAAAGTTTAAAGTACGAATTTGCTGCTTAGTGCTGGACAAAGAAAGCAGCCCACGACTCGCTTTGAAAAGTCTATAAAATTCTTACTTTACCAAAAAAAAAAAAAAAAAGAAAGCAGCCCACCATACAGTATATATGGAAGTTTCAAAGGCATACTGTTCCATTGAGTATCTGAGAAAGATGTTTGCAAAGCGGTAAAATTTAAGTGGAGAAAGATGGAAGCAAAACAAGCACATAAAATCTACTGAAAAGACTACAAGGTTGGTCATGTTGCACAAAATACAAATACCACTGCTGAGACATGCAGAGATTTTTGATAACTTAGGTAGAAGGCACACCTTTTATTGGGAGGCAACCCTTTTCACTCAGAGCGGATACGGCAGAGAAAGCAGAAATTGAAGAGATACTAGTACTCCTCAACACAATCCTCGGGATCTTAAGCTCATCCGCAACTACTTGAGAAAAATACCAAACGCCATCAGTTATCAAGCAAGCGACAGGATCCTCTGAGTTATCACACAAGACCTTTTGCAAGCAATCCCGAAACGGGACAGTGCAGCTAACGTTAAGGCGTGCTATGAAAGCTAGGAGATCAGGTTCCGAGATGTACTCGGTTTCTAGTAGACCATCAGGGAATGATTTGAAGGTGAAGTGAGGGAAGTTGCGAGGATTGGGGGAGTTGTACTGGGTGTGCACAACGCAAATGTTGAATCCTTGGGAATGAAGAATGTTTGCAAGTTGAAGCATCGAGTTGATGTGGCCTTGAAGGGGGAATGGAAACAGCACAATCTTGTGACGACTATTCTCTTTCTTGAGCTGAGAACGAGACTGACTTCCTAAGTACCCCATGGACAGATCAATGCTTATGCTGATGCTTCTTTCTTATGGCTCTCTGTTCTTCTTGCATTTGTAGGATTGGATTGGCATGGTGGAATTTGAAGGTTGGACATGCAAATATGAAATTGAGCTTAATGGTTTGATGTGTTAAAGTGGGTCCATGCTGGATTGGGTGGGGCTAAAGATTTGATGCTCTGTAACATGTTGATTTTGTATTGGAGCATGAGAGAGACCTGTGCGTTCGACAGACCATCATTTCAATAGCCTCCAATGTATATATAGATACAAAACAAAAAACAAAAAAGGAAGTCCCCACTCTACAGCATTTAATATACATATCTATATATACGTCCACCCATATATGTATAGTATAAATTAGTTGTTCAGACACTTAAAGAAATTGCCACGAGATTCGGGTGTTAAGATATAAAATTGGTTAAAGGACCATTCCAAAATTGGATAATTTAGGATATTGAGCATAATTACACAGACTTGAGAAGCGGACAACAACGAAAACAAGAAGCGCCGACGTGGCTAAAAATCCATTCAATTGATTTAGGGTTCCTCCCTTGGATGTTTTCAAAGGCCACAATTTTTATTTGTTTTTTTTTCCAAAAGTACATCAATTCAAAATTCATATATATTAAGGCACCGCAATCGAAACAATTGAATTATAGATATTATTCTGGCCAATGGGGAAAAAAAAGAACACTAATATTATTGCTCATATATTAGAAGTAAGCCCGCCCAAGCTCGAGAGATTAATAGGCTGCTTCGTTCCATTTTTAGTTCAGGTGTGGCCCTGCCCAAAAGTTAGTACGTATACAAGTAATATGTGGGTGGATTTGGTCAACACATTAGGCCCAAATCCTTCCAAAGGCCAGCTATCACATCAAACTATATAGTCACTTTTCAAAACTCGAACTCCTTGGACTGCAATCGATTATGTCCACAACATCGCCCATAAACTAAGGTTTATATAATATTTTCTCAACTCGAGCAAGTATGTATAGGTGTACTAGATCAAATTAATCACATTTCAAGGATTTGAAGAAAAACACGAATTCTCAGTACTTGATTGATACCATCCGATCTCTTCTCCACCACATCATCCATAAATATCATTCTCTCGACGACAGAAGTGAAGTCGCAGTAGCAATCCTCGTGATGTTGCACTGCGAGGTAGACTAAACGTGGGAAAGAGAAAGGTGGGCCAAAGTGTCAAGAATAGAGAGATATTAAGGTGAGAGGATGCAAGTGGAAACCCTCATGTCTAGGTGCATGGCCAAGCATTTAGAATTGTAATTACTCCCAGGGCAAATATGCCCAACCACCCTCATGAATCCAAAGTACCTGGCGGATATTCAGTGGAAACTTAGGTCGGTGACATGAATTTGGTCGCTTGATATCTATTTTCTGGGATTGTTATAATTGCTAAGCTACTGTTTTGACTTGAGCTTCTTAGTCAACTGGAAGACATACATCATCATGTAAACTCAAAATGTCGAATAAGTAACTGAGAAAATCATGTGAGGTGTTGTGTGAATTGACTTGGGATGGGACTGAATAAGTATAATCGGCATTCTTCAGGGTTTACCTATCTGTATACACACTGTGGCTAAATGGAGGAAAATGTTTGAGGTTATTCATAACCCGTCTGTTTTATGAAGAGTTTGATGGTAGGGCTAAACTCTGGAAGCTTAATGTGAGATTTTATGAAACTACTGCCAACTGTTCTAAAAGCTTAAGTTATTATATAAAGGCGTACTATTTAATTATCCTAATACTCTCCCACACTCTGAGTCTGATCTTTTTGCCTAGTACTAAGCGTGGACATATTTAATTTGGGAGGTAAATAGGGATCCGACAAGATTTGAACTCGGGACTTCCTCACTCTGATACCATGTAAGATTTTGTGAAATCACTATCAACTGTTCTAAAAGGGCGTGGTTTAATATTTAATTATTTTAGCACTCAAGAAACTTAGACATCTTTCCTTAAGCAAGAATCTCGAGTGAATTGGGTAAGACAATGTCACCACGACACTGGTTACGTTAATGAAGTAATCAAAGCTAGAAACTCCAAGAATTCTATTAAGAGTTATCTATACTGTGGATCGAAGAAAAGTAAAGGGTCACAAGACATTTGCTGAAGTGGCTGTGAAATTTTTCTCGTCATTACTTGGTGCTCCTGACAATCTGGATGGTGATTTGTCTGAATTACAAGATCAATTAGATTTCAAGCTCTTTAATGACCAAAGGGATGTTCCTACAGAACCTGTCACTTTTCAGGAGATTAAGCAAGAGTTATGGTTCACGAATGGGGGACATGTCTCCTGGAACAAGTGGTTTTATAGCGCCTTTTCGTTAGTCAGCTTAGGTTTTGTGTTTGGGAGGACTTTTTTGCTGTGATTATGGAGTTCTTTAAAACTTTGAGATGTCTCTGAAAGGTGAATACAGCTATGATCACTTTGGTTCCTAAGGATCCATTTATTTAAAGGAAAACTATCGCTGAAAAGTTTTTTTCTGACTTTTCATTGTTTTGATTACGGAAAATTAATTAATTTACGGAAAAAAATTTCATGGACCGATTAAACACAAGTTTAAATTGGGGAAAATTGACTTTCCATATTGGCAAAAAGGAAATTATTCTCCCCAAATAAATAAAAACTAATTATTTTCCTTGAAAATGATTTTCATCAACAATATTTTCTTTTATTATGAAGTTTTCAATGAAACAAATACACCCTAAATTATCAAATGTCTCAAAGATTTCTCAATTCCAACCCTAGCATTTAGTCTAAATGGATACTTTAATAGATGTTAAATTTATGTCTTGAGTTTGAACCCAAAAAGGAAAATTTTCTAATTCAAGTAAATTTTTTATTTTAAATAGGTTTAATGATTTCCAAGTTGGAGAAAATTTCCTAGTTGGAGAAAGTTTCCTGTTTCCTATTTTATTATGAAGTTTTCAGTGAAACAAATACACCCTAAGAAGTGGATGTTCTTTGTGGCCGGTCCAACGACTAGCTAGAGGAAGAAAGTAAGAAAAAAAAAAGAAAAAGAAAAGGAAAAAATAAAAAATAAATTTAAAAATTATTATTAAAAATTGTCCACGTTAGCGCTGGCTGCGCCATGTTGGACGGCCAGCATCCATGTCAGCAACGGCAGGCAAAATTTGCTAGATGTACCGAATTGACATAAATACAAAATGTTTAAGACTGAATTAACAAAAAAAAAATTAGGATTGAATTGGCACAATTGTAATAGATTTAGGACTTTTTTTAGTAATTTTCCCTATTATATAATAGGTGACACAATCGTAACAATTGAATAATAGATGATACGGATCTAGCCAATGGAAAATAAAAAGATTATTGATACAATTACTTATACATTGGAGGTGATCAACACACAGGTGGTCTGCCCAAAATTGACTTGAGCAATGCTCTTTACATGGAAAAATTTCGGCCCGCCCAATTTTGCCGGGGCCTGGCCCACCCTAAGGTGCTATACAAATAACATGTGATGGGCATGGTCGGCAATGAATTAGACTGGACTTTCCGGTTCATCCTAGCCCGAGCCCCGTCCAATGATTACTTTTATCGTTTTAACTTTAGGTAACATCTAAGCCTTTAGGCGAACCACCATGCACTAGACTAAATTCACTTTTCTCGTCTCCAATTCCGTGGATTGAAATCATTCAACCACGGCATCACTCATAGGCTAAGGTCTATACAATATTTTCTCAACTCAATCAAGTATGTATATAGATCAGGTGTACTAGATCAAGCTAATCACATTTCAAAAATTTGAGGAAAAACACGAATTCCCATACAAATCCTGTAATGTTATTGATATTTTATAGTGTCCACCATATTTTTCCGTAAATGTTTTCTCAACCACATAAATTCGTAGTAGCAATAGTGTAATTAGAGGTGAGCACCGGTCAAGGGTCAACCCGAAAACCGAACCAAATCGAACCGGCCGATTCTGGTCCGGTTCCCAGTTTGAAAATTTGGAACCCAAATATTACAGGTCCGGTTTCAGGTTCAGGGTGCTGAACCGGACGGAACTAGGGAACCGGTGTAGTTCAATAAAGATGAATAAGCTAGATGAAGGGGGGGTTTCTTTTTCGGTTGAGAAAAGCTGCACTGTGCTTCGTCTTCTTCCACTACAAAAAAACTGTTTTTTTCCAACAAAATTTCCAACGAAAAATTTGGAAAAATTCGTTGGAAAACGAATTTCCAACGAATTTTCCAACGAAAAAAAATTCGTTGGTAATAGGTCGTTGGAAATTTTTCCAACGAAAAATTTCAATTTTCGTTGGAAATTTGCGACGAATTTTATTTCGTTGGAAAATTCGTTGGAAAACTCGTGGCTAAATTCGTTGGAAAAATTACAAAAAAAAAATTTTTGGTCGAAAAATCGTGGAAATTTTTTTTCCAACGAAAAATTTTTAGTTGGAAAAATAACAAAAAAAAATTTTTTGGTCGAAAAATCGTGGAAATTTTTTTTCCAACGAAAAATTTTTCGTTGGAAAAATTACAAAAAAAATTTTTTGGTCGAAAAATCGTGGAAATTTTTTTTCCAACGAAAAATTTTTCGTTGGAAAAATTACAAAAAAAATTTTTTGGTCGAAAAATCGTGGAAATTTTTTTTCCAACGAAAAATTTTTCGTTGGAAAAATTAAAAGAAAAATTTTTTTGTTCGAAAAATTATGGAAATTTTTTTTCCAACGAAAACTTTTTCGTTGGAAAAATTACAAAATTTTTTTTGTTAGAAAAATCGTGGAAATTTTTTTCCAACGAAATTTTTTTTTTCGAATTTTTTTTTCGGAAATTTTATTTCAAAAAATGGCCCTCGCCGCCGGCGAGGGCCAGCATCGTCGCCGGCGAGCGCCGAGCTCGCCCAGATCTGGGCGAGCTCGAGCTCGCCGGCCATGGCGAGCTCGGCCCTCGCCATGGCCGGCGAGGGCCAGCCTCGTCGCCGGCGAGGGCCGAGCTCGAGCTCGCCCAGATCTGGGCGAGCTCGGCCCGCGCCGGCGACGAGCTCGAGCTCGCCCAGATCTGGGCGAGCTCGGCCCGCGCCGGCGACGAGCTCGAGCTCGCCCAGATCTGGGCGAGCTCGGCCCTCGCCGGCGACGAGGCTTGGTGGCGTCGGGGGCGGCCCATGGTGGCCTCGGGGGCGTCGGGGCGTTGGGGGCGTCGGGGGCGGCCCTGGATGGCGGCGGCGGCGCCTTTGGGGAGGGAGCTGACGTCGCGGAGGAGGAGGGGGGCGGCGGAGTCTTGGTGTCCATGGCGCCGGAGCCGGAGCCGAAGCCGGAGGAGGAGGGGGCGCAGCGGGGGAGGAGGCGGAGGGGGAGACAGAGGGGGCAGCGGGCGAAGGAGAAGGGGGCGGCGAAGGAGAAGGGGGCAGCGGGGGAGACAGAGGAGGCGGAGGGGGAGGAGGAAGGGGGCTTGCGGGAGGAGGAGGAGGAGGAGGAGGCGGCCGGGGGGGCGGCGGGGGCGGAGGAGGAGGAGGAGGAGGGGTCCAGGACGGCGAGGCGCTCGCAGAGGCATAAGGGGCAGAAGCCGGTGAAGCGCTCGTCGGGGTGGCGGTCGCAGGAGGTGGAGGAGCGCGGGGGCTGCGGGGGCTGCGGCGGCTGGAGCTGTGGCGGCAGTGGAGGCTCCGTCGTGGGATTCATAACCGGCGGTGGTGCTTGGTCCCCGCTCCACCGCAGCTCATGTTCAAGCTCCCTTTCTTCGGGGGGGTTCTTCCCGAAGAGAGCACGGACACCACAAGAGAGAGAGAGAAAGCGAGCGAGACAGACAGAGAGAGAGAGACAGAGAGAGAGACGCAGAGAAGGAGGAGGGAGGAGGGAGGAGGAAGGGGGTTTTAGCTTTTTAGAGAGAGAGAGAGGGAGAGGGAGGGAGACAGTGCGGGCGTGTGAACTGTTCGGGGCTCCAACGGACAGTGCGGAGGAGGGGGAAATTTTTTTTTTGTTGGAAATTCCGAATTAAATCAAATTTTTTAAAATCGTGGGAAATTTCGTTGGAAATTTCCAACGAATTTCAATTTTTCGGTAATTTTTTTTAGTGTACAATTTTCGTGGGAAATTTCGTTGGAAATTTCCAACGAATTTTTTTTTCGTTGGAAATTTCCAACGAAATTTCCCACGATTTTAAAAAATTTGATTTAATTCGGCATTTTTTATATTCGTTGGAAAATTCATTGGAAATTTCCAACGAAATTTCCAACGAATTTCAATTTTTCGGCAATTTTTTCATATTGTACAATTTTCGTTGGAAATTTCGTTGGAAATTTCCAACGAAATTTCCAACGAAAATTGTACACAAAAAAAATTACCGAAAAATTGAAATTCGTTGGAAATTTCGTTGGAAATTTCCAACGAATTTTCCAACGAATATAAAAAATGCCGAATTAAATCAAATTTTTTAAATTTGTGGGAAATTTCGTTGGAAATTTCCAACGAATTTTTTTTTCGTTGGAAATTTCCAACAAAATTTCCAACGAAAATTGTACACTAAAAAAAATTACCGAAAAATTGAAATTCGTTGGAAATTTCGTTGGAAATTTCCAACGAATTTTCCAACGAATATAAAAAATGCCAAATTAAATCAAATTTTTTAAATTTGTGGGAAATTTCGTTGGAAATTTCCAACGAATTTTTTTTCGTTGGAAATTTCCAACGAAAATTGTACACTAAAAAAAATTACCGAAAAATTGAAATTCGTTGGAAATTTCGTTGGAAATTTCCAACGAATTTTCCAACGAATATAAAAAATGCCGAATTAAATCAAATTTTTTAAATTTGTGGGAAATTTCGTTGGAAATTTCCAACGAATTTTTTTTCGTTGGAAATTTCCAACGAAATTTCCAACGAAAATTGTACACTAAAAAAAATTACCGAAAAATTGCAATTCGTTGGAAATTTCGTTGGAAATTTCCAACGAATTTTCCAACGAATATAAAAAATGCTGAATTAAATCAAATTTTTTAAATTTGTGGGAAATTTCGTTGGAAATTTCCAACGAATTTTTTTTCGTTGGAAATTTCCAACGAAATTTCCAACGAAAATTGTACACTAAAAAAAATTACCGAAAAATTGAAATTCGTTGGAAATTTCGTTGGAAATTTCCAACGAAATTTCCAACGAATTTCAATTTTTAGGTAATTTTTTTTGCGTACAATTTTCGTTGGAAAATTCGTTGGAAATTTCCAACGAATTTTTTTTCGTTGGAAATTTCCAACGAATTTTCCAACGAAAATTGTACAATATGAAAAAATTGCCGAAAAATTGAAATTCGTTGGAAATTTCGTTGGAAATTTCCAACGAATTTTCCAACGAATATAAAAAATGCCGAATTAAATCAAATTTTTTAAAATCGTGGGAAATTTCGTTGGAAATTTCCAACGAATTTTTTTTCGTTGGAAATTTCCAACGAATTTTCCAACGAAAATTGTACAATATGAAAAAATTGCCGAAAAATTGAAATTCGTTGGAAATTTCGTTGGAAATTTCCAACGAATTTTCCAACGAATATAAAAAATGCCGAATTAAATCAAATTTTTTAAATTCGTGGGAAATTTCGTTGGAAATTTCCAACGAATTTTTTTTCGTTGGAAATTTCCAACGAATTTTCCAACGAAAATTGTACAATATAAAAAAATTGCCGAAAAATTGTACACTTGAAATAGCCAACATGCATGATTTGGTCTCATCGATAGTGCCAAGATAGATAATGCAGAGAACTAGGGTTTATTCATTATATTGCCGTCCGGAATCAAACAACGAGCAACCTTGTAAGTATAGTTGAGAGAGAGAGAGAGAGAGAGAGACTTTGTTCAAAGAGAAGATTTACACTAATTTGGATTGTAGCTTGTAATTAATTGTGAAATCTGCATTAACTTCCGGGTTTGGCAGAAACCATTTACCGGGGAAAATAAAAAATTCATTTCGCGAGATTCAAAAGATCTTGCCTGTCTACTTACCCAAAAAAAAAAAAAAGATCTGGCTTGTCTTAATAGTTCGTATTCCCCTCATAATGCCGAGATTCATGTCCATCCTTTTTTGACTATGTCAAAGAGAAATTTAACTTTTAAGAGCACTTGTGAACACAATTTAAGGGATCTTGAAAATTCTTATTTCCACTTTTAATTAACTAAACTAATGTCCTAAGAGAACTTATTAACAAAACCCTTCATTTTGATCATGTTCACAGTCAATATTGTATCGACCAACCAAAAAAAAAAGTCAATATTGTATCTACCCTTGATATTAATGAATTGCTGGTGTTTAGGTTCACAATAAGCAATCACGTATGAGTTACTCATAGGATTTGTTTAATTAAATGAGTCGTGCGTACCTAATCAATCATGACACAACCTATATTGACCACTTTGTTTGGACTTGCAACTTTTTTCCTTCAAGGCTTCGTTTGTTACTCAAAAAATAAATTATTTAGAAAATATTTTCCTAAAAATGAACGTTTGTATCGCTTGAAATAATTAAATCAATGAAAAATACTTTCATTATCGATAATAATTTATATGTAAATATTTTCGTGGACGATAAAAATATCTTTTTCATTTCATTTTTGTAAGTGATACAAATGATCTATTTCTAGGGAAATGTTTTCCAAATCATTTATATTCCGCAAAACAAACACACCATATATTTATGAAGATAGCACAAATGGATATAATACGCTCACAAATTTATTTTAACTTAAGTAACTCAAAAATTTTTCTAAATTTAGATATTTTCATAAAATAAAAAAATTCATTAGTTTTCTTACTTTTCCCCTAAAATTAGTTTTTTTATGTAAATAATCACTTTTAGAATGTGATTTTTGTGAATAAGGGCCCCGTAAAACTGAATGTTATATAAAGGAATATAAAAAATGTCGAATTAAATCAATTTTTTCAAAATCGTGGGAAATTTCGTTGGAAATTTCCAACGAATTTTTTTTCGTTGGAAATTTCCAACGAATTTTCCAACGAAAATTGTACAATATGAAAAAATTGCCGAAAAAATGAAATTCGTTGGAAATTTCGTTGGAAATTTCCTACGAATTTTCCAACGAATATAAAAAATGCCGAATTAAATCAATTTTTTTTAAAATCGTGGGAAAATTTGTTGGAAATTTCCAACGAAAAATTTTTCGTTGGAAATTACCAACGAATTTTGCGACGAAAATTGTACAATATGAAAAAATTGCCGAAAAATTGAAATTCGTTGGAAATTTCGTTGGAAATTTCCAACGAATTTTCCAACGAATATAAAAAAGCCGAATTAAATCAATTTTTTTAAAATCGTGGGAAATTTCGTTGGAAATTTCCAACGAATTTTTTTTCGTTGGAAATTTCCAACAAATTTTCCAACGAAAATTGTACAATATGAAAAAATTGCCGAAAAATTGAAATTCGTTGGAAATTTCGTTGGAAATTTCCAACGAATTTTCCAACGAATATAAAAAATGCCTAATTAAATCAATTTTTTTAAAATCGTGGGAAATTTCGTTGGAAATTTCCAACGAAGAATTTTTCGTTGGAAATTACCAACGAATTTTGCGACGAAAATTGTACACTATGAAAAAATTGCCGAAAAATTGAAATTCGTTGGAAATTTCGTTGGAAATTTCCAACGAATTTTCCAACGAATATAAAAAATGCTGAATTAAATCAATTTTTTAAAATCGTTGGAAAATTCGTTGTAAATTTCCAACGAAAAATTTTTCGTTGGAAATTACCAACGAAATTTCCCACGAAAATTGTACACTATGAAAAAAATTGCCGAAAAATTGAAATTCGTTGGAAATTTCGTTGGAAATTTCCAACGAATTTTCCAACGAATATAAAAAATGTCGAATTAAATCAATTTTTTTAAAATCGTTAGAAAATTTGTTGGAAATTTCCAACGAAAAATTTTTCGTTGGAAATTACTAACGAAATTTGCGACGAAAAATTTTTCGTTGGAAATTTCCAACGAAATTTGCGACGAAAAATTTTTCGTTGGAAATTTCCAACGAATTTTCCGACGAAAAAATTTTCGTTGGAAATTTCCAACGAATTTTCCGACGAAAAAATTTTCGTTGGAAATTTCCAACGAATTTTGAGATTCATTGGAAAATTTGTCGCAAATTTGCGACGAAAATTTTTCGTTGGAAAATTTTTGTGGCAAAAATCCGTTTTTTTTGTAGTGTTCATCACTGAGCTGAGTCCCGCTCCATCGCGGCTGCTCGTTGGAATTATGAATTATCTTAGGGACTTTGTTCTTAAAATCTCGAAGTTTATGTACCCACTCCAGAAGATGCTGAAAAAGAAGCCACCTCCTTGGGGCAAGGATCAGACTTAGGCCATCAAGTCCTTCAATCTTGATTCTAAATATAGGGTAATCCAAAAGACATGGCGAGAAAAATCAAACTATTCCTAAGGAGATTTGGCCTAGTGCTTTCCAGGAAGAAGTGCCGTAGGATTATATATAAACATATAAATCGACCAAAGATGCCATCCGGCAAAGCCCAATCTAAGCTCTATGCAAATAATCATCATCAGCCAGTACAGTCACCTCAGCCTCTCAAGACCCTTGGGGTGGACCACTTTCTTACAATCCGTTGGATTACAACTCCCCATCTAATCTCCAGAATATAGCCAACTTGCTGCAACCAATAATTCCTCGCAAGAAATCCAATGCTCCTCAAAGAGAATCCAAAGTCAGCACCAACACTAGCAATTAAAGAGCATCTCCAGACTCCCCAAACATTAGAAGGCAGCAATATACTTCGGACATAAAGAGATGCATGTGTATAATAGATCTTGAAGAAAACAATCCTGATGATATCCATTCGTCTGGCAGTGATATTTCAAAGCTCTCATTAAAATTATTGTACTGTTAAGAATAAATGCGCCAACTATTGGCCAACTATGTGTTACCGTGCTTTGTAAGAGCATCTTTTAAATATGCATGTGAGTCTTGTATTGTTTCAATATGTGGTCGTGATAAAAGTCTATAATACCCTTGGCACCGCCTATATAAGGGTATCGTCCTTCAGTTGTTGAATAAGACCAGTTTTTGGGTAATTTCTATAGCTTTACACATCTCGAATGTCTTTCTAAACTCTTTCCCTTCTCTTCCTCAAGGTCTGGTGTCATTCGATGTGTAAAGCGGCATTGTTAGCTTGATAAAATGAATTGGTTGTGTGAGTATACTCTCCACTTATCACTCTATAGACCCTGTGGATCAAAAAAACTTTAGAGACTTGAAAGTTTTACGGAACAAATTCATGATATCTGGAGATTAAAACCAAGGAGGGCTGCCCATTCTTATTGAAGGCAATTTATGATCCACAAGCATAGCAACGTCGTACTTCAATATAGGCAAAAACTCTTCTAAGATTCATGATAATACCAAATTCTTAATGTGTGTCCAACACATGCGCACTGAGCGTGCGCATGCCACACATAGGTCTTGTGCTTGCAAATTAAAAAAAAAAAACGAGCCAAATGGCATTGCATGCGACCCACTACAATATGTTTAAATGATCCATTGATGTATAAGAAAATTCATTGATATATAGTAACGAGATACTCTATTTTTTTATTTTACCATTTTAAATTAAATGCCCAAAATTTTAAATATCTAATGATTTGTCGATGTTGTTGAGGGTAGAATTGGAAGACGAAATGTTTTAGATAAGATATGGTTAGGGTACAAGTGTTAATTTGAGATGTTTAAAAGCATGCTGATTTTTCGTTCTTTTATAGGCAGTATGGCATGGATTGGTGTGGGGAAAAGTACAAAAAAAGTCTTAAACCTATTGCATTGATATAAATTCAGTTATAAACATTTCAATTTGATCAATTTAGTCCTAAACCATTCACATTCGTACCAATTTAGTCTATACAGCCATTTTAGGTTGGAAATCGTTCATATGGACGCTAGTTATCCTACGTGGCACGGCCGGCGCTGACATAAATAATTTTTTAATATTATTTTTTAATTTTAATATTTCTTTCTTTTTTGCCTTTTTTGTCCCCGCCTTCTCCTTCTTTAGACCTGTGGCCGGTGACCGATGGCCGAGCCAGCGAGGGCATTACGACCCTCGACGGACATAGGGGAGGGTCGCCCTCGCCAGTGAGGGCAAGGGCTAGACACTCACGGCTTGATAGCGAGGGTGGCCCTCCCCCAGGCTGTGAGCTGTGAGGGTCCAAGGCTAAACCCTCATGGCCTAGGTGAGGATGGCCTTGCCAAAACTGGTGATCTAGCAAGTCATGACCACTCTAGCTAGATCTGATGAAAGCTACCCTCACCCAGGCCACGTGATGCCCTCGTTGGCCCTCGCCTGTGGATGGTGGCCGACCATAGCCACTGGCCACAAGCCCAAAGAAGGAGAAGATAGGGAAAAAAAAGAAAAAAAGGAAAAAAATTCAAAATTCAAAAAAATATATTTGAAAAATATTTAAAATTGTCCACATCAGCGCTGGCCATGCCACGTAGGACGATTGGTGTTCACGTCAACAATTTAGGACTGAATTGATACCAATGTGAAAAGATTTAGGATTAAATTAATCAAATTAAAAAGTTTAGGAACGAATTGGTGCAAATGCAATAAGTTTAGGACTTTTTTGGTACTTTTCCCGATTTGTGTCATAGGGTTGATTGATTCCCAGTCCGGTCCCACTCAGGAATTGGGAACCGGACCATAAGGATCAGTTCCTAGTTATGGAGCCGAGGACTGGTCTGGTCTAGTTCTCGAGCGGTCCAATGGGAGATGAAATTGAAATCAAAATGAAACCCCTCACACATATTCATATCTAGATATTGAGAACACAAACTACTCCTTTCCAACGATAAGTTCATGAATTTGACCACATCACAAACCCATTATGATACTAATTGGTCAGTATTGTACTCCCTTCGAGAGTTTATAGATTATTCACAGTGGTTAATTTTATGAGCGGCTTACCGAACACATAGGGCAAAGATAGAAAACGAAGTAACTCCAAGCGGGACACATGAGAAAGGAAGGGAAGAAATTTGCGTGAGAAATAAAAATAATAAATAAAATAAGAAATCATCAGTCTAGTTCAGGCGGTCCAATTCCCCCCAGAACTGGGGACCTCAATTTTATGGAACCGGGAACCAAACCGACGTTCTTTGGAACTGCCTAAAATCAACTGGTCCAGTCTAGGCGGTTCCGGATTCAGTTGGTTCGTATTATTCACCCCTAGTGTGTCATGTATAGAGCAATGTGCAAGTTTTCAATAACCATAGGATAGGAGGAGCATTTATAGAGAACGGTTGAAACTTACAATCATTAAATTAATAAAGAAAGAAAAGCATGCAAAAAACCCAATGGAAGAGAAGTTTCCCATTTAACAACCGGTCTCCCAAAAATTAGATAGACGAAAGTTACGCAGCTACAAAATTGAACGGCAGCTATAAAGTCGGCTCTTGACTTTTTTTTTTTTATGTACTTTAATTCTCAATCCACTCTTAGACTTTTACCTTGTCTCTTTCCATAATATGAGAGTCGAAACTTACATCTGAAACTAAATGTTCCCACTTCTAGCCCCCTGAGAAGGTGAGGAATTAAACTCTCTATCTCCCTTGTCCCCAAAAGGGTGGAGCCCAACGGTTGGCTCTTGACTTCTTGTGTGGAAACATTAGACGTTGGTTCAAGCGAAACTGAACAGCGCACAAGTATCACATGCACGTACCGACATCAACTTTATTACTATATGATAGTACTTTGAAAAATTTACTGGTTCACATGTAGAAGGAGACATTTTGGAGGCTATAAAAGCCCTATTTTCTGCATCATCTCCACTACACAGAAGCTACATCCTTTTTCACTTGCTCTTCAATGGTAACGATAAAGTTTCTTCTCCTCCATATCTTTGTACACGCCCTTGTTAGTAATCTGCTGCTCAAACGGATGAAAGTCCCCCAAGATGATGATCGAAAGGCAAGTCCACGTCCTCTCTCTCTCTTGAAAATTTTCTTGTTCAATTTTGTCTTATTTCTGACTGAAAAAGTACCAAAAAAGTCATAAATCTATTGCATTGGTATTAATTCAGTCATAAACTTTTCAATTGGACGAATTTATTCCTAAACCTTTTGGCATTTATACCAATTCAATTCATCCAACCAATTTAAGTTGGAAATCGCTGACGTGGACGCCGGTGGTTCTACGTGGCACCACTGACGTTGACATGGACAAATTTTATAATTTTTATAATAATTTTTTCAGATTTTTTTAGTGTTTTTTTTCTCTTTTTTTTCTTTTTTCTTTTTCTAGAAACTGTTGGCTGGCAAGGTCGCCAGCCAACCATCATCGACCACAAGCTGGTCTTGGCGAGGGCCACCACACCTTTGCAAACCATAGGCGAAGGTGTCGAGCCCTCGCCCAGATCTAGGCGAGGGCTGAAACCCTCGTCTGTTGGCCAGCGAGGGCATCACGGCCCAGACCAATCAAGGGCGTCGCAGCCCTTGCCCGCCACAAGTGAGGGCCACAATGCCCTCGCTTGGTTTGGGTGAGGGCTTCACCGCCCTCACCTATGGCAGGAAGGGATTTAGCCATCGCTTGGATCTAGGCAAGGCGTCGGCCCTCACCTAGATTTGGGCGAGAGCGTCAATCCTCACCTATGGCTGGCGAGGGCACGGCGGCCCTCTCCTGTGGCTGGTGAGGGCACGGGGGCCCTTGCCCAGACCAGGTGAGGGTCGTCGGCCCTCGCCTATGGCTGATGAAGGTTTCTGAAAAAAGAAAGAAAAGAAAAGAGAAAACAACATTAAAAAAATCTCTAAAAATTATAAAAATTTGTCCACATCAGCGCCGACGGTGCCACGTAGAACCGCCGGCGTCTATATCAGCGATTTCTAGCCTAAATTGGCCAGTTGGATTGAATTGGTACCAACGCAAAAGTGTTTAGGACTAAATTGGTCTAAATGAAAAGTTTAGGACTTAATTGGTATAAATGCAATAAATTTATGATTTTTTTGGTACATTTCCCTATTTCTAACATAAAGTATTCTCTTTTGTTTAAGTAAAATTCTTGCCTAAAGAGCATTTCGATAGATCGAGTAAATCTAATCGAACCTTCATTAATCCTATGAATTCCACACCTTAATTTGATAAATGGAATAGACATCAATAGGAATTATGCATATTGATCGATGACAACTCGCCGAATTTAATATATAGAATGCTAACACTGTGTTTTATGAGGTATGAATCGAATAATTACCAAAAATATCTTAAATTTATTGTATAAATGTAAATTCAATCCTAAACTTTTTAATTTTGTCAATTTAATCCAAACATTTTAATGATTTGCCAATGTAACCTTTTGGCCAATTTTGGATGAAAATCGCAAACGTGAATGCCAGCTGACCAACCTATGTGGCATGGTCGGCACTGACGTTGACAATTTTTGCAATTTTTTTCTTACTTTGTTTTTTTTCCTTTTTTCTTATTCCTCAGTAGTGACCATAGAGGTCATCGGTCACAGCCCACATTGAAAAAGAAAAGAAAGAAGAAAAGAAAAAAAAATTAGAAAATTTTTAAAAAGTGCAAATATTGTTCACGTCCAGCATCCACGTTAGCGATTTCCTGCTAAAATTGGCCGGAAGATCTATATTAATAAATCGTCAAAAGATTTAGGACTAAATTAGTTATATTGAAAAGTTTAAGACTAAAGTGATCATGTACAATATATTTATGACTTTTTTGATAATTGTTCCGATCTAACTCTTTTTCTTTTTTGTCTGTCCTACTCTAACTCTCAACGAATTCTCAAACTTTTGCCTTGCCTCTTGCAGGGCATGGGAGTCAAAATCTACATTTGAAACTACACATCTCCACCCCTAGTCCGTCTATCTTAGACCTGAGCAACTATATTCATCTCGCTAAGAGCACCTTCTTAGTCATTACACATTTCTCTTACATGTTTCAAATGTCTCCCTAATACGCAACCAGGCCTTCATTGTGTATATGGATGCCCGACTCAAAAATGATGTTTTCGCATCGTCACCTCACCACATCAACATGCTCCAAAAAATCACTAGTAGGCTAGACAATCAATAACCAATTCGTATTTTATGTTACGGAAGCCAAGCGATTAAACAAAATTTGACAGAACAAGAAAATAAATCGGATACCAGATTTACGTAGTTCGATCGTAATGACCTACATTTACGGGGAAAGCAGTAATGAATTCCATTATAAATCAAGCGATACAACGAAAATTATAACCATACTCGAGTCATTCAAACACTCTAAGTATTTTTTAAGCCCCAATTACACTCAATAACTCACGCAGTGTTTAGTCCCATAATTTTTCACGAAATAATATCGCAATCTCGTGAAGGAATTATACACAAGTCTTACCACAAGATTTAATCGCTATAAATACTTGAACTCTTGGTATAATTTCACGAACAAAATCATGGATGTATTGCCAAGCACCCAGCACTTATGGATGATCCACGGCACTTAGATAGGTAATGGCGCTTCAAGAGGACTTCTCTGTTCAAAGCATCCCCTGACCTATAAATAATATATGGTCAACGAAGTCAACCTCGTAAAGTAAAAAAAAGTAATCCACGTTCAGGATCCAAAAAGGATACGGTCAACAGGTCAAACTTGATGAACTTCCCCCCTTCGGATAAACTTTAGCCGTGACTTGCACTAGAAATAGGAAAGAATTTATTCTTTCTACTTTCCTTTTCCAACGTGAAGTCCAACAAGAGATATCAACCAGGAAGGAAATCCCACTCAGGAGATATTCAGCATTTGGTCCAATTCAAAATACACGTTGGACTTTCCAACTTCGGTGGCCGAAGAAGCACATATTAGGAAACCTTATTTCCGAAACTCGGTCTTACGTTAATTAATATTTCTAAAATTTAGATTTTTGCTTTGGGCTCAAACTCGAGACATATGCTAGCATTTTATATATTTTAGGTATATTTATATAGCTTATCAATAACCAAAATTTTGGTGGAAAACCCGTTTTTGCTACCTTTCCTTATATAGCTCGGTACCATCCGAAAAGAAATTATTTCCACATTTATCCCACCTTTCACGTGGGATTTTTTCCATCCGGATTGTATCCATGTTTTATCCGGCCTTATCTTATCTTGGACAACAATCAAACATTGGATAGAATAAAATTTACCTTGTCCAGACTTTCACCCTAGTCACCAACAACCATGGCCGTAGTATTCATTTGGCTTTGGTCTAGACCAGACCGAACCATTTCATAAGAAGTTTCGGAATTTGTACAGCGAAGATCCCTCGAAGCATCTGCTCTGTAGCTAAAAAGGGAGCTTCGATGGATTTTGCTGCAATGTTAACGGAAGAGGAAGCGAAGAAGATGGCTGGTAATTAACATCATGGTTTAGTCTATCATAAATTTACATATATATATATATATATGTATATATGTATTGCTTGTAACAAATACAAAATCATTTCTGTGGCACAAAACTTAGGATTGGAGGGCGTGGTGTCCGTGTTCCCCAGCCAGAAGCAGCAGCTCCACACCACAAAATCATGGGACTTCATGGGCTTCTCACGACAATTGAATAGATCGGAAACAGAAGGCAATGTCATCGTCGGAGTGGTCGACACTGGCGTATGGCCGGAATCGGAGAGTTTCAGTCATGAAGGGCTGGGCCCGCCGCCGAGCAAATGGACCGGCACTTGTTAAACTTCAAACAATTTCACTTGCAACAAAGTACGTCATTATTTAACATTCTTCTTAAGAAAATTACATGAATATATCTTATGTGTGTATATATATTATATGCTTTAATGTGCTGCCACAACGATATTTATGTTCGCGAGCCGGTTGAGAGATTGTTGTCACATTGACATTTTCTTAAAAATGGTAGATAAAAAAAATTGAACAAACTTCTATTTGACTATAAATTTTAGTTGACTTGACTCGTTTCATCCATTGATTGATTGATAGATTTCTCTTGGTCGTTTTTTAATTCGCATGCATAATTTTATGGTCAATTAGAACCGTCTTCTCAATGGGTTTAATATTTTTACTTCGTTTCTGTACAATCTCCAAAAAAAAAAAAGAAAAGCAAAGTACTGAATCGGAAAATCAAGAAACGTATGATTAGAAGTATCTAAACTTTGTATTGACTATATTAAAAAATTAAAACTATATATGTTATGAAGCTAGAGAGATGAGACGACAGAATCAAGAAGGAATATGAAGTATCACATCAATATGATAATGAATACACTCATATGTCCAATTATTTTTATACCAAGGTTATAGGGGCAAAATACTACCAAGTAGACCACAAATATCCAAGGGATTTTGTATCCCCAAGAGACTCCAATGGCCATAGGTCGCACACGGCGTTGATGATAGCCAGAGGTGAAGTAAGTATGGCCAATCTATTTGGCCTGGCTCAAGGCACGGCTCGCGGCGGAGTTCCATCAGCCTGCATAGCGGTGTACAAAGTGTGTTGGTCCGTTGGTTGCTATGATGCTGACATCCTTGCCGCATTCGATGATGCGATCGCCGACGGAGTAGACATCATTTCCGTCTCGATCGGGTCCCCCGCCAGAGACTATTTGAGGGATCCGATTGCAATAGGAGCTTTTCATGCATTGGAAAAGGAATACTCACATCAACTTCTGCAGGCAATAATGGCGGATCCAAGTTTACCTCCATCACTAACTTCTCGCCAAGGAATACTCTCAGTCGTTTGGATCCAAGGAATACTCTCAGTCGTTGCTAGCACCATCAACAGGAAGTTCTTCACTAAAGTGCTATTGGGTAATAATAAGACTTGCGAGGTAATAAAAGTTCTCTCTAAAAAGAGTAGTTACCTTCTGGGTTCGATCTTGCACGTAGAGAACAAAATTTTCTGCAGACTAAATCGTCTAATTCAAGCCAAAAATATGTGGGACTCACAATGGTCCCCTTTGGAAAGCACCGGTTCCCATGCAATTATTCCACCGTGATTAGTTCTGATTACCATATCGTCCATAAATTAGGATGTACAAGATATTCTCCTAAGTAGCACATGTAAAAGATTTGTTTTCTATCACTACAAAAAAAAAAAATTTCCGACGAAATTTCCAACGAAAAATTCTGAAAAATTCGTTGGAAAACGAATTTCCAACAAATTTTCCAACGAAAAAAAATTCGTGGGTAATTCGTCGTCGGAAAATTTTCCAACAAAAAATTTCAATTTTCGTTGGAAATTTGCGACGAATTTTTTTTCGTTAGAAAATTTGTTGGAAAACTCGTTGCTAAATTCGTTGGAAAAACTACAAAATTTTTTTTGGTCGAAAAATCGTGGAAATTTTTTTTCCAACGAAATTTTTTTTTTTTGGTCGAAAAATCACCCTCACCGCCGGTGAGGGCCAGCCTCGTCGCCGGCGAGCTCGGCCCTCGCCGGCGATGAGGCTGGGCCTCGCCGGCCATGGCGAGGGCCGAACTCGCCCAGAACTCAGCCAGATCTGGGCGAGCTCGAGCTCGCCCAAAAAGCTCGCCATGGCCGGCGAGCTCGAGCTCGCCGATTTGATCCCTCCCGGAGCTCACCGTCCATGGCGATCATCTCCGACTTCGAGAAGGAAGAGGAGAAGCAACCTGAGGCCAAGCCCTCGGCCTCCTCCTCCTCCTCTGCCACGGCGGAGTTCAGCGCGAGGTTCGATCCATCCGGCCCGCTGGGGTTCATCGAGGAGGCCTTTGAGTTCGAGGCCGAGCGGAGCGAATTCCTCGCGCATGTGGGGGCGGAGAGGGACGTCGCGGCGGTGTTGAGGGCGGTGAGGGAGAAGCAGAAGCAGAAGCAGAAGCTAAGGTAGGTCGAGAGGGAGAAGAAGAGGGAGCGGGAGAGGGCTAAGAAGGCGAAGGCGAAGGCGGCGGCAGCGGCTAAGGAAGTGGAGATGAAGGATGCAGAGGAAGAGAAGGAGGAGAAGAGTGGAGCGATAGGTAAGAGCTTTTAAAATTGTACACACTAAAAATTGAAATTCGTTGGAAATTTCCAATGAAAAAAATTCGTTGGAAATTTCCAACGAATTTTTCAAAGAAAATTGTACACACTAAAATAATTGCCCGGAAGATCTAAAATTCGTTGGAAATTTCCAACGAATTTTCCAACGAAAATTGTACACACTAAAATAATTGCCCGGAAGATCTAAAATTCGTTGGAAATTTCCAACGAATTTTCCAACGAAAATTGTACACACTAAAATAATTGCCCGGAAAATTGAAATTCGTTGGAAATTTCCAACGAATTTTCCAACGAAAATTGTACACACTAAAATAATTGCTCGGAAGATCTAAAATTCGTTGGAAATTTCCAACGAAAATTGTACACACTAAAATAATTGCCCGGAAAATTGAAATTCGTTGGAAAATTCGTTGGAAATTTCCAACGAATTTTCCCACGAATTTAAAATATGCCGAACAATACCGGGTTTTTTTGAATTCGTCGCAAAATTCGTTGGAAATTTCCAACGAAAAATTTTTCGTTGGAAATTTCCAACGAATTTTGCGACGAATTTTTTTTTCGTTGGAAATTTCCAACGAATTTTGCGACGAAAAAATTTTCGTCGGAAATTTCCAACGAATTTTATTTTTCGTTGGAAAATTTGTCGCAAATTTGCGACGAAAATTTTTTCGTCGCAAATTTTCGTGGCAAAAATGCAGTTTTTTTGTAGTGTATGTACCTAACATGTGATGTAGTAAATCAAATTGGCAAGGAATCTCCATAAACACCTTTGATCTCAAAAGTAAGATGTATCCATTGATTAATGGAGGCCATGCTCCCAATGTCTCTACTGGACTCGATGCGTCCATATCCAGGTAATTTACTGACCACCGAAGACTATTGTAAATTCCGCCAACGGTCACTAATTTCCGTGCATCTTGCGATCAAGTCACTAAATTTTTTAGGGATGCTAAACAAACTAAAGACTTGAGTTTTTATCTGAAGAAAATGCTCTCTGGGAACATTGGACCCCAACTTGGTGAGGGCAAAATTGTGTTCTGTGATGCTCTTGAGAATAGAGGACCATTCTTTGCTGGTGCTATTGGTGCTTTGCTGCAAGACTATGGACCCAAAGACAGTGCCAACTCTTTCCCCATTTCCACGTCTTACATAGACCCAAAGGCCGGCAACGATATCTACTTGTACATGAGCAACACCAGGTCTTCTTTTTTTCTAATTCCCTTTCTTTTCTTTTCTATTTGTTGCCTTTCGCACAAAAAAGCTTCAGTTGATCCAATTATGGCAATGGCGTGAGCACTAAATTGTTTGAAAACTCTCTTAGCGGCCCAACGGCACCCATATGCAAGATCTATGAGGGACCCGATGAGTTTGTGCCCTACGTGGTGTCCTTTTCATCGAGGGGTCCAAACCCAGTTACATTTGATATTCTTACGGTAATTTTACATGTTATATTAGTCTACAAGATTGTGAATGGAGAGTTGTATGAACCAACATTGAACTTATATGGTATTCCTATAACAATAATATGGGATATCTTGTTAATTACAGCTAGATTTGGCGGCCCCAAGTGTTCATATTTTGACTGCATGGTCTTTGGTCAATCTGATTTCGCAGGTTCAGGGAGATGTCCAATATGTGCCCTACAACATTATATCAGGGACATCAATGGCATGTCCATATGCAACTGCAATCGCGGCTTACATTAAGTCATTCCAGCCCTCATGGTCTCCTACTGCTATTAAGTCTGCTCTTATGACCACTGATAATGTTTATTATATTGTTGAATGAATTCGATTTTCTTATGGCCAGATTGACAATTTTGAAGTAGAACGGACGAAAATGTGCTACAAAAAGATGCACGAAAAGCTATTTATCTCTCTGGTCAAATGCCGAACCATTTGAAAAGTAGCATCATCTAATGTGTTGAGCACTCCACGAATGATCTGATGTGAGTACATTGACTAATCTGGTTTGAGGACGATACCATCATTTGTCATTAGTGAAAATTAGGACCAATAACAGACTTTTGTTAGTGCAGGTCTAGTGAGTTATGTTTCTAATGGCATTGTGCAAAGCACACCAAAAACCCCAGGAAGCTCACAATTTTTCATATTTCACAATATGAAAAAAAAAAAGACATTTATTGGGCCTGATTCACTTTCGTTTCTTGATAATTTCTAGCTCTTCCCATGAGTGCGGACATCAACTTTGAAGCCGAATTCGCATATGGGGCAGGCCACCTTCACCCCGTTCAATCGCTAGATCCTGGCTTGTTGTACGATGCCAATTAATCTGATTATGTCAACTTCTTATGCGGAAAGAATTACAGCACGGAAAAATTGCGACGGGTCACAGGTGATAATAGCACTTGCTCGGGATCAAACAATGGAACAGCAGCTTGGGACCTGAATTATCCATCATTTGCACTTTGTACTGCAACGAAGGCCTTTAACCGCGCCTTTACGAGGATAGTGACAAATGTCGGGTCACCTACATCAACGTAAACCTCTGTTGTTGAAACTCCACATGGGATCAAAATCAAAGTTATACCCAGTAACTCGTCTTTCTCAAGTATTGGACAGAAACTGGCTTTCAGGGTAATGGCTGAAGGGAAGTTGGACGGAGACATCCATTCTGCTTCTCTAACATGGGCTGATGAGGAACATTAAGTAAGAATCCCCATTGTCGCATTTTCTTGTCAAATGATTATATAGTCATCTTGAACCTTGTAATGTAATTGCAATCGAACATTCGATGCTCCACAAAAATAAGAGGTAAGAACATGATCAGTGATGTGATAGTACGGCTATGCTTTCTGGGGATTTTGATGATGCTTTGACAGGGCGACCTAGTATTTCAATAAAAGTTTGATGGGCAAACTTCTTCTCAAAATCTAGTTCTGCATACTCTGATAGAAGTTGGGATCGACCCCAACCGTTGCTCGATAATAGCATTAGTTGTTTGATGTTCTTCTCTTACAATTGGGTCCATGTTGTCCCAAGACAGGTCTCATCCCACAAAAAACGTGCTACAAACTCGGATGTAAGCAGCGGATACTTCCTATTATTGCGAGACCAATTGCTTTTATTGCCACTATCCCGTCCTTCGCAATGCTCTTTCTCACAAGTACAACATGAAAACTTGTGCTACTAGATACTTCATTGAAGTTGAGCGAATATTCGTAGGTGATTTCACCAGAGATCATTTTCCAGTAGAGCTTGCTTGATTGCATTGAGCTTGCTTGAACGACATGCTCAAGAAAACAATATTTTTTGTTTAACAAAGATAGTACAATATATGCGATTATTATGACCAAAGCGGAAACTATAATGAAATTAAAATTGATAAGAGTAAAAGAACACACAGATTTATGTGGAAAACCCTTGTAGAAAAATTACGGGGAGAAGAGAAGCAAAATCCACTATGGAAATTCAAGGATTACAAAAGGTAGCTTAAAAACCTTAAGGCTCTTCTAATTTCTACTTCAAACCTAATAACTTGAGAAAAACAATATATATACAGCCTAAGCCCTATGCTACCAACTCTAAGGCTCCGTTTTTTTATTGCAAATGATGTGATATTTTTGAAAAATATTTTCCAAAAAGTTATTTTCTAGGAAAATGATAATATTTTTCGTCATTTGATAAGGAAAATTTCATTTGGTCGAAAATTGCCAATGTGGATGCCAGCTATCCTATATGGCACAACCCTGAAGTGGACATTTTTTGTAATTTTTTTAAACAATTTTTTAATATTCTTTATTTTTCTTTTCTTTCTTTCTTTATTTTTCTTTTCTTTATTTTTCTTTTTCCTTCTTCCTCCACCGTTCACAAAGCCTAGGCGACTGCCGGCAACAAGCAACAGGTGAGGGCCAACCTCGCTAGCTCTGAGGTAGGCGAGGTTAAGCCTCACCCGAGGCTGGCCATCATCGAGGCCTGGCAACCGACAAAGGAAGAAGGAAAAAGAAAAAAATTTAAAAAAATTTGGTCTCGATGGACTTGAGCATGGACATTGAGGACCAAGCACGAGCGTCGAGGGCTAGCCTCGGGTAAGGCCTAGCGACCGATAGAGGAAGAAGGAAAAATAAAAATAAAAATAAAAATGAATTTTGGTCTCGATGGACTCGAGCATGGACGTCAAGGACCTAGGCACGAGCGTTGAGGACCTAGACTCAGCCTTGATATCATCGGGCCTGGCGTCCCAGGCTTAGGCATTGGTCTCTTAGGCCTAGCCTTGATACACCCAAGCGCGGCCTAGATGAACCTGGGCCAGCCTCGATGGATCCAGGCTTAGGCCCCGTGGACCTTTCCCCATTGCCAAGGGCGTTGGTGTTCATGTGCCCAACCACAGAGTTTTTGGTCCAAGCATTGATGCCTAATCATAATTTGGAAAATGATTTCTAATTTTTTAAAGAGGAAATCATTTCCCTGAATTTAAGATTTGGTAGAAAACATTTTCCGTTAACTAGGAAAACATTTTCCATTGGCTCATTTTCGTAAGCGAACCAAACGTCGGAAAATGAGGAAAATGATTTCTCGAAAAATGTTTCCTCGAAACAAATAGAGCCTAAATCTACATTTATTTTTCTCAAGTTAGGTTGCCACAAATTTCAACACAGGTATCAAAACTCAATTTGGGTCATAACGTATTCAACACATCCCCACCTTGGCTTGAATTCCTTAAATAGATATAGGCATCAAACAATCTTTTCCTCCTACTAAAGTAAAATTTAGTTGCAGCAAACATTAACCAAATCCAAGCGGCACTTGAATTTGACAATAGGCAAGGATTTGGTCAACATATCATATGGATTGTTTCTCTACTAATTTTCAAGACTTTACTATAGCCATAAGCTAGAATGTCTCGAATAAAATGATATCGCACATCAATATACTTTTGTCCTCTCATGATACATCTAATCTTTAGTAAGATGTATAGTACTCTGACTATCACAGTGGACAAAATTCACACCACGATCCACACTGAGCTCTCCAAATAAGCCTCTTAAACATATAGCATCTTTAACTGTCTATGTAATAGCCATATATTTTGCCTTTGTAGTAAACAAAGCAACCGTATGTTGTAAAGTATCTTTCCAATTGACTACACAACCTCTAATAATAAAAATATACCCAATCAAAGACCACCTCTTATCAAGGTCACCGGCATAATCAGAATCAATATATCATGTAAAAGTATCACCAGTTTCCCCAAACTTTGAACAAAAATTAGTACCCTTTCGAATATTTCAAAATCCACTTCATAGCTTGCTAGTGAACTTTGCATGGGCATAATAAATACCTACTTACCACGCTAACATCATGTGAATATCAAGTGGAGTATGAAATATTTGACATATATTTATCTCTTCATTTGTGTGTGGACATAAATTCCATATATTAGATTTATCTTTTGTTGCGATCAACATGTCAACAACATATAATAAAAGATAAATGAAAGAACCATTTGGAAGTTTGCACAAATATACACAACTATCATATTTGCTCCTACAATAGCCAAGTTGCACTGTAAATGAATCTAACATTTTATACCACTCTCTAAGTGATTACTTCAAGCCATATATTATAGACTTCTTCAATTGACCAACATGATCTTCCTTACCTTTAAACTGAAAACCCTCTAGTTGACCCAGATAGATTTTCTCTTCAAGCTTACCATACAAGAAAGTTGTTTAACATCGAGCTGTTTCAACTGTAAATCATGGATAACACCTAATGCAAGAAAATCTGAATGGAGTTATGTTTAATGACAGGTGAAAGCACATTATTAAAATCAACTCCCTCAATCTAACTATAGCCTTTAGCAAGTGGACAAGCTTTGAACCTAATATTTTCAACTCCGGGATACCTTCTTTTCTTTTTAAAATCCATTTGCAGCATACAATTTTTTTTCCTTTTGGTGGCTTGATAAGCTCCCAAGTCTCATTCTTTTCAAGAGATTCCATTTCTTCGTTCATAGTGACCGACCACTTTGTTGAATCTTTTGAAGAGATGGTTTTCTTATAGGTTTTAGATTCACTCTACTGACTCTGCGACTGAAATAGTATAAGTAACAAAATCTGAGTACCCATACTTCTATGGAGGCTTCACTATCCTTTAATAGAATATTATTCCTCTTTAAGTTCTTCAATCTCAATATTATCGGTAGACTATTGAACTAGTTGCAAAGAAATTACTTCAAGCTGCACCTTCTCCATAGCACTTTCTAGATTTTCATTGTCATGAAAAGTCGATTCCTTACCAGGATAGAGCATAGCAGACTCATCAAATGTAATACCTCTGCTGATGATAATCTTAGATGAATCAATAGACCAAAGTCTGTAACCCTTTACACCAAAAGCATAATCAAGAAAATTGTATTTCATTGCTCTAGGTTCTAGTTTCCCCCATATGTTAGACATCTAAATACTTGAAAATAAGAATAATCAATAGGTTTATCTGATCATATCTCCTCAGACGTCTTGCACTCAATAGATGTGCAAGGAGAATAACTTACCAACTAGCAAATTGTATTGATTGCCCGAGCTCACAACTCTTTGCCCAAACCAGCATTAGACAACATGCACTTTGTCATTTCTAATGAGCTTTTGCTCATGCATTATGCAAAACCATAATGTTAGGGCATATTCATTGTATTATAATGCCTCGCAATGCCTTCGTTTTTTCAGAATTCATTAAACTCACCTCCACAAAATTCCAACCCATTATATGTTCTTAGCCTCTTGATCTTCTTACTGGTCTACTTCTCGATCAATGTTTTCCATTACTTAAATGTAACAAAAACATCACTCTTTTATTTTAAAAAATAGACCCAAACTTTCCTTGAAAAATCATTAATGAAAGTGAGTAGATAGCTTGAACCAAGAACTTTTGAAGGAACTTTTGTAGGACCCCAAAGACCACAATAAATATAATCCAAAGTGCCCTTTGTTGTGTGAATTCATGTTTTGAAATTGACCCTTTTCTGTTTCCTAAAAACACATTGCTCACAAAAATCCAGTTTTTCAATTTTCTGACCACAAAGAATACCTCTCTTACTCAGCACATCCATCCCTCTAATATTCATATGACCTAATCTCATACGTCATAATTTATTGATGTCTGATTCTGTTATGGCGACTGAGACTGTAGCTGAACTAGTAACTGTAGTACCTTGCAGCTGACATAAAGTGCCAATTTTCGGAATAAAGACATTAGGAGTGCCATAACTTTTGTATAGCGCTCACTTAAGTACCATAACTTTTTTTTTTGCTCACTTAAATACCACTTCCAGCAAAAAGTGATCACTTGAGTGCCAACTACCATTTGTAGCCAGAAAATCTGAAGTGGACGTCGGTCGTGCTACATGGCTTTGCCGGAGTTGACGTGAATAATATTTTAATATTTTTTGAATTTTTTATTTTTATTTTTCCTTTTTCTTTGTAAATCTTTTTTCATTACCGGCGAGGGTCACTGGCAACCCTCGCCGGCTGCGAAGGCCTTGCCTAGATTGGGTGAAGGGTCGCCTTGCCCTCGGCTGCGAAGGCTCTGGGCGAGGCCGCGAAGGCCATCGTCAGATCTGGGCGGCCGCATGCAAGGTGGCCTTGCCAGATCTGGCGAGAGCTTTTGCCGCCTCGCTCACGACCGCGAAGGCAGTAGCTAGATCTGGGTGGCCACGAGCAAGGCGGCGAAGGTCTTGCCTAGGGCCTTCGTGGCTACGAGTGAGGCGACGAAGGCTTTCGCTAGATCTGGTGAGGTCGCCTTGCTTGCGACTGCCCAGATCCGGCAACAGCCTTCGCGGCCTCGCCTGCCGCTGGCGATGCCACTACGACCTTGCCCAAGGCCTTCGCGGCCAAAGGTAAGGCAACCATCGACCAATCTGCACGAGGCCTTCGTAGCCGGCAAGGGTCGTCGGTGACCCTCGCCGGCATTGAAAAAATAATTGCAAAAAAAGGAAAAATAAAAAATAAAATGAAAAATTCAAAAAATAAAATAAAAAACATTTAAAAAATCCACGTCAGATGGAAAATTAATAAAAAAAATCTACGTAGGATGGTTTGCCAGAAATGTCACTCAAATGATCTATTTTCGCTGAAAGTGGCAGTCAAGTGATCATGTTTTACAGGAAGTGACACTTAAGTGAACAAAAAAAAGTTATGATATTTAAGTGATCTTTTTTTTTTGTCAAAAATAGTACTTAAGTGAGTGAAAAAAAAAGTTATAGCGCTCAAGTAAGCACTGTACGAAAGTTATGACACTCCTAGTATCCTTATCCTGTCAATTTTCAATCATTTCATCAACAAAAGTGGACCTCTCATAATCTTCATAACTTCACCTTCAACCGTAAACCTACAACCATTAGCATTAAGTGTACCTAGAGAGATGAGGTTCTTCATCAAATTAGGAACATGTCTAACATTTTCCAAGGTTTCGATCTTGCCGTCATGCATCTTAATGTTGACAATTCCAATCCCAACTGCTTTGCTTTTAGCGTTATTTCCTATTAGAATAGCTTCACCATTATATCCCTTATAAGTGGAGAACCAATCATGATTAGAACACATATGATACGAACAACCTGAATAAAACATCCAACAATCACTAAATTTGTCTTTATCATCTACAACCAATAACCAATCTTCGTTCTTTTCTTCAGCAACACCAACTGGAGCTGAATTTCCATTTCATTGATTTTATGTGTTCTGGTAGTTCTGATTGTTTTGCCGATTAGTATTCAATTGATTTTTCTAATTCAGATTATTTTCTCTTTGCTGTTTTGCCTTTAGTTTCAGACTAGATATTCCCCTTAGACGTACAGTAGTTGCAAGTCGGATCCTTATGCCTTGATTTTGACCTACTTCTACCGCCATCGCTTGTCTCAACAAACCTTCCCCTATGAACTAACAGTGATGGTCTCTCTAAATTTCTTGTAAGCGGGAAGTAGTGAAAATAACAGCAAACCTTCCCTAGGCCGCGAGTGGCAAGGGCAACTCTCGTTGGCATTTTCTAGCCCTCACCCGAGCCAGCAAGGGTCATCGTCGAGGCTCGCGGCCTAGGCGAGGGTCGCTCTCGTCAGATTTGGCAACGATTGGACCCTCGCCGTCGACCTCATCAGATTTGGCGAGCGCTGAACCCTCGCCGTTGCCCTCGCCAGATTCGGAGAGGGCAGCTCTCGCCCAACCCGTGAGCCTCAAGGGTGGCCTTCGCTAGCTTGGGCGAGGGCTATGACGCCCTCACCAGACACTGGCCACAACCAGGAAGGAAAGAAGAAAAAGAAAAAAAATTTCTCTTCTATTTCTAATTATTGTTCTCGGAATCAAGAATCAACTTTTTTTTTTTATTTTTGGTTATTTTCCTAAACTGATTCTGGGAACAAATTTGTATCCGGAGACAAAAAATTTACCAAATGGATTTTTATTCTTTTTATGTTCTCGAGAACAAAATAATAGAATCAGTTACTATTTGGCAAGTTACCAAACACATCCTTACTTTTCCCTCTCTCTTTCTCCCTTTTCTGCTCTATTATGTCTTCCTCAATCCCCCCTCTTCTCTCTCTCTTACCCTTGTCTGCTTTATTCTCTCTCTCTTCCCTCACAATATTTTCTTCTCCCAAAAAGTGAAAACACAAATTTCACCAAGCCGGTGAACTCAGTTACCCCTTGATGTCCTCCACAGCGTGCTTGGCGAGCTCGCCAAGGAATACAAGCCGAACATCCATCAAGATCTCCAAGAGGTGATGATGGTCGGCTTCCTGCTGTAGCGCGAGACCAAACCAAACCAAACCGCATTTTCAATTCGGAATCATATCCGGTTCATGTCACCTTTTTCGGTTCGGAGCAAGCACACATCCAAACAATTCGGTTCAATTCTTCAAAAAATCCGAATCGAACCATACCGTTGACACCTCTACCTATAATGGCATTATTATTTAAACAAGTCAAAAGCCTAAAATTTATGGGGAAGTGAAAATTGCTAAAGGCACAACTAAGGAAGAACCCCTTCGGGTGCGGCATCAAGTCCTTACATCAAAGTAGTGTGTTCAGGTCCGGACTCTTCGATTGAGCCAGATATGGCTCATTGTCACTAAACTCCTTCCAGAGAGATCGAGAGAGAGAGAGAGGCGCCGTGGTGGTGGCTTGTTTGACTAGTGATGGCTTCATGGTTTGTAGCCGCAGAACAATGGACGGCGGCAGTGATGCCCGATGGGCACGGTGGCGAGCGACGGTCACGGTGAAAAACAGACTGAAGGAGGACTGAAGGAGAAAACGAAAGGACAAGAAGAGAAGGGAGCCAACAGGATAGAGACGATGGAGATGGGGGACTCGGGGGATAGATGGGATGTGTGTTTTGTCGGATCAATGGGAGGATTTGCTCATCTTTTCTTGGCTGAGAGAGATGCTATGGAGGTTATTTTCCAAATTAAGCTTATATTTAACAAAAAAAAACTAAATAATTTAAAAAATATTTTTATGAAAATGAACATGCATTAAAAGTTAATTGAAAATTTCAGGGATTACATTCCATATCACGTTACAGTTTATAGATCATATTAAACAAATAGTTAATACCACGAAAATTTCAAATTGGTACAGTTGTGATAAATTTATCTTAAACTAAATTTTTGACTGCCAAAAACCCAAAACTGGTAGACATATGGCAGATTTTATAGCCCCAAACTTATATATTTATGACAAATTTACCTTTCATTAAATTCGATTAGTATCACGAAAAATCACAAAATGGTACACCTGTGACAGATGAAGGTAAAACCCCAAACCGGTACGTCCGTCAACTGCCGCGTGTCATCTAACTCAGAAGTTTGACGGTAAAATTTTAACAGAAACTAAGAGAGTAAAATTATCACAGATGTACGGATTTAGATTTTTCGTAATAAAAAAATTAATTTAGAATAAAATTGTCCCAAGGTATAATCAAAGTGCAGGACCATTCGCGTTATCTTCTCCTGAAAAGAAAAAGTGACCGGTCAATATATTCGTTGGAACGAGCTCGTCCTCGAGAGAGAGAGTGAGAGACGGTGCGCACATGCTCCGCCCGGCACCGCTCGCGCCCTCCCCACGTCCGCCGATCGCCGCTTCCTTCCAGCTCCCGTCGCGCTCCGATGGAGGCGATCGCAAGCGAAGAAGACGAAGCAGCAGCATCATCGTCCTCCTCCTCTCCCCCGCCGCCGCCTCCTCCTCCTCCTCCTCCTCCTCCTCCTCCTCCTTCCTCTCCTGCACAGCTGAGCCGGTGGATCGAGTAGGTTCCCAAGGACGTCGGCGATCGGCGTCCTTCCCCCGTCGTCCCGGCAAGATTTCCGGCCGATTCTCATCGCGAACCCGTCTCTCTCTCTCTCTCTCTCTCTCTCTCTCTCAGGGCCCAGGACCTGCTCCGCCGGAGGCTGATCGAGCGCGACGACTTCCCCTGGGAGCTGCCGGGAGGAGGCGGGGCGGCGGCGGGATCGGGGGAGGCGCTGAAGTACGTCGGCGGCGTCGACCTGAGCTTCGCCGGGGACGACGGCTCGCTGGCCTGCGCCACGCTTGTCGTTCTGGACCTCTCGACGCTGCGGGTCGTGTACGAGGACTTCGAGGTCGTCCGGCTCGAGGTCCCTTACGTCCCTGGCTTCCTCGCTTTCAGAGAGGTGATTCGGATTTCGAGCTGCTTCTGGGATTCTGGATGTTGGGTCATTTTCGAATGAAACCTGTGTATATGTGCAATTCGATCTTTGATCATTCGTCATTGTCTGTTCCTTGTTAGGCCCCTGTTCTTCTGGGACTTCTGGAGAAGGTCAAAAGCAGTGCGACGGATATCCGTCCACAGGTGAATGCTGTACCCGTGATTTTCTGCTACGTTGTGGCTGGCTGGTTTGAGATCATTACCTTTCCATTCAAACCTCATGCTAGTTATTGAATAGTAGTAGGTCGTGATGATCGCTGTTCTTTCCTTCTCATTTTAACATCTCTGAATTTTCTTTGACATGTTAACTTCAACAGTTGATAATGGTGGATGGAAATGGGCTACTTCATCCTCGAGGCAAGTGTTAAGGCTCACACAACTTTCTTTTCTTCTGTAATTAGTTAATCATAACAAGGATTAGGGACTGGTATTAAGGAAAATTGCTACTGACCACCCAGAACTGTGGAGTTTCTGCATTGTCCTTTATGATCAATTTTACTAACAACGAGCCACGAGTTCTCTGTTTTTTTTTTTTCAATTATTTATTGAGTCTGATGGTTTCTTCTTTAGAAAGGGTCCTATGATTTTTCTTGATTTCCAGGAGAACCCCTTATCTATTGATGTCTCATTTTCTTTTCAGGTGTCTTTAGCTTTTTTGGAGTAGTTGCATGCTGCCAGTTTGTGTATAGGAGTGTCTAGATAGACTTTTAAATTTTGCCTTTTGCTTCATCTAAATTTTGCAACAGAAGCACTGTAAATTTGTTTTAACCCGAAACACCTGAAACTCAACGTATAAATGTGCATTATCTGCATATGTAAATTTTATGTCAATTCGTGTATAAAGACTTACTTTGGTTTTTACAGCCTTTTGCACATAATATGCTGAAATAGTGTCTAATTAATTTTCAAAGCATGCTATAGCATTACCCAATTGCTCGAGTTCACTGATTCTAGGTAGACTGGTGAGGGATGTATATTTTCCTTGAACAAGAAGTATTCTAGGTACGTATATACACTAATTGTGAATAAAGGAACCGAATTGGTGATGGAGAGCTATGGCCACAACCTTTGAAAACTTACAAAAGGTGTGCCAAATGAAGATTAGTTGTTTTTTACTTTGATTAATTAGGAATCTTCCGTTAAGTGTTTGGAGTCTATTAGGGTTCTAATAAGTTTTCTTTCCCTAGTTGGAATTGGATTTAATTCCTTTTCCTAGTTGATGGTGGATATACGTGTTTCCTAGTTTTATTAGGATATTAGAATTCCTACTTTGACTAGTTGTAGTTCTTTATTTTCAATGGAATTGAGGATCAATTGTATTTGGCAATTTTTGTGCTTTGGGATTGTGTCATGCAAATTTTCTCAAGGTTTGATGCTTAAGAAACCCTAGGTGTGATGCTTAGGAAGCTTTGCGTACGAAGACCAAAGATTTATCCTTTGTTGTGGGACTCACCATCCTACATTAATCCGTTTGTGTAAAACCTTTCCTTGTCAATAGAATGACATAAGTTCAAAAAATAGAATGACATTGCTATGATGAAAGATTATGATTTGCATTTTTGTTTGACATGTTTCATTGTGTTTGATCAAGCAAGATACTTGGTTTTTCTTTTTAAGTTGTCAAGCTATGTTATCATAATATATCCTTTGTAACTATGATGACTTAAACCAAAAGCTTTGTTTTGGTAGGTTTTGGACTAGCCTGCCATCTTGGTGTTCTGGCTGATCTCCCCACTATCGGGATCGGAAAAAATGTGAGTATAACCACATCCAGCATGGAATCTTGTGTTGTTGGTACTAAGTCGATGCTAACTATACTAGTCTACTTGAACGTCACATCTCCAAGGATGAGAACTCTCAGTTTAGACTTCTATGAACACTCTGTCTACCTCTTATCTCCTAATATTACGTGTTTGGAAAAGAACTAGGATCTCCCATGATCTTTCTAGACTCAAGTTTTAGCTCAATTCCTTATCATCTTCCTAAGCAAATATTTAAGAATAAATCTATGTATGGTTTATATCAGTTGCATCATGTGGATGGTCTGACTCTATCTGGAGTGAAGCAGCTTCTAGCAGCCAAGGATAACTTATCTAAAGATCTTCTCACTTTGACTGGATCCTCTGGGCGCATATGGGGTGTAGTAAGGATTTTGGCTTGAGTTTTTGGATTTGCTTGAGGCAGTATCTAATGTTTTAAGTGCAATCCCTAATGTGCTTTGAAGCTGCCACTGGAAATACGAGTACTTTACATACAAACTGAAAAAAGGAAAAGACATATGCAGACAGTAATGGTGAAAAATATTATAGCTTCCCATGGTTAATGAAATTTCTCCTTGATTTCCTTGTTCATCATTTACTTGTATTATCCAACACGTGTACAGCACTGTGATCTGAGCGATGCCGTCAGAAGTTCTTGCCACTAAAAGTTCTCAGCAGTTGTCATGACTAGAATGATGATGCAGTTGACTGTGGTCCCCAAGATGTATGTCAAACACCTCATGTTGGTTCGCATGATGAAATCCAATTACTCTTCGTGTCTTTTATGATGTCTCATCTCAATTTTCACCATAAATGCGGTACTGGCTTTTTGAAGAGGAAGTATTCATTCTTTTTTACTTGAGTAGTTATGAGGTTGTTGATGGAACCTGTATTTCCAAGCAGTCATACTTGAGACATCATAGGAAGTTGGCTCATTGTAATATTGGATTGTAATTGCTTATGATTATGAAGATCTACGATATTGGGAGAAATGAGATGGAAGGAAGATCTTGCTAAGAATTTTGAAAAAAACTGATTGGTTTCTCCCAAACCATAGTTTGCAAGGTGGATGATAACTTCAATCATTGCATATATACAAATTGATGTTGGATACCCAGTAGAAGTTTAGTGCCTTATACCAGGATATGAGGAGATGGGAATCCAAAGTTTGAGCCCATTAACTCATCTTGTTGGATGGAATTCCCCTTGAAACCATACACAATTTTTCATGAGCCACGCTGATATATCTTTGTGATATATCCAAGACATAGTTGTGATGTTCTGAAGCAAGAGGCAGATAGCATGTTATGCTTGATAGGGAAACCAAAAAGGTGGTGTCAATGGATCGCTTCTCAGGATATTTTTATCTTGTTTGTTGGCTTTTAGAAGTTTCACTTCAAGTAAATTTATTCTTTACAGGCGATGCGATCAACATGGAATACGTCAAAGCCTATATTTGTGTCAATTGGACACCGTATATCCCTTCAAACTGCTGCCAAAGTTGTTGGGATGACTTGCAAATATCGGGTCCCAGAGCCAGTGCGACAGGTAATCTAATGGATGTTAAAACTCGAACCAGTTTGTGTTTTGTTTGCTTCTTGTACCAGGACTCTACACTAGAAATTTGTTGTTAAGTACGCATTGTGCTGAATCAGCTTATCACATATTACTTCTGTGGTCTTGGCCCCTGATGGTGCTTTAATCAGTCATTTTCAACAAGGATGGTATGCTATTTCACTAGGATGACAAATATCTGCTTACCATTTAGGTAGGGGATAAATTTTATGGAAGTCATTTTTGTGACATGTCGAATTGCAGGCTGATATCAGGTCAAGAGACTTCCTTCGCAAGAATGGTTATATCTGTTAGGGAGCTAATCAGGTACTTCCATTTTGGCATTGCTACATGTTCTGGTTTCGTTGCCAATCTCTGCACACCATATTGGTAGATGAAATATTCATAATGCTCATTCTTCCAATATGATAAATTGTAGGCCGTCATAAGATCATTATTCTGAGAATGGTTGTCTGTTCCGAGCCATCAGCCTGATACTTGCATTTTGACATTGCTATATGGTTGTGTTTGTTTTAGCAATGAATTTGGCAGTACATATGCACGAGTAATATGCACAAGTCTCATAGAGTAAGCAACAGTTGGTGCCATCAAAGGAGACAACTCTTTTAACTGCTGTATTATCGTTCTTCATATGTCTTATTGCAGGCTATGTTAACTTCAGAATTCCAATTCAAAGCATGGTTTTGTCCATTGTCGTAAGTCCTACTTTCTGATTTTCTTAATTACTGTGACAGCACCAAGAATGCTTTTAATAGCCATTTTTCTGTTCTTTTCTTTTCTCTCATTTTGACAGCAAAAAAGCAAGTTGTTTAGATTAGAATGTTGAAGAATATCAGTAGGCTCGTAGAATTAAGCTGTCAAATCAATATCCTTATGTCATTAGTATAATCGAATAATGAAAGTGGCAGCCGAAGCAAGTTACATTATTCAGGTGTTAAGGTGTTTACTTGGCTAGTTGAATTAGGATGGCTCCTTTTGTATCTGCTTGCATAGAGAAGTACTTTAATAAAGTAGAATGAAGAAACATACTGAGTACACTGTATATCATAAGGTAACAACAAAAGAAAACATAGAAGAGATATGAGGGAAAAGAAACAAACCTAAAAAGAATATTATAACTTCAAACCTGCTTAATTTAGCTCTTGTTCCTCTCTAGCCATAAAATCCACAGACTGACAAAGGAAGAGTTTTCCAAGTTTTCGGTGATGATGCTGGCCATTTCTTCACCCTTTTCAACTTATCAAAAGTAGTTCAATTTTAAGTGGTATAACCTCATGCACGGCTATGAAACCAAACGTTGATGGTATTGCCCAAAAAGTCACTTTTGAGTTCGCTTGAAGGAAAAACATGTGCTATGTTCATGGCATGCTATATCTTTAGGTTGTTCAAATGTTATTTGAAGCTAATAAAGGGTGAAAACAGATTAATAAGTTGTGTGGAGTGCTAGAGGTACTACACCGTAAAATCAGGTCTATTTTTGCTAACCAGAATCATTCGATCTGTTCATCCCTTGTCCGAACCTTTTAGATCCGTAAATTTGTTTTCTTTTAGTCCTAAAAAAAGTCCTTTTGCTAAAAGAAAAGGGAGTTAAATAGAAATAATTTAGGGAAAAGGACATTAGAAGTGCCATAACTTTCGTATAGCACTTACTTTAGTGTAAAAACTTTTCGAGCGATCACTTGAGTGCCATATCCTTGGAAAAATGACTACTTAAGTGCCTCCGGCAACAAATTCCGGCAATTTATCCTATGCGTCTTTTTAAAGAAATTTGATTTTGACATGGCTTTTTAATAGAAATTTAAGTCTAGCATGGACAAAGCCCGCATTCCAATTCATCCACTGTGTCTGCATTGACTGGAAGTGCTGATGAGTTTTGTTTCTCCTTTTGTTGCTTTAGTTGTACTTATGAATCGGTTGGTCAAGTTTTCATTCATCCGTCTCTAAGCTCTCTGATCGTGTCCATGAAATGAGAATCTGAGATAAAAAGTGCTTCTATTGCGAAGAACAATGAGGGGAAATCTAACCAAAAGTGGCCAAGAAATTGTTTCATTTGTCATTTTTTTCTGGATTGGCAGTATGATTGTTGCTCGTCTACATTAGCTTTGACTATTCTTCATTTTGATTCATTTTATTTTTTGAATATTATGGAGAATGAGATTTGAGTGCAGATGATGTGTTACCATTTTTCTTCACTTTGAACTGATTGGAGATAGAAATGATCATGTGGACATGTTCTTGACTCTGATGCGCTCTTCGAACATTTTCAACTCTTTGCCTCCATTAGTTTCAATTGATTTCTTGGGTATCTTAATTTGTTTTGTTTGATTCAGTCTTTCTTTAAGTTTGGTTCCTTTTATCTTCTATTGGATTTCTTGGGTTTAGCAATTTTGTTTGATGTAATGTATCAGCGATTTGTTGGGTTTAGTCTTTGTTCGTTTTTTCTTTTACTAATAGTGCCAAAAGGGCATTGTTTCTTATGGTTTTTGCTGATTGGATTGTTCCTGCGAGCCAGGTAAATCGTCTTATAATAAAATAACGCCATGACAGATTTCCCAGCCATTCAAATCGCCGATAGCACTGAAGTGATCAATCTTTTTCCATACTAGCACTCAAGTAATCACTTGAAAAGTTATTGGCACTGATCACCGTACGAAAAATATGGCACTTGTAATGGCTATTTCCCAAACAATCTAAAATGATGAAGCCAGGTCTGATTTGGAGTTTTGGTAGATGTGGGTTGTGAATATGACTTCTAGAACTTAAAGCTGTTGTTTTTAAGTACCTTAACAGTTTCTGTAACTGATAAAAAGGTTCGCTAACTGAATAAGGAATGGGAGTCAAATTTCAAAGAATAGAGAGTGCCAGGTACTTTAATGTGATTTGTGAAAGTGAGGGACTTATCCGGTCATTTTTAGAACTTAAAGGAACTGATCCATACATGTTTTAGTTTAGTTTTTGATGGCATATCGTTTTTTAAAGCTATTATGTTTTATGGATCATGCTATCAGATAAGGCATTTTAATGAAACTTCATGCTTGATTTTATCATAATATGAAGTTTTTTATTATTATGCTTGCATGTGGCTGGTTCATTTGCGAGAAAGTATCTTTCATTTTGCTTTCTTGTGCCTGAATTCTCGTGATTTTATTTTTACGCTTCCGTAATCTTGCATGTCATGTCATTCTAATGTGAGTTGGTGACATTACTAAAAATATATATTACACATCAGATCATGCATTGTTCCTATTATGCATAAAAGACTTCAAACATACTCTTAAATGGCTTGGACTTGTGGATGGATCTCCCATTCTCGAACCTCGAGGAGTCACTTTCTGAGCTTGCTCACTCATCCATAACATTTATCAGGTTCGAAGATGTTGCAACGGTTTTGTGGATGGCTGGTTTGATATGAGACTGCTATAGCATACCGTGCTCCATGGGTGTTTGCACCTGTCTTTGGATAGACTTTGGAGGAACAGATTGGGTGGCTTGGAATTTTTTTAGTTGGAGGACCTTCTATGGGGAAACTTGGTTTGGACCCTTATTCTATGAGCTGACTAGTACTTCCCCTTCCAACCGCTTTGCTCCCCCACTGGAGCCAGCTTATGTCCCTTAAGCGGAGTTTGTCTCTGCTCCCAAACCGCAGCCATTATTATCATTTCATCATCAGAGTTGATCGAGATGAAGGAGTGATGTTTCTTTGGGATGTCTTAGTGAACCTTTTTGTAGGCCTCTTCCTACAATCTAAGGAACCCCTTTTACTTGGATCATGTATAGTATCGTTTCCTTTTGTGTCTTCAGCATCCTTGATGTAGGACTTCTGGTTATTCCATGATATTTCTGATTTTGGTTGCTTCATTTATGTTTACTCTTGCTGCATGATCTAATCAAGACCTAATTATAATTCAAAGTGCTAGGATTGTTCTAAGATGGACTTAGTGGTATCTCAATGAGTCAAATCCTATAACATTAGCGTGTTTCATTTGCTTTTGACACAACTCTCCTTTTCTGTTTAATCAAAACAGAGTTTTATAACTCGTATAAATTTCATTAGCACCCCTTGCTTTAGGTAAGAAATGTATGCAAAGAGTTTAAATTAGTCGCACCTTTCCTTGGAAGCAAAAACTTACTAAAACCAAGGTTCCATTATATCTTCTTAGGAAAAGGAGTTTTTAAATATTTCTCAAGAAAAAAAAACATATTTGAAGCAAACTAATTGTTTGTCGTCCTTTATTTTAATGTCCTGCTTTTTTTCGAAATGAAAATTAGTTTTAATCAAATCAATGTTTTTGTACTTCTCTAGAGTGATCGATCACGTCACTTCCTGACTGGAAACCTTAGCCGACACTAAACTAGGCCATGTCCTAGCTGTGCGCTTACCGCCTTTTGCCTACCCAGGTCCAGCCTTGGGCATGATGCGGCACGGTTGCTGCAAGAAACACTAGAAGTAGATTTAACCATAGAAGTAGTGTTTGGTGCTTGTGGATAATTGCTCAAATCAGTTGTGATCTTTCTGTCTGGAGGGATCAGAGGATAGACGTAAGAAACGGAATTCGCTACATTGAGAGGGATATGAATAGCATGGATTCCTTGATAAGTGAAAATTCGGGTGTTACAACTCTACTACCCTTGAGGACTCGGGAAATGTACTGCACCCTTTGCACAACTAGCCTTTTTCAAAGAGGATTATCTTCCTTGCTAAACCTCCATAGCCATTTTATCAGCAAATTGATTGAAAGATCTTATGTTGTTCATACCCCAATTTCCCTGACAAAATGGTGAACAAAAGGCTTCCTCATCAAACCTCCATAACCATTACGTCTGCTCTTGGCTTCCCTGCAGAATTTATTTGGTGGACTAGAGAAGCTGTGTTACAACTGTTTACTTTTCTGTTTTTCCCAATGGAGGTTCTAAGAACTACTTCTAGGTGGCAACGTTCTCTAGTAAGGAAATACTTTATCACTTTATCTATTTGTGATGTTAATAGACATGCTTTCCAAGATTATTTTAAAGGCTGCTGAAGGGGCAGATTGAGATACCATTCCATGTGTTCCGATATTAAGCTAACACATTTGTACTAGATTCTAACAGATGGGACAATGGAGGCTTTGCAGGAAGTGATGAATATATTTCAGGCATTCGACAAAAGGTCTTGGTTGAAATTAATCCCTCTGAAGACTGAAATCTATACTTCAGGAGTTTGGAGCTCGCAGCTTCAACAAATGGTTGGAATGGGTGGTTATGAGATTGGGAACTCACCTGCTAGATACTTGGGGCTTTGTTTGATTTCAGGCAAGCTGTCAGATAGGGACCGTAAAGTCCTCACTGATAGGATATTGGGCCGGATTCCGAGGTATAGTGCCAAACGACTCTTTTGCCGGTATATTGCAACTCATCAGTTCTGCAATTTACAACAGTCTCCTATTGGTGCGGGGTGTTCATCCTACCCAAGAAAGATATCAAGAACCTTGTTAAGTGCTGTAATAATTTTAAGTGATCTGGTTCTGATGAAAAAACAAGGGGCTGTAAAGGTGAAATTGGAGATGTCTGTTTGCTAAGGAGGAAGTTGGATTAGGGTTAAAGAGAATTTATGAAAGGAATGAAGGAGCTGCAATGAAACTGATCTGAACCTTGCTTGTTGATTCTGGATCTTTTTGGATTGCTTGGGTGAAAAAATATCTCCTAAAGGACAGGACTTTTTGGCAGATTAAAGCCCCTGAAAATATGTTCTACATTTAAAGAAAACTACTTAAGATGAATGATTGTAAAGCTCATACTAAGTATGTAATAGGGGACAGGAAGGACACTTTTCTATGGCTTGATCCTTGGCATCCTGGAGGCATCTGGAGAATCATCCACTGAGTGGTCTGTTATGCTAAGCTGTCTTTCTAGGCTGAAGTGGCTACTGTGATAGAAAAATGTGCTTGGATGTGCCCCGCAGCAGGATCAAAGCCCCTAATTTCTGTTCAAGCTTCGTCATGTTGTGTTATTGATCCAAACCCAGCGTTGAAGGATAAAGTGAACTGGTTAGCTGCTCCTACACATAAGTCCTCACTTGGAAGTGACTGGAGTGTTTTAAGAATATAAGGTAGAAAAGTTTCTAGCCACGAACTCATTTGGTTTTACTCCTAACATTCTAAACACGGTTATAAGTTGGGTGGCCATAGTGAGCACTCTTTCTGCCAAAGATACTATGATAGTCCAACCCAAAAGTTTAAACTAATAGGTGGAAGGAAATCTAAGTTTTGTTAAAACTCCATAGACCAGTGATGTGAGATATTTGATTACCCTTTGCACATGCAAACTGAAATGAGAATGTTACATGAAATTGATGAATGGGAAGCCTGACGCAAAATAAATATGAGGTAGAATCTGACTCTAATACCATGCAATAATGAGAGAGAATTGGAGAGAAACTGTCATTGAAACTGCACGTAAACTAAGTTCAACTATTACAAAATAGCAAACTGAAGATTGCGGAATATTACACAATCAACATACGCATTTACTATGATACTACTTCCTATTCCTGACAGATAGAACTGCTGAAGTGGTTCAACTCAATTGGCATGATTTTGTGCTCTCTAATGCTTGTGGAGATCATTTCTTCCGAAACTGGAGATAGCCAAAGATATTTGGCATCGAGTTTATAGCAGACGCGGTCTAGAAAGGGACGCTGAATCCTCGAATGTGAAGTTGCAGTGGATGTCTCCACATGTTAGGGCCTTCAAAGTTGCTGGGTGTGCTCCCATTTGTCATCTTGGTCTTCCAGGAATTTGAAAATACACGATGATGGTGTTTATGTTGATAGCGGTGCCTTTTTTTCTAGATTCATCCGGCATTTTGTATAGGCGGAATGATGTAAAGCATGGTGATTGTAGAGGATTACCTCAGCATGTGGAGGCGTGTAGGAACTGGAACTTGGTGCAGTTGCTGACTCACGCAACTATTCTCTGAACTTACAAAGTTCTAAGTAAAACACTGGCTTACTTAGCAGAAAAAGAAACCACAAGAAGTCTTCAAATTCACAAATGAAGTTCATGGGTGTTTTCTGGATCGTCCCTTTGCTGTTCTACTATCTCAGAGCAAGATTAAATGGAACGGGAGAATGCTACTGCGAAATGTGGATTAGCTTGACTAGCCGACCGTCATTCCATCTGCTCCAATGCCCAATTCCGAATGTTAAGAGCCTTGTGAAGGTAAGGTTAGGTAATACAATTTGCTTTCTCAACATACTAGGAATGAGTAGACCGAAAAAAAAACACATACTAGGAATGAATCACAGTACAGAAGTTGTATGCCAGATGAAACGCCAATTTACCAGTCTTTCATTCATTTCTAGATACATGTTTTTGTGATTTATGCTGGCTGGTCGGTTGTCCCCAGACACGATGTTCAATTTCGAGCTTCCGTGTGATTCTGGGGTCCGATTAAAATCTCACGGAGGCAAAGAAACAGCCTGCCGCGGCTCGGCCTAGGCTGAATACCGATCAGTCGCACTTGGCTGCATATGTCCGTCTTTCATGCTGGAGCAGGACAAATCGAGATCGATAGTCACTTCGTCCGAGACAATGTAGCCGGGGGATCTATCATCACTCCCTTGTGTTGTCTCTCTTTTACTCAAAAGACATCTTCACTAAACCGCTCGCTTGGACCAAGTTGTCAGCTTTAGAACACAAACTTGGTCCTTGGACTCTCTCCTCGATCAGTTTGGCAATATTGATGCCACCGATCCCAATTCATGTTTAACCGGAAATCAAACACGAAATCTGCCCAATTCAACTGCAGGACCCCACGGACTTATTTTCATAACATTCTATCTTCATGAAATTTTTATCTCTATTTTTGACTTGGTGTGGTTCAGATCCTTTTGTAATATGGCAATAGTAGAAATTCAATGGGAAAATGACACAAATAATTCCTAAATTCTGGTCCTTTGTGCAATTTCATCCCATAATTTTTAATTTGTTCAATGTGGTATTTGAATTATTAGTGAATATTCAATGTAGTCCCTAGACTATATGAAATTTTTATGTCGTCCTTATGTTAATTTAATTTAACGTGAAATTGCCGATGGGGCTCTCAATATGCTAAGTTTGAATGTTGAGCAACAAAAAAACAAGTTAGACTTGAATTATCCAAGTAAGATATTCATCTCAAATCAATATATAATAATCAACATTATCAAACAATCATCGACATGTTAATGCAGTAATTATTTTTTCCTTTTCTAAAATAGATAGATGAAAAATGGACGTGTTGACTCATTCTTTACAAAAGTATAACTCAACGTGCAATAATCCGTCATAAAATAACATCTAATATGTCATATGAGCAAACGAAAGTATTATATTGAATATTTATCAATAATTCAAACACCATATTAAACAAATTAGAATTTCAAAGATAATACTGCACATTGGGCTAAGTTCATGGACTATTTGTGTCACTTTCTCAAATTCGATTTAGTTAAGATTTGTGTAATTTGCCGGTGGTAATCTCTTAAAGAGTAATTGATCAACCAAATAAAAGAATTGGAAAATTTGATCAACCAATGATTCCCTTTACCTTTGAGAGACCCAACCTGAATTTCCTGATTCGGGCATTCTTCTTTTGGCAAGTACTTAACACCGGTTCCAATATCAATTGACAGAATTCAACTCCTTTTCCAATTCTTGATAATGTCTATTTACAGGAAAATGAAGACAGGTATAACTGTATACGAAACTGTTAACAGCACCTCTAATGAAGCCACATTGCCTTCTTACAATCGTGTTCTAGTATATGAAATAACTGCGACATTCACAGAATCATGTACAGCAATGAGGAAACCAATACAGCTGGAACAATACCTCTTCTCGGAGATCCGGCATTCGCAATCAAGCTCGAGGACTGTGTTTGGATCATGATGATGAATTTACAATCTCCGACAGACGGATCGCTGCCTGTAATGACTGATAGGTTGGGAAACTGACAGGCGCTGTCGAGTTGGTTATTCTGCTGGTAGTAGCTATTGAACGCGTATGAGATGTTCCCTTGAGCACTCAAGTTGCCACACGAAGTCCCATACCCGAGACTCGAGCAATCCGCAAGGGAACAAGCGTAGCTCACACTAGGTGCCACTTGCGAGTCTTGGAGGCTTGCTGACTGTGACATCACGCACCATTTCTTAGCCAGATATTTGACATCCCTTGCAGCTACCAAGCCATTTGAGCTTGTGGAACCAAGATTGAGCGCGTACTTTGGCTGCCCATCGAAATAGAACAAACCCCAATGGCGCTCGAAGTTGCCAGGTTGAATGCTCTTTGCATCTTCATCAATCAGGCTGAACAAGTAGGCGTCCATTTGGCCAGGCCTCATGGGGGTCCCCTTTCCAGCCGAGTACCGAGTCATGAACCCTTGGTTGAACCGTTGAGCATTCTTCGCATTCGCATTCTTGTCTCCATCTGTAGGCCATCCGACCTCTCCAACAATGATGGACATGTTTCCATAACCATTCTTCTGCAGGGCCCACACAAGCATGTCATGACTCGCATCGAACACATTGGTGTATATTGTGCCTTTATCGTTCAGTGTCGATGACGAGCTGTCGAAGAAGGCAAAATCCACTGGGAAGTTGGCGTTGTCGTGGAGGCTAATGAAAGGGTAGAAGTTGATGGTGAAAGGAGCTCCACTGTCGCTGAGGAACTTGACAATCTCCAACATGAGATCATGGATATCTGACCGGAAGTCTCCATCAGAAGGAAGATATGACGAGCTCGCTAACACATCAGCATTGAGAGGGATGGTGACTTTGACCTGTGCGCTCAATCCGGCTTTCACAACAGCTGCCTGGACATTCTGGAGGGCAGGAAGGGTTGTATTAAGGTAGGTTCCATTGTACGATGATAGAAATGGTTCATTCCCTACTGCAACATACCTAGAAGAAGCATCATTCTTTGTCATTACAAGTAATGCTCGTTTAAAGTAGCTAAGATGAGTTCGGATACTTTGGTCAAAATTGAGAGGACACTAGGTAAAATACCGGGCCAGCAGAGACTAAAACAGAAACCGATTGTTATATCTATTTTAACCACTATTAAAAGGACAGCAGTTCAAGGAAGTTACTTCCCAAGCTAGGGAATATGATTTGCATTCCCTCTGTAATGCATCCCTAGCCACACCAAGGATGGGTCCAAGACCCTACTCTTCAGACATTGCTTCTAACATTTCCTAGTTTGGTGTTCTCCTTAGTTTTAACATTGATGCACGCATCTATCACAGTTATTCGTCCATACACAAGGCCTGGATGAGATGATAAGTTGAATAAATATATCATACAGAATGACGCATAAGGCAAAGGAACAAACTCAGAAACAAATAGGCATTTGACGGGTTCCGTCTAGCCAAAGGAGAGACAATTCCTTAATAAGCCATATTTGGAATGGAACGTCAAATAACTTCCTGCTTCAAAGAAAAGAAAAGTTCTACTTGCTGAGATTCCACATCTTTGCTGAATTGATTGTTGCAAACCTAGTTCTTTTATCAATCAAATGATTAAACTCTTAATGTAGAATTAGAACATGAATTTGCTGGAGTCAATCATATCTGACAAAATTATTTGAATCTGTGCAATGAGGAATGGATAAGCTTGGTGGTTAGAAAAGATTCTGCTTTCTACCTAAAATGGCAACAGTTATCATCACTGTGCAAACTATCCTCCATTTTCGAGCAATCAGTTAGCAGGATCTTGTAGTTATGATTCTGTCTAAAGCACCAACTCCTCATCCTATTATTTCTTTGAAAGCTGGAGATTTCTCGGGGCGCTTTCCTATGGCAATCATCCATTCTCCCTGAAGAACAACCTTGCAAGAAACAGTTCAAAGAACTTTCCATATGGCCTGTGTCTTCCTGATCTTCCAAGTGGTTTCGGAGTTCCATTCAGACTTTCAAGAAATGAGGCCAGTATAGCCACTTCAAGATACCGTTTATTCGAAAGAATGATCTCTTAAATAGGGAGATTTTGTTGGCCTTGGATTTACCACCAAAGGTAGGAGATGAAATATAAAGAAGATAAGAGTAGGAGCCTCAAAGAACTAGACTCAACACTCACGATCTGCGACTCCAACTAGCTAAACAAAAGGCAAATGAACTAGGATATTAGATAAGTCGCATATGATCAAGAAATAGACGCTCTAAACTGTTCAAGGAAGTGGGGAAGTGCCTTTATAAAGTAGGCCTTTTGAAGCTGCACTCATATTTTCATTTAAAATCACATCCTAGACAACTAAATTAGTATGTAAACACCACGCTGCAATCTGAAGCAGATGAAGACACACAGAAACAAGAAACCTAAGAGGACTCTGAACCAGATGGTCTCATAATCGTTCTACGTCACAGATTTTAAATTTTGCAAGCGAATTTTGCAAAGGGCTAAAATACTCAGACCTCCTGGCTTGCAAGTTTCGACTTTGAAGCAAGAACATCTCAACTTCATCGCTAGCTTGTAATAGAAAGCTAACACAGATTTTACTACCCAGCTTTGAAAATCATGTACCACATACACACGATTTTGGAAGGTCCCCACCTCCCTTAAAAAGCAATGGAAGGTATGCAGATTTCAACAAGCAATACTATAGGCAGACTACACAGCTAGACGCCTCTGCTCACGCAAATAACTTGGCATAAGCTTTTGACATTATGGAGGCAGGCAAGGTTAAGAGATCAACTCTTAGCTCAAATTGTGGCGACATGCACATCTACCGACGATATTTCACCATGACAAACAGTGATAGGGTCTACAATTCCTTAATGGACTAGGCCACCTTGAGCTCTTTGTATCATTCCAATCAGGAGCATGTTATTAACCTAGATTACACTGTGCACTCAACTGATCAATCTACAACCCAAGTTTCCAAGAGCCTCAAAACATGTGTGGAGAGGTTAATCGGATAGGCATCGAATATTTGTACTTTCAATATAATTGAAGTTCTGATTTCATCAATACCACATAAGCAGATTTATAAACATTTGAACGAACGTATTGTTAGTGACTTCATCTAAGTTAAAAAGGAAAAAAAAAACGGGCAAAAAAAAAGGTGTGGAGAGGGTTACCGGATGTCCACTCCATTGGAGGAGATGTGCGAAGAGAGATTCTGCGCAACCCAATTCTCCGCCGCCTCAACGTTGCTCGCCAGAGAAGAGAGCATGTCATTTGGAATCCCCACCATCACCTGAAGCCCAGACTTACTCAGAGCACCCAAGAAGCTCGAATTGGCATCGAAAAACTTCACCTTCTGAATCCCATTGTCCTGCAGCATCCTCACCACCGTCGCAGGCGGCAGAGGATGCGTCGCCTGTATTCCCCAATTCACTCCAATCCCACCCACCGAGCTCACCAGCTCAGCCAAGAATAACAGGGCAATACACAGCCTACTAAAAGCTATAAGTTTAAAGAACCCCATATGCACACAATTCCAGCTCGATCCACTCAAAAACTCAATTTACTCGGGTCCTCCTACAATTTACACCGAACCCGTCAGTGAATTCCAGAAAGAATCCAACTGTCAATGACCCAGAAACTTGAGCTGTTGTACTTTAATTTCAAGTACAAAGGGAAAGAGAGAGAGAGATGATCTTGAGCTTGAGAAAGACCGACTATGGATAGTTCCTTACAAGGCGCAATAAAGAATCACCATCAGAGAAAGAGAGTTGCGAGCAAAAGAGAAGACGATAAGCTACAATTAAAGAAGATGAAAGTGGACAGAGCATGTGTAAAGTATCAGCTAAAGCACATACCAGAAACAGAGCAAAAGAGGGCGCTCCAAGAAAGCAAAGAGACAGAAAGATCACCAAGAACAGGGAAAGAAAAAAAGCAAATGGAACACTCACAAGACCGGAACAGCTCGAAAGTTCACAGAAAGACGAGGAAGATGTCCTCGCAATACAACGGCCGAGCTCGACAAGGAAAAGTGAGAGAGACAGAGAGATCAAAACAGGGGGAAGAGATGCTTCTGATAAGCTCCAAAAGGATATATTTGTTTAGTCGTCACTTTCTACTTGACTGAGAAGTTGCTCCCACTCATCGTTATCAGAGAGGGCGACACTCGTCGCGAAATTGCATTCGATTTTTAAATTCAAACATTGCAGCCTTAAATTATTGCAACTTCGATATACTTGAATCCTTCCATCGACTCTGTCAATTTTAAGTAGATACACAAGCCGCGCCATTTTTTCTCTTTATCGTATTTTTCAGTCTTACTTGACTGTAATAGAACAAATGCCACGTAAATGTCCCATCTATTATCACCCGAGAAAACTAAAAAAGGATTAAAATGGACTAGAGTTGCAAGTTTAAGGATTCAAGCATGCGAAATGAAAATTTTGGAACTCGATTGCATTTATTCTTATTCCATAATAAAGAGAGAGAGAGAGAGTTGTGCCTTGCTCAAAGAATTTAAAGTAATGTTAATAGTTTTTTTTAGTATAATTTGACCATTCATTTGGAATTTTTGTGTGAATCGCCATAGATTTAAGTATTGTTATGTTTTGAAATTAGTAATTATAATTGCTTCTGAAGTTCAAAAAATGTTTTGCCTCACGTGTACTCACTATTTGTTCTGTCCTTGCTACTCTAGAAATCGAGTAATTAATTTAAGGAGAAAAGGGCAGAGTTAGTGTGGTCCTGCTAGCTGTTTGACTTCTTTTACCGGTGTACCGGTACTTTGAAAAGGTTTTTCATCCAATTATTTGATATTATGAAATTTTGTGCCATCACTGTTTATTATTCTAAAAGTTTAGACCATAACGCACAGGTGACAGTGGATACTATCCACTAGTGATATTAGATACTATCCATTTACAACTCTGTTTATTTCGTAAAAAATGATTGATTTATAAAGTATTTTCCTAAAAATAATCGCTTGTATTGTTTATAAAAATGAATAAACGAAAAATATTTTTATTATCTACGAAAATATTTATATATATTTTTATTAATATATAAATTAGTTAATTATTTTAAACAATACAAGCGATCGTTTTTAGGAAAATATTTTCTAAATTGTTCAATTTTTATGAAACAAATGAAGCCTACATTTTACATTAGATTGCTGTTTACATGTGAGTCAAATTTAAAAAATACGTCTAGGCTTTTCTAACGAGTGGGTCGGATCGGGATTGAGTGGGTAAAAAAATTTGATTCATGTTGACCTATTTTTATGTAATATAATTTAAACGATTCATACTCAAACTGACCCGTACCCAACCTAATTGGGGCTTTTTCTCTTAGCAGTTGATCCTTTAAATATGAAAAAAAAGCATATTGAAGAAAACTAATTAACCAAAAAAAAGTTAAACATGAAAAATATTAGTGCAAATAAAAAAAATTCTAAAAAAATAGACGATTCAATCAATAAGAACACTCTCATGTTATTTCTTCTAGCGCTAGAAATTTGATCTAATTTCGAATGGAAAAAAAATCAAGAAAATGAAATCGTGACTTTTAGAAAACGATATTAGGAATGGTTGTGTTTGGGAGCCTTTGTTATTAAAGATGCGTTCGTTTCACGAAAAATAAGTGATTTAGAAAATATTTCTGAAAAATCATCGGTTAAATTGTTTAGAAAAATAAATAAATGGAAAAAATTTTCATTGCCCACGAAAATAATTAAGCATATATTGTTATCGATGATGAAAATATTTTTATTGGCTAATTTTTCTATATGATATAAGCAATTATTTTTTAGAAAATATTTTATAAATCATTCATTTTCCGCGAAACGAACAAATCCTATTACTTAAGAAGATCTTAATAGTGCTCAATATTTCAACAATTCCAGTGAATTATGTGATCTATGTAGTAAATATTAAAAAATCTTTTTATGTAGTATATTTAATTAATATTTTGAAGACATTCGTCTGGAAGACTCTTCTAAAAGATTCACAAATTCAATAATTTTTCCTTTATAAAAGATTTAGAAATGTCGTTTGGTGAGACGATGCACGTGGAGCATGACAATGACATACGTTAAATCAAGCTTTGGGTTCGACTTTGATGGTCATGCTAAGATAGTAGGATAACTGGCAAGGACCCAAAGCTTGATTTCGAGTTGGCCCAAAACGAAATGGTTATTTCGAATTCTTGCTCCGGTCTCATCGAAGGTTTATGTCCTAGTTTCAAATTCAACTGAATTTTCTAAGGCTGTGCATGACAATCATTTTGTACCTGAAAATAGATTCTACTAAAACTAATTCTTTTTTATTCTATGCCCGGAAATAATTTCAAAACATTTGAAGGCGTTTGATAACTGCTCAAAATTTCTATTATTAGAATAAAAAAAGAACAGAAATGCGTTTGGTAACTACACAAAATTTCATTTTATTAATAATATGTTAATATTATTTTGAATTTTTTAATACTTCTTTCTTTTTTTCTTTTTTTTTCTTTCTTTCCCTTTTCTTCATTGGCCAAGGCCGATCGCCAGCGCCGGCGAGGGCGTCGCGGCCCTCGCCGCAGGCCTCGCCGGTGGCGACGAACCTAGGTGGCGACGGCAAGGTTAGCCTCGTCTTGGCTACGTGAGGCCTCGCTGTCACGGCCCTCGCTAGCCCTGGCCCACGGCTAGTCGTCGGCGGCCGGTGGCCAGCGGGTGGCGAGCAGCAGGTCGAAGGACAACAACAAACCAAAAAAAAGAAGAAAATGAAGAAGAATCAGAAATGGAAAAATTGTTCTAGAATCAAGAAGCTACTTTTTTTTGTTTCTTGATTCTGTTCCAAAACTGATTCTGTGAATAATTTTTTGCAAAATTGTGCCCGGGCACAACAAATTTAGGAAACGGATTTTTTCTCCCAAACTAATTCTGAGAACAAAATAACAGAAATTTTTACTATTTTGCAAGTTGCCAAATAGGCCGTAAAAATACCCAGAATTGTTTATCCGAACCTGCTCAAGATTTTAAACATGTTTTCAATTCCTAGATTAGATTAGTTGAATTGAAGGGATTTGGGTTCACTCTTTCGAGGCCCGTATCTAGGGCTGCCGGACATTTGATTCACATGATATTTGCGCCGTTTGAATGCTCGTGTCGCGAGCTTTCTAATGAGCCTAATGTTGCTACCTGAAATTGCCAAATCACAGACCCGAACCTTAGAATCCAAACTAGTGTCTGAGATTCGGGTCTTTGGACTGTGCCTTGTTTAGCGACTCGTCACTTTCAAAGATCATCACTTACCTAAATTTAGAGGTCCGGAAAGTTTCGTTCGATTCCAAGACCTTTAGTTACAATTTCAGTTCTGGAATCTTTTTCGGTTATTGAAAGGTTCGATCAATTTTTGACCAGCGATTACTTTTTCATTTGCCATAAGTTACAACTTGATTTTTGTTGTTTTGAAATGCTTGTGATCCCCGCTTCTAGGGTGTGTAATCGTAATCGGGAAATCGCAAGCTTCGCGGCATCGAGAAAAGTGAGCGATCCAATCTGAAGGGTAAAAAATGGACTGTTCGGATTCAGGGGGCAATACGAGGGTCAAGAGATTCGTCTTAACGAGTACAACCAATCTTTTAGGTATAAAACCATATTTTGGGCTTTGTATCTCGTTGGTTAACCTTTGGGAAACTCTCGATCAACCTCGGTCAATCTTAAGGATTAATGGAGGCCATTTTTGAGGTGTCCACACTTAAGAAATTAGATGATGAATGATTTAGGATTAATCAAAGTAGATTGTGCCACCGAAATGGCATCGTGGGATGATATTCCCTTCCATGCAAATTAAATGGTGAAATGACTTGACAATATTCGCATACAACATAAAATGACAAATCTTATACAAAACACAGTGATGGAATGACATGACAAGACATAAGAATAATCACATAAGATACGACAAAATTAGATTTAAAACATGATAAACAAATGACATAACATAACAATATTCACATGCAGTATGACACAACAAATCAAATTCAAAAGAAATGACGTGTAATTCAATTTTCACATGCAGCATGACACTGGAAATCCAATTTAAACTATGATGATGAAATGATATGGCATGATAATATTCCCATGCAACATGGCAATGGCAATGGCAATGGCAATGGCTCACAACATGAAGAAATAGCGTGGCATATGCAATTTACAATACATAAGGAGTCGTTTTTATTCGATTTGCAACTTTACTCGGACATGGTAACGTCTATGCAAAAACGTCCCCCTTCCTTTCGACCCAGTCAAAATAAATACATTACTCAATTTAGATTTCATTAGTCAATTCAAAATCATGAAATGAATGTCCCCATGCATGGGACCTCAATTTATTGGTTCGAATCGTGATAGCTATTTACTTTTGATCTCCAATTGCACTGCATAGTCTGTCCTGGACATGAATATAATCCCTTTGGTATATGACCTATGCGTTGGCTTACAAACAAAAAGGGTGTATTCTAATGCAATTCTTCAATATATCCACTACTTTATATCCCCTCCAAACTACAATATTCGTATTTTACTAACAACAGCAAGATGCATTCTGGCGCATTCTCAGCAAAGCTAGCATGTAACGGCCTAATTTAAGATCTAAGATTTAAAACAATCATTACGACGGTCTTTAAACATGCATAATTTTTAGCAAAATTTCGGCAGCATGACAAACGTATTTCATGATTCGAGAACTTATTTTGGCATTGCAACAGCCTGAGAATATGCATTTTTTACTTTTCAAATAGACAATCTAACAACGAATTTTGGACCTCTAGATTTGATTTTGGCGTGACGATGGCCTAAAAATATGCATTTTTTGACTTTCAAACGGGCAACATAACTTTCAACCAAAAAAAAAAGGGCAGCATGATGTATTCCTAAATCTAAGATTTAAAAAACAGGCATCACAACAATCCAACAGGCACTACAATTTTAAAATTGAAAGAGAGGGGGTTGGTAACCTACCTTGAGAGTGCGACAAAGAAAGGAAAATTATGAGCAAAGATGAAAGCCTCAAGTTGAGGTTATTGGGAGCACGTAGCAAAAACCTAATACTTTCGTTTGGAGAGATTGCTAAGAGATAGCTCAAGTCAGAGTTTATCAACATATCGGCCTAATACCCAAAAAACCTCAAACTTTAGCCTTTGTCCCAATTATATCCTAAATTTTTTTTTATCTCATAAAAAACCTCAAATTTTTACTTTTGTCCCAAATCTACTGGCCTAATACCCAAAAAAACTCCAAACTTTAGCTTTGTCCCAATTATATCCTAAATTTTTTTTTGTCTCATAAAAAACCCTAAACTTTTACTTTTGTCCCAATTCTACCACCGTTAACTTTTCCGTCCAATATTACCGTTAATAATTATTTTAATATTATTTTTTATTTTCTTTTGTTTTTCCTTTACTTTTCTTTTTTTTTTCCCTTCACCTTCAACCTTTGGCCGGTCGCTAGTCCGTCGACTGGCCAAAGGCAGGGCCCGCCGGTGTGGGCGAGGTCGGCCTCGCCCGCCTTTGGCCAGGTTTGTCCTCGCCGTGGCTGGCGAGGCTCAGCCTCGCCTAACGCCGGCGAGGTCGAGCCTTGCCGTGGCTGGCGAGGCTCGGCCTCACCTAACGTCGACGAGGTCGAGCCTCGCTAGCAGCCGGCGGGGTCGAGCCCTCGCCAGCCACGGCGAGGACAAACCTCGCCAGGGGCAGGCGAGGACAAACCTCGCCAGGGGCAGGCGAGGCCGACCTCATCGGCCCCCGCCTCTAGCCGGTCGCCGGACCGGCCACCGGCCAAAGGTTGAAGGTGAAGGAAAAAAAAAAAGAAAAGGAAAGGAAAAAGAAAAGAAAAAATAAAAAAATTCGAAAAAATAAAAAATAATATTAAAATAATTATTAACGGTAATATTGGACGGAAAAGTTAACGGTGGTAGATTTGGGACAAAAGTAAAAGTTTGGGGTTTTTTATGAGACAAAAAAAAGTTTAGGATATAATTGGGACAAAGCTAAAGTTTGGGGTTTTTTTGGGTATTAGGCCGGTAGATTTGGGACAAAAGTAAAAGTTTGGAGTTTTTTACGAGACAAAAAAAAGTTTAAGATATAATTGGGATAAATGCTAAAGTTTGGAGTTTTTTTGGGTATTAGGTCTCAACATATCTAATTAAACCTACATTCACTCAAAAAATTAAGTCAATTATGATATATTAACTGCTTCCCATCACACAAATTCTTTGATGTATAACTTTTTTAATACAACTTGCATGTCTATCTCAACAATCTCCCCTTTACATGTGAACTAAGTATTGGGTTTGCTCCCTCTTAATTCATATATCCTTCTGCATCAATATATCTCAACTAAAATCTCCAATGCCCCACCTTCATCCCTAATTTCTTTTAGCCCACCTACCCAGAAATCGCATTGGTCAACCATCAAATCTGATACCATTTGTTAGAAGCACAAAGCAAAAGTCGATACTTGCACCCGGGAATATTACCAAGTGGGAGCCTAAGTTTGAGCCTATCAACATATCGAGATGGACCAATTTTCAGTTAAAAGTTTAAGTCAATAAGCTATGAGCCAACTAGAATATGATAATTATTCTAATCAACATCAATTCTCTAATGTGTGACTTTTTCTCACACAATTCATATGCGTATCTCAAAACTTAGGCTAATGAGTTATCGGTTAACTATAATATGTTAACTGTTTCATACCACACAAGTTCTCCAATTAGACTTAATCTAACACAATTCACACGTACATATCAACAGAGGCCGTCTCAATAAGAAGGTTCCTAATCTTGTAACTTTCGCGTTTAACGTTCGATTCAAGCGATTTTTGCAACGGTGGAATGCTCGTGTCGAAAGCAAGGAGCCCAATATTGATAAGTAAACTCGCGAAATCACAGACGCAAGGTTTTGACTCATATGAAGGCCATAGGCTCTGGATTGTGACCCAGACACTGCTTCGACGACTTAAAAATCATTGTTTACAATAAACTTGAGATCTGAAAAGTTTCAGATGATTCTGAAATCTATAAGTTCGGTCTTGGGCTCCGGGACGCTTTACGAGTACATAAAATTATGACCGAAACTGGTGATAACTTCCTCGTCCGGCATCCAATTGACTATATTTTTGTTACATTAGAATGCTCGCGATCCCTGGTTTCATGATCTACAATGGACGATTATGCAGGAAACAAGCAATAGATCCCGAAAGGTAAAAATTAACTATCGAATTCGGGCGACAACATGGGTGTCGAAAGACTTTATTTTTACGAGGACAATCCATTTTTTATGCTTAAAATGTGTTTCATATTGACAAGCACAGTATGATTGGCAATTCGTGCTCAAGTACATTATTAGAGTATCTTGAACGTGTCAAGTAGTATGATCGAAAAACACCATATGTTCATTAATCATGCTAAAAAAACTATGTATAGTAAGATTGTGTCAATTCTTGCCATAGTTGGATTTGGCAAATTAACATGTTTAATCGCACATCAATTCGTGCCAGAGATTACCAGCCCTGCTTCCAATTTATCCACTCAAGGTGACCTCGAATTTTTCACAAATTGTACGAATTTCATTGTACACTTTCATGGTCCCTGGTCACTGTTCTTCTTCTTCTTTCTAGAAACCAGTTCGCTGGTTTCCAAATTTGGAAACCTACAAGGCAGACCAAGTTTGCCCCTGGGGAAAAGTCAGAAAACAGGAACGATGGAGGTGTAAGATGCCGCCTATAAAGTGAAAAGCAAGTGGCAAAGTGCTCGACATGGACCTTCCTTTGAACTCACGCAGTTACGCAGTTGCTCGAGTCCCTGTCATGAGAATATCTGCGCTATCGCTAAAGATAAGAATTAAGAAGATTCGATCCGAAAGCATATCGTTGATGGGGAGACAACATGTGAAGATGACATGCCTCCTCCTGGCGTTTCATACAAGTCATGTTAACTCAATTATTGCTTCGTCTTGAGTGAATGGAATGTTCTGAGCTGCTTTCTCAGGTTGTTTCCCAGATTGACTAAGGGATGAGCTAGTCCTGTCGTTCCTGTTCATTTCAGCCACATCTAGGACAAAAAAACATGTCATGAACTCAAACTAGGCTACTTTTCTTCTAATGTATTAATTGTAGCTTATGTTGCACAGAGAGAGAGAGAGAGAGAGAGAGAGAGAGAGAGAAAGCATCACCAAATGAGAGATACTCTTCTTGTTCTAAATTGGGAGGAAAATAATCTCCATTAAGCTTTACAGCAAGCATGCAAAGTTATTTCAAAACAAACCCTGATTATCCCCTCTATGGATAAAATGAGAAAAAAACAGGAAACTAAAACTCAGGAAAAAATTATAAGGGATATATCGGAACATAACTTACAACAAAATTTTCTAAACACTAACCCAGAAGAAGAAGAAACGGAGAACAGAAATGCTTAGCATTCACCATTTCAGCATGGTGAGATGCATCTAACTCCATCCGACACGTCAGTCATTTGCATCAAAGCAGATCCAGCCACATATTATCGTGAAGACAGAATAAAATTTTTACTGTATGCCTGGTGGCTTTCAAAAAATTAGATCTTCTCAATCACCCTGAGTTTAGCACTCCTACTCCGGCGATTCAATTTCTCTTCCTTCTCAGATGGAGTTATTGGTCTCTTGGTTAAAATCCTACCCCTTTCACCTTGTATTATCTGTCTAATCCACACTTCCTTGTCATTGTCATTAGTGATAGTACTTGTAAGATCTCTCTTCATCTCTTCACTTATCTCTCCATCTTCATCAGTTCTCTCGCCTCTTACAATGTCGAGAAATGTCTGTTTCACGATCCTGTCCTCCAAACTGTGGAAGGAAATGACAGCGAGCCTACCACCAGGTGCAAGACACTCAAAACAAGAATAGAGAGAGTCTTGCAATGTCTTGAGTTCATCGTTGACTGCTATCCGTAAAGCCTGAAATACCCGCGTTGCTGTTTTTATCCAACCTTGTCTTCCTGCCATTGCAATAAATGATTAAGTGAGCATACGCACTGAATTAAAGGTCGGAGTAGTAAAAGGGTTGCCAAATCTCCATGGGGCATTTACTAAATTTGCCATCAATCGAGATTTAGAAATCAGTGACTAAACATATGCTGTCATTATAGATTTTGTTAAAATAGTTACTCAAAATAGAAGTAATAAGGACATTGTCTATGCTAACCTTTTGTCCTAGGAGTTGATTTTTGGATTAGACTAACGAGGTCTCCAGTGGAATGCAGCCCACCGTGAACACGAGATTTAACAATCTTATTCTGCAAGGAAAACCAATTGCTTTCTTCACCATACTCCCGCAAGATTCGTCCAACTTCAGATTCAGGCCAAGAGTTTAAGATGTCTTCTGCTTTCAAACTTGCCTGCCAAGTTCCTGTTTCAGTCAGTAAAACACATTCTCATGTAATTCAGCATCAAGCTAAGGAAAAACATGTAAAGGACAATACAACAAGCAGCAGGGTGCAACTTTGAGTAACATAGTTTTTCAGCGTAGACCGAACTGAAGGCCAAAAGAGATTAACTCTGGGCACATCTACTGGATAAATAACTTTATTCACACAAAGTCACATAGCATTTTCTCATTTACTTTTGTCTGATGGAGCTCATACTGCACCAAGTTACAAAAGAGGACAAATTATAGCCAGTTCAAGGTGGCGTCCTTTGTAAACTGTGGGGGAGTAGAACACTCCTCTCAGCTGAAAAGCCATTGTGAAGATGGTGAAACAAAAGAAGTTACCGTGAAGGAGACAAATCATTCAGACACAATGATATCTAAATAAGTTCCTGTTCTGTTAGATGATCAAGAGCCGTAAGAGAAGTTTCAAGGAATTTGATGCATCTCATCAAGTTGGTAAACATGTTGACACCAACTATTATACTTAATGGATTTGTAAAGAAAGGACAAAGGGAAAGGCAAGGTGCAACTACTTTTTCATGAACTTCACTCCCATTACTACTACCCCTTGACGGAGAGACTGACAACAGATACTTTAGCCCATAGGCCAATTTTTAGCAGTGTATCTTTTCCAAGGCTTTAGCTTCTCAGTTGAGATGAAAGGAAGAAGATGCGTAGGTTAAGGAAACACACTTTTTTCTTTGGCCAGATTAACAGAAAACAGATTGCAACAATAGAGGATGACAAGACTTTAGAGGCAAATCGTGGTCCATTTTCCACATGATCCGAGACACGGGGGATCCGTTAAATGATTTTTGGCATGGGTTATTACTATGTCCTCGATTGCCACTGAGATCACGGGAATGATGAAGAAAAGATACCTAATAGAGTGAGCCTTCTTTTTCTAGCTCTTTTCCGCAATTTCATCACAATACGTGCAACCCACATCCCTAAGATTTCCAAATAGCATAAAAACTTCTTTGAAGCCCCATCCACAGAGAGCTTAATGCAACATAAACTATCAAAATCTAAAATTTTATTCTAAAACAAGCAAAATCAATAGAAAATAAAAACAGATCTCACCTGAGGATCCATTCTCATATCAAGAGGTCCATCATTTAGGACACTGAATCCTCTTTCAGCATTGTTGACCTGTAAAAAATTCGGTGAGGAATTTCCAAGGAAGTATTTTATGGAATTAACAATAAGAAAAGGTTTCCTAAGATATGGAAAATAATCTAATAGATATGTTGAAGTCAACCTACATTAAAGAGAGAATGAGAGAAACATAGGGTAAAAGGTGGCTTGGTTATTTTATTTTCTTTTCTTGTCTCAGCAGCAACTTTTTTGTACTCGGATGATGTAAAAAAACAATGGCATTATTCAAATTTCAGAGGAAAAGATGGTTTGCTTCGCATGTCTATGCCTTCGAATGACTAGGCTTATAAGGAGCTTGACTTCAACAACTCGAATATCCTCTCTTTCTCACCATTCTTCCATCCCAAATCACCATTGACTACATATACACTAGAAGATTTGACCCATTCTCAGCGCCTGCATAATTTCTAAAAATTCAAAAGACAACCATAAAATTTTTACAAGGCGGAATTTAACATGTTTAGCCAGTTTCAAAAGAAGATGTCATGTCTTGCTTGTGCACATTTAGTGTATTGTTCAACTGTCTACAGCTAAGGAATGTGATCAGGTCTGAAGAGAAGTTGAGGTGGAATTTTAGCTACTGTGAAAGATATTTATCACATGCATGATGAATCTGAGCCTCAGAGTATGGTTGTTGCCTTGTTGTGAATATTTAGGTTCAAAAGAAGGCATGAAGCAGTGATTTAAAACTCATCTAGATTGGTTAGTTTAAATGGATAAAAGAGAAGCATTTAAAGTGACACTTCTTATCCTTTCCAGCCTACATTAAGTAAGTTGAGGCAGATGATTGTGAAATAGAAGAACGCACAAGCACCAATGTAAATTTTATAAAGTGACCAACCTGCATCGATGACACTCCCAAGTCCATTAAGATGCCATCAAATCCAGAGTCCATTAGCTCGTCACCAACCTCATCAACCACGGATTTTATAAATCTAAAGTTCCTCAAAAGAAAATATCCTCTTAAGTTTGAAGACATGGACGAGGAATCACCACACAAAAGAGAATCGATCTTGGTCTTTGCCATTTGATGCGCAATAGGATCAACATCCATTCCAAGATAACACTTCAACTCTGGGTGTGACTGGATGATCTGGTATGAGCAAGAGATAAGAAAAGGAAAGAATTAGACGTCTCCTTAAAGCAATGGTACAGAAGAAAATCCTAGAATCAGTGAAAGCCATCTCCAACAGAACAAGGTCATGAGAAAAGCAGCACACATTTTATTCATTCAGAACATAAGAATACGAGTACTACACATGAAATAAATTATTTGAATCTGAGCCCATTTTGAGAGCAGAATAGATGCATCCAGAAGATGTTTATTCCCTTAGAACCTATATGAAGCTTCTATGTGAGGGGACGGAATTGCAACTTCCCACTACAAGAAGTGAATTATAATCTGAGAGAATAAACAAAATAAATTTATTCTAGCTTGAAAATAAAAGGAATCCATTTGCTCTCACTATTTATGAGTACATATAATCATCCTCATTAGATAATGGAATAATATATTCAAGAACCTTAACAGAAAGTAATTTCAAATGCAACATGGACATTAAGGAACCCATCGATTTTATGTATGCTGCTACTACAATGCTGATGATTGCTTGCTCATATCACAAGCAGTGTCCAAAATCCATTCATGATGTTGATTATTGAGCAAAAGAGGTGTTATTAAGCTTCTCAAGAAAGGTAATCATTTCTTATTGCTGAGCCTCGAAGACTGAAGGTGGATGGAATATCTTATGGTTGGTAAAAGCAATAAAGCAGCTGACTCAGCTGCTAATTCAGTATCAGCAATTCTACGCTAGTTTGCTTACACTGCAGTCATTCATCATTTTTGAAAGAGATTTCCATTTAGCTGATCACCAAGGATCTCTCCTTCCCCGTAATTTGTTCTCTAGCTCTTCCCTATCTGCTAAACTACTCACTACAAAAAAGGGTGTGAAGCATAGATAAACTGTTCTAAAGAGGGGTCCAAAACCCACTAACAAAATCCAGGATGGAAATCTTGAATATAAGCAGATGTCACTTTCCATGTCAAATAACCTGCCAAAAAGTTCGACATCACACAGACCCCAAGTATCCATCTTCCCACAAACTTCTATGTAAACCATAAGCGAGTTTTGCTCAAAAAAGAACAAATTGAACTAACAGCACCAACGCGTAATAAACACATGCATACTGACAGCGGAAGAATGGCCGGCGGCGCCGAGAGTGCAATCGACGAAAGAACGGAGCTTCCGGCCTGAGAAGACATCCAGCACCTCGCCGAGCAGCACCGGTATGTGGCTGCTGACGCCGAGCAACTGCTGGACCGTCTCGTCGTCGAGCTCCCTCGACGAACGCGTCCTCCGCTTCACCAACGCCTCCATCGCCGTAGCTCCTCTCCCGTTCCCACCCTCCACCTCCCCCTTCCCCTTCCCCTTCCCCTTCTTCTTCTTCGCCGCCGTCTCCTGAACCGACGCGTCGCTCTTGCTGCTGCTGCTCCTCAAGAAACGGGCTCCGGCGCAACGGGACCGCGATTCGAGGGTCGGCGAGCGAAGCGGAATCAACCCACAACACACCCACGAAGGCTGGGGAGGTTTGAGCGCGGAAGGACACGACAGCGTCAGCAACTTCAGCGCTATCACGGCCGCCGCCATCTCCAGTTCCGACCCACCAACCGAATCCCAGGTTGGTGTCGAGATCGAAACTATGCGGCGCTGAAGAAGATAAGTCCACTTCAGTTGGGGAGATGGAACTCCACTTCCGCCATGGAAACTCGTACGAGCTCACCGGTGGAGAAGAGCAGTGTGTTCACCAAAAAGCCCGAATGCGAAAGCTCATATCCAAATATTCCGTTTTTGCGTGGCGGTCCCTCGTTTTTGATAAATTACATTTTTTGGCCCATGAGGTTTCCTAGTAGTTCAATTTTAAACCCTTAAACCATTTCTACAATTCTAATCTTTATATGTCGAATTTAGCTCCTTCCGTCAAATTTTCATTCCAAACTTGTCACCGCCTCTTAACATTCCAAATCAATTTTATGGCACCTCCATCCCACGTCTTGTGAAAATGTCAAGTCAAGACCAACTATTAAATGGTGATTCCTATATTTACGAATGTGACCAGCCATATTGTTCCGTTTATTTCGTAAAAAATATTACATTTCTAGAAAATATTTTTTTTAAAAGTCATTTTTCAAGAAAATGACAATATTTACGAAGTTTATTTGAAATCTGAAAAAAATCGAAAAATATTTTCTGTCGTCTGGAGAGAAAATTTGATTTGATTTTCCTATATAAATATACAATATTTGGATGTTAGTGACTTGCACAAAGGTATTGGGGAAACCAGGCGCAAGCACTAGACAAGTTCGGCCTTGATGGACTCAGGCCTAGGTCTCGGTGACTCGGGTTCAAGCACTAGCATCTTGGTCCCGGGACCTAGCCATGGGCATCAAGGTCTTGGGCCCGGGCCCAAGTGCCAGGGACCCAATCCCCAGCTCGGCCTTAATAGACCTAGGCTCAGGCATAGGGAAACCTAGCACGGGCACTAGGATCTTGAGCTCCCAAGCACGAGTACCGAGGTCTTAGTCCTTGTCTCAATGGACCCAAGTCCAAGTGTCGTGTAAGGATGAGTGCTTCCAGGTTCCTCATAGGTTCCACTTGGAATTCAGAAACTACTCTCAGGTATAGATTTCTCATTTTTTGAAACCCGAAACCTATCCGTCAAAATGTGAAACGTGGAACATGAAACCTACCATGTCACAGGTTCTAGGATCAATTCTAAGGTCTAACAGGTTCTTTTTTTTTCACTTTTAGTTAAACAAAAAGAAAATGTAGGCAATAATACTGAACAAGATTGTCATTCACCAAAGAGAATACAAGAAACTAATTATTAAAAAGCCACATTTTTTCTTAATAGAAAGGAGATATAACGGCAAATAGTAATTGTTGGGATGCAATATATATGAATTTAAAATCCAAGACAAGATGCCACATTTTTCTCGACAAAAAGTAAGAAACATGCTCCCCTCCAAGCTCCTCCAAAGTAGAAAAGTTTTTGTTTCTGGTCATCAAAGCAAGTTGCTCCTCCACCATCTGCAATACTGAAAGGAAACAATAAAGATGAAGCTAGAAACTACTACAAGGGGTGGAATCAATGTCCAATATATGCCTAAATTGTAGGAGAGCTACGGTATGAAACTACTCCGACGTATTAAAGCTCGCCCCAAGTTGCATTTTGGCATGCATAGCACAAGCATGGTGCCAGTTCAATAACATATTGAGGTCATAGGAAATAATGAGGAAAAACAAGTAAAAACTAGGGGTGAGCAACTTGGACCGCCCAAACCAGGACTAAACCAGATTGACGAGTTTGGTCCGATTCTCGGGACTATCGGTCCGGTTCCCGATTCCTAAAAGCAGAACCGGTTTCTGGGCGGTCCGGTTCCCGGTTCTAAGGAGGAACCGGACCGGACCGGACCGACCGGACTGGACCGACTAGTTAATATATATTTTTGTTAATTTTTTCTTTAAAAAATTAATAAAATGTGAACTAAACTCTAAGTGAACTTCATTATCATAAATTCATTGATAAAAAATAGTAAAATGTGAATTAAACCCTAAGTGAACTTCATTGACATTTATTGACAGAAATTAGTAAAATGTGAACCAAACCTTAAGTGTTTGATAAAAAAAAATCATAAACTCTAAGTAACCGGTTCCATTGGATCGGATCGGAACCGGACTAGACCGACGGTCCGGTTCGGTTCCCGGTCCTAGAACCAACCGGTCCGGTCCGCGGTTCCCAAACTTGGGAACCGGTTCTCTCGGTCCGGTTCTCGGGTCCACCTTGGAACCGAACCGGACTGGGAACCGCTCACCCCTAATAAAAACCAGAGGCAATAACAGAAGGAAATCTTTAGCAGAGTTTGTCAAAGCAGCAATTAGTTGTGTAGTGGCAATCAAACCTCCAAAAGAACCACCGGCAACAAAAGCCAAGTAGAAAGAGGAGAAACTATCTGACTATGAAATAGATCAAAGCAGGGCAGATGAGGTAAACAGGAAAATAGAATTGCGAAGAAGAATAAATGAATTGAAAGAAAAGGAAAAAAAAAAAAAGCAATCCCATTTTGAGGTTTTCAGATACAAAATACAAGCGCAAGTGTCACGGTCAAGAGGTTTTCATGCACCAAGGACCGTGCAACATCGACAAAGACTAGTCCAAACCCTAACGGAGCTTCTAGAACACCCCCAAGGACCGGCAATACGGTAATTACGCCGTATCCATAAATGCGGGTAGTTGGCACGTAGGATGATGCGATATTAGCCACTAGATCGATAGTCAATCAACGGACGTAATCCGATACCCTCTATTATATAAAGGGGTGCCCTCCTTCTTATTTTCATCATTCAAGCAATAGAAGCAATTTACATTCTCTCCCAGAGCTTCTATGTCTAGATTCTCTCTCTATGATCCAAGTGAGCAATCGAGAAAAGGCTTGGCCTAGGCATTCCGACGATCCAAGGAAGCCTAAGTCGCCGCACGGGTCATTCCCAAACTATCAACCCGTGACAAGTGGTATAAGAGTAAGTAGTGAGTCAATCTAGTAGAGAGTCCGTCCAAGGAGATAGAGGAGCACAACAACTGGTCGAGAGAATGTCGACCCAAGATCAACTCGCTTCGGTTGTTGTGGATGAATGGGCTCAATGAACTGGTTGCCCAATGAAAGACCCGTGCAAAATCCAAGAGAAGGGATGCCTCGTCGAACGCCATGGCCGTAGTCGATGAGAAGCTCACGAGAATGAGGACAACAATGTTGGAGTTCATCGAAGAACTAGACGAAGTTAAAGGGCAAATCAATGAGGTTGAAGGAACTCTCTGCCACGAATTCACAAACGTCGTCAATCATGCGACGGCCCCTTTGTATGAGAAGGATGAAGCCCTCGAAGCATCAATTGAGGCCCTAAAGCTTGAAGTTGTGGAGCTCAAAGAAGGCAACTCTTCCAAGGCCGAAGTCGAAGCCTTGAAGATGGAGGTGCAAGAGCTCAAAACCGAGCTCGTCCTATGCAAAGCAAGCATCGCAAACGGTGTCTTGCCCATTCAAGCGACACACAAGTTGGACGTGCCAAAACCAAAAGAATTCAAAGGCAACCGGTCCACCAAAGAGGTGGATAACTTCCTTTGGAGCATGGAGCAATATTTCGATGCCTTTGAAATTCAAGAAGAATTGGCCAAGGTACGAACCGATTCAATGTTCCTTAGTGATAATGCAATACTGTGGTGGCGTAATAGATATGACGGGATGAAGCGAGATGCCGATCCCATCAATACTTGGGATGGGTTCGTAGAGGAGTTTCGGGGATTATTTCTTCCCCGAGTTTGCTCAACAAGAAGCCCGTAGCAAGCTCCATCGCCTTGAGCAACGAGGCACGATCCGAGAGTATGTGAAGGAATTCACCAAACTCAAGCTCCAAATTCCTAACCTTGGGGAGGAGAAGGCTCTTGGGGCATTCATGGATGGATTGAAACCGTGGGCACTACTCGAGCTCAAGCGAAGGGACGTCTAAAGCCTCTCGAGGGCGCTAGTCATTGCCGAGTCTCTCGCTGGCTTCACCAAGGAGACCCCAAAGTCAAGAGGGAGCGGGTAGAGGTCGGATCGCCACCACAACGAAGAAGAAGACCAAGCTGTCTGTGGTCGAAAGGACTCAAGTAGTGATCACAACCGTGGCCGAAGAGACCATGGTGGGCATAAGAAGTCATGGGAGAAGGATCGTCCAAGCAAAGCGATCCGAAGTGGAATCGACCCCAAGGGGACTACAAGAACAAGTTCGAGACTCCACCGCCATTCCCGTGCTTCATTTGCAACGATCCTTATTGGACCCAAAAATGCCCGAAGAAGAGCAAGATCAATGCTCTCCTCGCCATAACCAAAGATGAGGAGCCAAAACAAGACAATGAGAAACGCAAAGTGCGACTTGGAACCGTGAAGGTTCTCAACTCAATCAACTCCATAAAGGACAAAGCTCCGCCAAAGAAGAAGCCGACAAGTTCGCATTTATCATTCGTTGAGGTCAAGGTACATGGCGATTGGTCAATACGGGTTCTACAAGCTTATTTATGTCAAATGAAGCGGCCAAAAGCTTGGGACTTTATGTGGAACCAACTTGTCAACAATACAAGGCCGTCAACTCCGAAGATGTACCGGCCGTGGGCGTAGCCAAAGATGTGGAACTCCAAGTTGATGGATGGAAAGGCAAACTCCCATTTGAGGTAATTCCACTCGATGATTATGATCTCATTCTAGGAATGGAATTCTTCGACACTGCGAGAGCCATGATAGATTTGAGGACCAATATGGTCATCATCATCGACCCGGAGTGCCTGTCCATGGTACCGATGATCCATGGATTGACCAAGACAAAGATCCTCTCCACAATTCGACGTGTGGACAATGTACCAAGAGTTGAGAAGTTTGTGTCCGAGGCCTGCATCGAGCCAAAGCCAAAGAAGGATCATCCTCTTCAACACCACATGCCAATTGATGTCCTATTTCCGAAGGTGGCAAACTTACCGACCAACATGGAGGAGGCCAAACCAAAGAAGCTGAGTGCCCGACAAGCCGAGAAGCTAAAGGCCAAGAAACCTCGGAATAATAGGAAGTGCTCCAAGAAGCCAACAAGCAACCCCAAGCCAAGAGCGCTGAGGCTATCGCTAGAATGGGTGGGGGAGAATGTCACGATCAAGAGGTTTTCATGCACCAAGGACCGTGCAACATCGACAAAGACTAGTTCAAACCGTAATGGAGCTTCTAGAACACCCCTAGGAATGGGCGATATGGTAATTGTGCCGTATCCATAAATGCGAGTAGTTGGCGCATAGGACAATGCAACATCGACCACCAGATCAATAGTCAATCAACAAATATAATATGAGGCTCTCTACTATATAAAGGGGTGCCTTCCTTTTCATTTTCATCATCCAAGCAACAGCAGCAATTTCCATTCTCTCCCATAGCTTCTCTATCTAGATTCTCTCTCTACAATCCAAGTGAGAGAGTGAGCGATCGAGAAAAGACTTGGCCTAGGCATTCCAATGATCCAAGGAAGTCTAAGTCGCCGCACGGGTTGTTCCCAAACTATTGACCCGTGACACAAGCATCTAAAATGTAAACTCCAAATCCTAGGTCACAGAACAGCAGACCATCGTCACCCCACTGGACTTTTTAGTTTCTAATTATAAAACCTTAGAACATGCTCTTTGAACTATTTTCCACTAAACCCAATGTCCCACTTTCAACCCTCTTTCTGATAAGTTATCTCAGGGGAGAAAATGAAGCATAAGATTATCTTAATAAAATCTGAAAATAGCCAAAAGAACCAGTGGACAAATAAACAAAAACTAAAAGGTCATACATTTTAGCATAAAAGCAAAAACAAAAATCTACAAAAGAATGTGAAAAGTAGGATTTGATTAAGAAAGCAATCCCGTTATTATTTTGATCAAGACAACAAGTCTTCCAACTAGTCACTTTTAAGAGTACAAACTTTTGGTTTGAAAGAAAAAGAGGTGAAAGACTAAAAACCAATAGTCTACTTTAATCATGTCCTCACAAGGAAGACTGCAGGCACATCATGCAGAAACTCTTAGTAGTATTAAATGCCATGTACCAAAAAAAAAAGTGAACACTACCTCAATCAATTTGTCTCTCCAGCAGCCATTGCCAAAATCTCAATCGCAGCATAAAAACCGATGGAGAAGTTATCACTTCAAGAAACTTGCACCGAAGAAGAGATATGCAACTAGCCAGATTTTAAATATGGTGGTGAGACTTACAGTGGTTCTCTTGAATCAGAATGTAGTTGCTTTTACAGGATCTCCGCAAAAAACTGGTTTGCCAAAACCCTCATAATTAATCTAAACAACCATCAAAAGCATATTCTCCATTAAATTTCTTCCTCCTTTAAACAACCACGAGGTCAAAGGCATGCACAAACCATTGGTAGAATCACATATAGCACGACCTTAGCTGCTCCTTCAACAATGGACAAAAATAAAAACAAAGAAAACCAAAGTATTAAGACAATCCATATCTATTTACTGGTAAAATAAAATAAGTATTAGAAAGCCTCACCACATATATTTATTTCGCTTCAACTAGTAAACTCTATTTACCGACAATAATCTCCTCATTAAGATAATCCATATCTTAAAAAAGAAGAGATTAAATAAAATATTCACTTATTAGATATATAAAAGGAATTACAACATACAAAGATAAAAACATCACTTACCCAAGTCAAATTTTTCTGCATTCTTGATGCACTATTCAACATTAATCGGCACATGAATGGCTCTCAATCAATCTTGAGTGCAAATCAAAGATTTCACTACTTTGGGAGTCAAAGAACTTCGAAAGTCATCAACACACGACCTGATGTACTAAAAGTCTACTCTGAAGCAACAGTAGTCACGGGTTTAGACAAAACATCCCAAGCCATCAAAGATAGATCTTATATTTTGAGCCGCTAGTCTTCCACCACATCAAAAGGTCAAGATCAAGAATATTTTCATTTTTATCTTGAAGATACCAATCAAGCTCACACTCTATTTGATTCGAGTTCATAAAAGTTCTCTACCAAGCTTGGAGGTCACACTTATTGTTACCTTCGTTACCACCGACATTGGTAATTGAACCACCACTATTTGCAATCAAACCTAGGGCACCAAAATTTTGATCACTTGAAGCAAGAGAAGATTGCTCATAAAATTCAAATAAACGCTCCAATGTGTCCTTCACCTTATAATGCATCTCATTAACTTTTGTTTCATCATCATAAATTTTTCCATACAAGAAATTCACATAATTCAACTTAACTCTAGGATCAAACGCAAGCACAATCAACACCATCATATTCACTTTATCCAAACTCCCATAATATTTGTCAAATTTTTCTTTCATTTTCCTACCCATAGCTTGAAGTTTAGGATCCGAAGCATTTGTCGCTGTGCACTTGGGCACGAGCACTGAGGTTCCAAGCTTAGGTGCCGAGCACCGAGGTCCCGAGCTTGGACGTAGGAGATTCGGGTAAGGGCACTAGCGTCTCGGGCCCGTCCTTAATGGGACTCGAACTCAAGCTTGGGCGCGGGGGATCCGGCCATGGGTCTAGGGTCCCAAGCCTGACTTTTGTGGACCTAAGGCCAGCCTCTATAGATCAAGGCGTAGGCGCCGAGAATCCGGGGTCTCAAGCCGGGCCTCTATGTACTCAGGCTCGAGCATCGAGGACCTGACCCTAAGCGCCAAGGTCCTGGGCATATGGGCATTGGTGTCCTGAGCCCCAACTTTGTTGACTTGGGCCTAGGCCCCAAGTACTGGGCCCAGCCTCTTTGGACTCAAGCTTGGCCTCAATGAACCCCGGTGGACTAAGCCTCGACCTCTAGACCTGGGTCAACTGCGAAGGGCCTTGAGATGAGCGCTGAAGTTTTTATATCCAAGCACCGATTTTGGGCTAGCCTCTATGGACCAAGGTGTAGGCGTCGGGAAGCCGAGGCACGAGCCCCAGGGTCTTAGGCCACTCTATAAACTCAGGTCAGGGTGCCAAGGAGTTGAGCAATGGTCGCGAGGTACCAGGCTTGGCCTCTGCGAACTTTGGCTAGAGCATCAGTGACCTAGCCCTAACCACCAAGGTCCCGAGCACAAGCGCCGATGTCCCAAGCCCCAATTTTGTTGACTTGAGCCTAGGCATCGAGTTCTAGGCTTGGCCCCTTGAGACTTGGGCTTGGCCTCAATGGACCCGGCGTTGGCCTTTAGACCCAGGTCCGCTATTAAGGGCTTTGAGAATGAGTGTTGAGGTTATCGTATCCAAACGCAGAGTTTCGGGTCCAAGCGCCAATTTCTAGTAAAATTTTGAAAAATGATTTTCGATAATTTAAAAAGGAAATCATTTTTCTGAATTTAAACATAGATTTTCCGTTAATTAAGCAAACATTTTTCATTAACTCATTTTCCTAGGCGATTCAAACATCAGAAATGAGGAAAATGATTTCTGTGAAATAAACTTCTCATATTCTATTCAGATCTATAAGTAGGACTACTAGTGTAGGTAACTTTAAATCTTCTAAACAAAACTAACTCGCTAGCTAATAGGCGAAATAGCTTAGATAGATTATAGGAATTTTTGGATTCTAACAATACCAACAAATTCGCGTAATGTCCTTACCCAAAAAAAAAAAATTCGCGTAATGTTACCTTATCAAAAAAAAAAAACAAATTCGCGTAATGCTGATTGTAAGAACTTTTTCGTGTAATGAGATAGTTACGTCATGAGTATCCCAACTATTGTGTATTAAATGATTTAAAAAAAAGTTCAGTAAGCTAATTTCTAATAAATGACATGAAGTATTAACTATAAAAGACTCATACGGTCATACCCATATATATCATGTATTAAATAACAGCCAATCATAATTTAAGCTTATTTTGGAATATAGATGTGACAAATGGTACTTAGAATTTCATATATATGGTACACTAGCAAATATTGTTGCAAAATCAGAGTAAGTCAATTAAATTCGAAGACTCCAAAAAGTATAAGGAGTGTAATTTAATTTAGGATTAATACTATGAAAAACCCCAAACTAGTACACTTATGACAAATTTACCCCAAATTAATTTTTTGACAACGAAAAATTGTAAACTGGTACATATATGATAATCTTACCCTCCACTAGTTTTCGTTAAATTTTATCGTCAAATTTGTGAGTTTGAAGACGCATGTACATTTTGTGGTTTTTAATTATATTAATCCAATTTAACAGAAAGTAAATTTGTCACAAATGTACTAGTATAAGGTTTTTGGTGGCAAAAAATTAGTTTAATCTATCATAGGTGTATCGGGTTGGGGTTTTTTACGGTCAAAAAATTAGTTTGGGATAAATTTATCACATGTGTACCAATTTCGTAAAGCTCGTTAATTTAGGCTGCGCATGACAACCATTCTATGTCCGAGAACAGATTCTGGTCAGAAATGATTCTTTTTTATTTTGTGCCAGGGAACTGATTCTGAGCATTTGAAGGCATTTGGTAACGGCCCAAAATTCTGTGCCCGGGAACAGAAATACGTTTGGTAACGGCATAAAATTTCTTTTTATTAATAATATTTTAATAACATTTTAAATATTTTTATATTTCTTTCTTTTCTTTTTTTCTTCTCCTCTTTCTTGGCCATGGTCAGTAAAATATTTTTTAATTAATAATACTTTTATTTAAAATATTGAAAATATTTTTTCTCTTTTTTTTGCCATGGCCTGGTCTCTGGCCATGGCCGATAAAATATTTTTTTATAAATATTTTTTTATTAATAATATTTTAATAAAAAAATATTTTTATTGAAATTATTATTTTATTTTTTTTGCCATGGCCTGGTTGCTGACCATGGCTGGTAAAATATTTTTTACAAATACTTTTTTATTAATAATATTTTTTATTAAAATATTTTAATAAAAATATTTTTTTATTGAAAATATTTTTTTTATTTTTTTTGCCATGGCCTGGTCACTGGCCATGGCTGGTAAAATATTTTTTTATAAATATTTTTTTATTAATAATATTTTAATAAAAATATTTTTATTGAAATTATTTTTTTATTTTTTTTGCCATGGCCTGGTCATTGGCCATGGCTAGTAAAATATTTTTTATAAATAATTTTTTATTAATAATATTTTTATTAAATATTTTTTTATTTTTTTCGCCATGGCTGGTAAAAATTTTTTTACTAATAATATTTTTTTTATTTTTTTCACCATGGCCTGGTCGCTGGCCATGGCCAATAAAATTTTTTTATTAAAATATTTTAATCTCGCTAGATACGGCGAGGGTGGCCCTCGCGCCGGACATTAGAAGCTATATTAAAAATCAAGAAAAAGAAAAAGAAAAAAAACTTATTCTCATTTTTGTTCCCAGAATCAAGAAGCTACTTTTTTTTTTATTCTTGATTCTACTCCAAAACTAATTCTGGCCACAAATTTGCAAGAATTTGTGCTCAGAATCAAAAAATTAAACAAACGGATTTCTGTTCCTAAACTGATTCTGGGAACAAAAGAACAAAATCAAACACTATTTGACAAGTTATCATGCGCAGTCTTAAGGGCTTGTACAAGTAGGAGCCTTGAGTTGATTGCCGGTGGTGACTCAGCAATTTTGAGCAAAATTATACAAAAATTTAATTGGATAACTTAAATTATTATTAGAGAGTGATAGAAGCATCAGTAATATAACCAAACAAAAGTATAAGAACCAAAAGTGAACACCCCAAAACTACAATAACGAAGATGTGATTTCCTTCTTTTCAATCGTGTCTTTGCTAACTAAAAGAATCGAACATATGTGGAGAACATAGATAGATAGAAATATTCACATGTACAAGTGTTTGTGATGGAGGGTGGCAACCATTGCCTAAGCGCAACGATGATTGTCCATCCTCACCTATGGTTAGGAGGTGACACAAATGCTCTTCATTAGCGATCCCTTCTAAAAGAGATTTTGTTTTCATATTGTTATAAATATTTGGGCAAAAGTACACTACAAGTATCATAACTTGTGTACGACGATCACTTTGGTGCCATAACTTTTTTTCGGATCACTATGGTGCTAACTTTTTTAAAAAACGATCACTTTAGTGCCAATGCTAACATAGCTTGCCAGAAATCCTACGTGGCGTTGACATGGCTCGCCGGAGAGGTCCATGGCTCGCCGGAGAGGTCCAGTCAACACTAAAAACCAAAAACGACGCCGTTTAGTCCGCTAACATGTACTTTTTTAGAAAAATAAAATTTAAATTATATTAAAATAATTTAAAAACGAAAAATATCACCAAAAATCTCAAATTATGACACTTGTGATAATTTATCCTGAACTTTTTTTTTAAATGAAAAATCTCAAACTATGTCATTTGTGACAAATTTACTCTGAACTTTTTTTTTGTGATACTAAAAATCCCAAATTATATTCATTGTGATACATTTACCTCACAACACTTTAACCCAAGGATATTTTCGTCTTTTTCCTTTTTCTGTTTTTTTTATCTTTTTTTTCTTTCTTCTCCGGCGAGGGTCACCCTCGCCTGAGTCAGGCGTGGCGAAGGCTTCCCTCGCCGGCCCAGGCAAGGGCCGCCCTCGTCGGCGTCAGGCGAGGGCTTCCCTCGCCGACCCAGGCAAGGGCCGCCCTCGCCGAATCTGGCGAGGGCAACCCTCGCCGGCGTCGGGCGAGAGAAGCCCTCGCATAGGGCAAGGGTCGCCCACTCACCCAGGCGAGGGCTTCCCTCGCCCGGCCGACGGTGGTGGGGCGACGGCAAGCCCTCACCTGCTGCTGCTCCCCCTTTTTTTTTCCTTTTTTGAATATAATTTAAATTTAATTTTTTAAAAAAAGCCACCTAATTTCCATGTGTGCAAGGCAGATCATTTTTTTTTTAAATATAAATGCCAGATCACCATTTTTTTAAATGTAAATGCCAGATCACCGTTTTTTTTAAATGTAAATGCCAGGTCAATTTTTGGCCAGAATTTTTGGCTGGAGTCACTAAAGTGATCTATTTTTCTCCAACTTGGCACCAAAGTGATCCGAAAAAAAGTTATGGCACCAAAGTGATCGCCGTACATAAGTCATGGCACTTATAGTGTACTTTTGCCTAAATATTTGTGATACAGTAAACTCACAATTAGATTAGTATAACTATACATCATAGAAAAGGGAGTAGCTTCCTACTTTTAAGTGCTCGATATATCTTGAGAAAATGACACGAATAGTCTGTAAATCTTAACTCAATGTGCAATGCCATTTTTGAATTTTTAATTTATCCCAAGTGATCATTAAACTATTCCTAAACATCTATTCCCTCAAGTTTCAATTTGTTTAATTTAGTCCTTCAACTTTTGATAGTAGAGTCAAATTAGTCCTTCGAGACCATCACAAGTTTTCTTAATTATATATAATTGCCCAGATTTTAGACCTTTTCAATTCAATCCATTTCCTAAATCAACAAAAAAAATATTATATCATTTTATGACCTTTTTATCTGTATAAATATCACTATAGTTCCATTTAAGTATATTTTAACTTAAGATTTCTATAAAAGTAAAAAAGATAACATCATTTAGGGTTATATGGATTCATATTCCTTTTATTTTAAAAATAATTTTTTTCATAAAAATATTTAATTACAATATTAATTCATATATATCTTGTACTCATATTAATCTAAATCTTGTTACTAATTTTTTTAGATAGATAAATTTTTCAAGCTTTTGTGTTTCATGTTTTCTTATTAAAAGTAGTTAGAACTTAAATTAGGAAACTTATATAGCAGGAATATCAACTCAACTCAAAAAGAGGTTATACTATTACTCTTATTGAGATTACAAACTAAAATGTACTTAAATGAAACTATCGAGATATTTATAAAGATCAAAAAGGTAAAAAAAATTCATAAAAAGATAAACATATATTTTTCTATTCAAGAAATGGACGGAAATGAAAAGATATTCTAAAATTTGGGTAATAGTGTAATTATGAAAACTTTTGACTTTTTCATGTAAAAGTTGGGGTACTAGATTGAACAAATTGAAAAGTTAGGGACTAGATTCAACATTTAGAAATAGTTCAAATGTCACATTAAACGAATTAAAAATTCAAGAATGATATTTCACATTGGGTCAAAGTTAAAAAAAACTATTTGTATCATTTTTCCATATATCTTAACTAATAATAGTGGTTGAATGAAATACACATACATACCAACAAATATCATGCTCCGATTCCTATAAATATAAGGGAATGATACGGCCATCCTCTTTCTTAAAGGCCACACCCTCAAACACAAACCAACATATATCTAATATAAAAAATGTATAAAAATAATATCTATCTAAATATTGGATAAATCAATAAGTTGGTTACAGGATCAGAGTTTTTATAATCCATTAAAAAGAATGTATACATCTCCAAGTCAACTAAACCAAACACCTATTATATCACACATATACAACTAGCTAAGTTCATACCCAAAAATCGCATTATCAAAAGTTCGCCACTAATAGCGCTCCTATCTTACTTGTCACTAGCGAAATAACCTGAAAACGATTTGAGATGAATGGTATGAGCAACCACAACGTAGTGAATAATACGAATATCTTCAAAGCAGATCGACCATCCACTATGCATATTTATAAATAAATACCAAAACTTGTCTACCCCAAATCCAGTATAAAATAAATGTACGATATTAATGAGTTATATCATTACAACAAAAGTTTATAAAGAAACATAAATGGTTTATTTTATTGATCAATTTCTATCAAATCACACATCAATGGTCGATTCATTGATCAATCTAGTGCTCGACATTCAATTATGGTCATGCTTGATGCCCTGTGACAAAGGCGACCAAGATTCTCCCCTTGGTTAATTCTTCACCAATATTAGTCAATGGCTCGGTCTAGAAGGATATCCTAAAACAGTATGCTTTCTCAACCCCTCAATGGATTGTTCTAAACGTAGCAGCATGAGCATTCTCGCTATCTCATCCTCCAACAACCCACAAATTAAATCTTCATAAATCAGAATATATTTTATAAATCAAAATGTATACCATTTGGCAATTCAACTCAACAAACAAAATTCATTTAATAAACCAGGTTCTTAAATCAATACATATAACCTTTCACAAAGCATTTTTCAAACCATTCAGTGATAGTCAACTAAAACCATTTCAAAAGATATTTGCCAATTCAAATAACTAAAAGCTAGTTAATGTCTGATTTAGTTTAATGCAATAACTATGCTCTTTCATAACTTGTTATAAAAATTGAAGCATCTATCATTTTCGAGACACGAGTTTATAAGGTCACGAATGGTAGATTTCTGGCTAGAAATAGATTTTTCTATTTCTATTTCATAGATGAGTTTCTAAGCAAAGAAACTCGTTTGATAACAATCCAAAATTTTTATTTCTATAACAGAAATTCGTTTGATAATGGTATAAAATTTCTATTCCCTAAAACAAAAATTCGTTTGATAACAAACCAAAATTTCTATTTCCAAAATTTCTTTTAGAGAAGATTTGATGCCAAAGAAAAATGTGAAAACTTCCTTATTGCAGCAAATTTCTTAAAATGACTTTGCGAAAAATGTCCAATAAAAAAACCACTGACTATTAATTTTTGTTCTCACGAATCACACATTCTTTAGTATACCAGCAAAAAGAGCATACAGCCGAAGTCTCCCCCAAGTCAAAGACTTGCAACCTTCGCCTAGGGCAGGGGAATCATAACCGATCGGCTAAGACCAATCGACATTCGAAAACTACTTTATCGGATCAACTCGATGAAGTAGAAGTTTCCTCCTTGCCCTTCTCACAAATTCAACCTAAGACAGGAGCAAGACAGGCATATCCCATGACTTCTTCAAATGAAATTTCTGCTTCGCAAAAGAAGATGGAACTTTAGCTTCCATTTGAGAGTTTATAGAGAACACACAAGCCTTGATTGACAGAATGATGATAGAGATGAGTAACAGTTCCCAAATAAGGCCAGTGAGAGAGAGCAGGACCATCTCACATTGCCTAAACACCTGTTGCAGATTAAACAAGAACTAGCACATAAATGCATTTGTGATACTCCTTCAATTTCACACTTATATTTAAAGCAATAAAGATAAAAGGTTCTAAAAGTTACTGATCTCAAAGAAAGAATGACAAATCCTCAAACTCTACTAAATACCAAATACCACATCATATTACAAGAGCCAACTTAGGAGATCCCCAAATACCACATCACATTACAAGAGTTAACATAGGAAATCCTCAACTACAAATAATTAAAATACATTACAAAAGTCGAAAACAAAATTTCATGGAATCCCCATCATATTATGATCTCTTGCCATCTTATTGGCAATATTTTTCCTAAGCAATTTGATCTCGGTTCCCTCCCTAGTTGATGTATCGTCTATAAGCTCATCTTGTGTAAGTCCAAATGAGTACTCCAGATCACCATATAGGAAAAAGTTCATATCCATCTTGTTTTGATCACGGATGTAATTATGGATAGCACAACATACAATTATAATACGTGCTTGCTTTCGCATTGTAATGGAGGCATGTGTTTCAAAATGAAGAAGCGATTCTTTAATGTTGCAAATGATCTCTCAATGACATTTCTTAGTGAAGAATGCTTATAATTGAACAATTCTCTTACTGTTGTTAGCCATCTCGCTCTACCCCTATAATCATTTAGATAATACCATTCGTCTTTGAAAGGAGTCAAAAATCCCAGAGCTACACATAACCAAAATCTATCACGTAGTATTTGCCTATCACAAGATATTGTTGGTCATGATTTGCAACCGAAATACAGTTATACATAAATTTATCCCATGAAGAACAAGCAAATACTTGGTGGTGGTCAAGGAAATTCTAAGCAAAGAGTCTCGAGTACTGTCGATAGGACCCGACAATTGTTCGCAAAGCCTTCTCAATAAGCATACACAAAAGTAAATTTCATATCAAATAAACAAACACACATCACATTTTGAGTGATAATTCCTTTCATGCCTCTAAATGGGATATGTTTTGACACAGGAATAGAGCCATGAACATGGGTGTCATCAATAGCACTTACGCAGCCTTGTCATTTTAGCAAATACTGATATTATACAAGATTATCAACAAAATGAAACCGATGGTGTAAAGGATTATATGAAAATTCTACCTTGAAGTAACATTTATGGATAGGATCCGTAAGAATCTCCTTTGGGACAACATCAAAGGAAGGTGGTACGATAATCTTCCTTGCCAGTTTGAGAACTGCATGCAACACTATAGCAAAGTACCTGTTGATAGTTTGTCCCGACTATTAGAATCTCTCACATAAATCTCTATTCGAGTTCCTGTGACAAATCATAGATAAGAAGATCTCAACTTGTTCATCCACCCTAATATATCGACTATCTTCCAACCAACCTATTGCCTTTATAAATTCACAATGTTGAGAAAGACATGTCTCTCCATTCTAGAAGGTCCATATGCTCTATATGAATGTCTATAAAGAACATCCCTTACCCATTTTGGTCCTGACAATACGCTACCCCTAATAGGTTCTCTCGTGTGCATGGAGATATCTAATGCACCAATGTGCAACCATGCTATTAGTGTGTCAAAATCATCAAAACCTTGTTCAACTAATTCAACTTATGCTACTTGATTAATATTCACGCTACTTTTACCCCTTTTCATATGACCTATGCCATCACACAAACTAAGAACATGAACACAACAAATAAGTTCTAAATCCAATAGAAATCAACAATAGCCACAACGTCATCAAAGTTGCATAATAATAATAAAAAAAAACAAATCATCTCAAGTACATAAGTCATAGAATGACAAATAAGCCAAATATAAATCCATTTCTCAACTTAAAGAGATTCAAGAAGATCATGTCTCCTTTCAGGTAAAGATATGATGAAAACCTCTTTATAGGTGGTTGTCGCACCGCGCCTTTTTTGTTTTGGGACTTTCGGGATTTGCGCGCTAAGGAGGTATTTCCGTTAAGGGTGAGCATGGTCCGGGTTGGGCCGGTCCACCCTCTAACCCTAGGACCAACTCGCAGTGTTGGTCCTCAATTTTTGGGGCCGAGGACCAACCCTATTGAGCCTAGGACCAAGGACCGGACCGACCCAATGGGTTTGGTCCGGTCCAGGGTCAACCCGAGACCAATAAATAATTTTTTTTGTTTCATTTTTTGTATCAGGTTTAACCCGGGACCAACCGACCTAATTGGTTCGGACCGAACCGAGCGCAGCGAGTGGTGAGCGGCAAAAGGCTAGCAGCGAGCGGGACGAGCACTTTCAATAACAAGACTGCAACCCACAAGATGCAAGGAAATTCACAGAATGACCAGCATTTTCACGACCAAATCACTAGCAAATGTCAACAAAGGGAACATGCAATATGGTCTTCAACGCCCGCAAAGTTCACAACTTCACAAGCTTCACATCAAATACATCCGTAGCTTATATTATATATCACACATGGGAGTTTGCCACAAGTTCACAATAGTCAGCAAGCAAACACAACAACAACTTTCCTATTCTCAAGAATCAAAAGAGCAAGCAACTTATTAAGCTTTGAGAGCTCTTTCACTTCAAGCTCCAATATCCTGAAAACAAAATAATAAGTATAGATGAAACAAATCTAAAATAATAGTGTTTACAATTTACAGACACTTTGTATTGAAGAATATGAACTTACGCATGAATAAAAGCAACAAACAACTTCTCAGGCTTTGAGTGCTCTAAAACTCCAAGTTCCAACCTCCTGAAAACAAAACAACAATACGTATAGATGTAGATGATCACACAACATTAGTTATAAATTAGAACTACAAATTGAAATCAAACAATTATTGAAAAAGCTCACCACATATATTCCTTTCGCTTCAACTTGTAAACTCTATGTACTGTTAATATCTACGTTAACATGATCCATATCTAATAAAAAGAAGATATTAAATAAAGCATTCACTCATTAGATATACAAAATAATTACAAGATGAAAAGATATGGCCTTACTCAACTCAAACTTTTCCGCATTCTCGATGCACTCTTCAACATTAATCGGCTCGATAACCGCTCTCAACCAATCTTGAGTGCAAATCAAAGCTTCCAAGACTAGGAGTCAAAGAACTGCTAAAGCCATCAAGCACAAGACCAGATGTACTGAAGGTAGACTCTGAAGCAACAGTAGTTACAGGAACAAACAAAATATCTTGAGCCATCAAAGATAGAATTTTAAACTTTAGATCGATCATGCTCCACCACGTCAAAATGTCAAAATCGCAAGCCTATTCAAGTTCAGCTTTAAGATACCGATCAAGTTCAAATAAGTTACCATCAGACTTCTTTTTCTCCTCATTAAGAAAGGCTTCATATGATGGCTCTTGCACATAGAAATCCAAACCGCAATCTTCCTCTTCATTTCCCTCATCACAATAAGGATCGCAACTACTACCAGCACTAGTAGAACTCAAAAGTTGACCACCCAAATTCTTATCACAAGTCCCAAGAGAAAATTTCTCATAAAATTTAAACAAACGTTCCATAACGAACTTCACCTTGTCAAACATCTCATCAACTATTGCAATATCAACATAAATGAGTTTACAACAATACCTCACATAATTCATTTTTTTTTCTAGGATCCAATGCTACAGCAAATAACACCATCATATTCACTTTCTCAAAACTCCCATAGTATTTGTCAAACTTATCTTTCATTTTTGCACCCATAACTCTCACCTTAGGATCGAAATCCTTCGCTGCTTCTTTTAGATAATTGAATAAAGAAGCTATTCCCTCAAAATAATCATTTGAAGTGATATACAAAGTCCCAGACATCTTGTTGGGGGCATCATAAAAATTTTTCAAAAATTTGCAAAGAATAATGGCATTTTCCCAATCAACACTAGTTGAAGTATCAGAGCTAAGCTCAATTGAGAAAGAAATATCTTCTTCATCCATCCTTTCAAAAGCTTTTCTTAGCTTTATGGTGGTGTCCAACATTAGGTAAGTGGAGTTCCACCTAGTGGAGACATCAAGACAAACTGAACCCTTATAAGTGATCCTTGTTTTCTCAATACAATCTTAAAATGCTTTAGCTCTCATGGGAGAACTTCTCACATACCTAACAACGTTACGAATACGTGCAATAGAATCGTGTACCTCAGCTAAGCCATCCCTCACAATCAAGTTTAATATATGATTCGTGCACCTCATGTGTAAAACTTCACCATCTAAGATCAAAAGTTTATCTCTTGCAAACTTTTCTTTCAAATAACCAATGGCAACATCATTCAAACTAGCATTATCCACAGTGATTGTTGACACTTTTTTCTCTATTCCCCACTTGTAAATGTATTTCTCAACCATTTTCCCAATATTCCTGCCCTTGTGATTAGGCAACACCACAAAATTGATGATTCTTTTATTCAATTTTCAGTTTTCATCAATAAAATGTGCGATAAGACATAAATAGTTCAAATTCTGAAGGGAACTCCATGTATCAGTTGTGAGTGCAATTCTAGAATTAAACTTATGAAAGGAAGCCTTCAAACTCTTTTTTTCACAAAAATACAACTTCATACAATCTCTAGCCACCGTAAATCGCGACACATGCTTAAAGAGAGGCTGTAATTGATTGGTATAATCACAAAATCCAACATGCTCAACCATCGAAAATGGTTGTTCATCAATTATAATCATTCGAACTAGCATTTCCTTATATTTCTCCTGATCAAACTTCCATGTCATTAAAAAACTAGCACTTCCAGTATTAGTATTTCCCCCTATCATTTGATTCCCACATACTGTATGTGATGCAAACAATTTTTCTTCTTATCTATATTGCGAGGATTCTTAGGGCACTTTCTCAAATGTTTCAACATAGTTGAAATGCCATTATCAACATGGTATGAATACTTGGTCCCACAATAATTGCAAAACATTTCAAGTTTCCCGTTCGCGTCTATTTTGCCTTTACAAAAATGAAGCCAAGCTACTGATTTTCGCTTACTAGACTGAAGACAAGAACCAAATACCTTATCTGTATTAGATGTCTCTTCAAAGTCATCTTCCCCTCCTCCATGTTCTAGTGATTCTGATTCAATTATTGGTGTTATCTCATCATAGGATTTCTCTACTTCCATTGACATGTTAATAGATCACCTGCTCAAATCAAGCAACATGTCATTAACGGATAAAATTTAAGGTAATCAAGATTCAAAACTAAAGCCAGAAAACCCATCTAAACGACTCCGAAACGCAAAAAAACGACGTCGATCACGGCGTAGCCGTGACAAAACTTATCATGACGGGTAGGTTTGATGGGTCTTGTTAAGCCTCCCAACCAGGCTTGAAGGTGAAAAAACATTAAGACCATATAAGAGATCTCAAGCACTTGTTAACTAAATACTTCACAAAAAAAAAAAAGAAATTTACCAACATAGCAAACTTAATCGAACATAAAATAGTATTCTTGAACAAAAAAAAAGAAATTCACCATATAGTATTCTTGGTATTTTAAAAATACCAAGAATACCAATTCTAGAACACCAGCAGCTTGAACATACTAGTGACTAGTAAAAGAAAGCATCTTTTTAGGCATGGATGTTCCAAAATTTTGCCCCAAAATTCTACCATCATGTTAACAAATCTGAGAATCACTCGTGAGATAGGAGAGCATGGCTGTCACACCCCGCACCCTACGGCGCGCCACATCCCTGCCGAGGTCGAATTCGAGTGCGACGTCCCAGAACACGTCGCCGACCCAACACCTAGACAGAGATCATTACACATGCGGAAGCAACATAAAAACACCCGTACAATTAAAACACCATGACCAGGGATAGCACGACAGCAACAACATTACCAATATATAAATATACACTTGCATTAACAAGGAGAACATATACAATATTCATATATAGCCTGATCATTAAAAATTAAAAGCGGGTGAACGGCCACTATTGACAAAAAGAAGTAAGTGGCCTGGGCAGTCGGGGTACTAAAACTAGGTGGATCTTTGGTCAAAAAGGTACTGGCCCGATCTAACTAAGCCTAAGGCTAAAGCCAACCTTACGGAATCCAGTCCGGGTCGGATCCCGAGGACTCGAAAGAGCTATCAGACGGCTCGTCCTCGGAGTCCATGGAATCCAGCTCAGACTCGGCCTCAGCCGGCTCCTCCTCTGAATCCACCTCCTCAGGCTCGGGGTCCTGCTCCATCGACTCTGGCTCCTCGTCCGACTCCATCAGCTCCGGATCAGAATCCCAGTCCGCTGGCTCCATATCCATCGGGTCAAACTCGTCAACCTCCCAGATAACCGGTCCATTTCTAAAGCCCACATTAGAACTCTCCTCGGACTTGTACTCGGGACTCGCCAGGTCTCCATCCTGGCACTGGGGATCTACCTCTCCTAGCCCGTTAAACGGGACGTCAAAAGTCCGGAGAGATCCAAAAGTCCCTGAATAGTCCCTAAAGCACCAAGCTATGTACTAGTGAGCTTGAAAATGCTAGGTGCCTACGTCGAACCATACTATGGTAAAATGTCTAATATATGTATCCCGGTTCCCTATGGGGTACTCGGTAATGTCTCGATCTATCCTAGACGAGATCCCAAAACGTATCGAAACTTCTGACATCTTCAGAGCCGGGGGTCTGAAAAGTTGGGTTTAAACAACAGTGAGAATAAATCTCAGCAAGTACAACCCCCTAAACCTAAACTAGGCTAACATGCACCTCCTGATAGGCAAACAATCACATGAACATATCAAAATCAATGGACCTAGGCCCTCGGGCCCAGATCGAGCACACAAATGACCCTACAAGTTAGACATATAATAATCATAATAATAGCACATACGCAACGGGCTTAATCACACGTATTCTATGCACATGCTCATGTTCATTAATGCTTGCATTGCACACGAGTCACCAACACTCTCATGCTTGTACACTTGCCAATGTACTCTAGCACACACATGCCATCAACATGCTCACGATCATGATCTAGCTCAAATATGCACATCGACACACTGCTCAATTTCTCGTTTAAGCTCGACCTGCGTCAAACGCATCAGGTCAGACTCGCGTAAAACGCATCAGGTCTATTCATATCCAACATTTCCTGGCCCGCGTAAAACGCATTAGGCCCAGTGTCTCTAACCCACGTAAAACGCATCAGGCGCAACACCGATCTCCATACACGGACCAAAGCCCGCGTAAAACGCATCAGGCTGGCCGTCTTCCGGTGGAACCGGGCATCGTCCCGCGTAAAATGCATCATGATGGGTTCAATACCCCGCGTAACACACATCAGGGCTTTAGGTGATCACACTTGCACACAGCGTAAGACACATCAGGGCAATTAGGTGATCATGTGCTCATGTCAAGCACACAAACTCGCACGCCTAACTTACAACTATTCTAAACTAACTAACCGAACCTTAGAACCACAACATATAACGCCCTAGCCATTTAATTCGATCCTAATCACTAACAAAACACCAAACAAGGATCAAGAAAGACTGACTTGAATGGCCTAAGGGCACGGGGTGTGCTCTGGCGAGGTCGTGGTTGCTCCGGCGATATTTTTTAGAAATGGCCGACTCGGTTTATGCATTTTTTAATAACCAAAATGCAATCAAACAACACCAAAAATGATTAGAAACTAGTTCTGAATATCAAAATACCAAGATTCATCAACAAAATCACACAAACATTCATATTGGGATTGAAACCGAATTCTAGAAAATTTTTTAAAAAATGACTATGAGCACACTTCACCTTCTTCGTTCAATGATCAGGAGGAATTGATGAACTGATCCGAGACTCTAGAGTTGTTATTTGACACTTGATCTTCGCCCTAGTAACTTTTGATTCGCCGAAGTATCTCTCAGCACATCGAACGAAGCTCGTCTTTAGGGCTTCACGATCAATTTGTCTGACTGAAATAACTAGGGGAGAGTCACGGCCAATTTTATGATTCGCCGGTACTCCGCCTTTCACGGCGGTACCAAACACTCGTGAAGGAACTCTCGACCCTCTCTCTCTAGATCCTTCTCTTTGGTTTCGCCTGTTTCTCTCACCTCTCCCTCTCAGTAATTTCGTCGAACACCTCTTCTTCTACCATGTTCAGTTTTTCTTCTTTTTTGTTCATCAAAATTCCCACCCAAATTCGGTTAGAACTGACTTAGAATCGGTTAGATCGAATCTTTAATGCCAGTTGGAGATTCTCCAGCTGGCTAAACCAATTTACACGTGTTAGATTTATCGAAATAAGTTGGCAAAGGCGCGGCTTTGAACTAGCATTTTCTGGGTTTTGAACGTTCTGAGGCAAACCGGGCGAAGAAGACGAGTCACTAGGTCGGGTCGAGTTGACCCGGTCAACCCGGTAGACCCGATTTTGATTAAAAACTCAAATTGAGCTCAATTTCGACTGATTTTTTCAAATTAAACCCCAAAATTGAACTCCCCATCATATTCCGAATCCAAATATGTGATTTTTCCCAATTTTTGTTATAATTGGGTCCAAGATTTTCATATTTTTGTTTTCGGGTTAATAGGTTTTTATTCAATTTGGTGTCCTAATGACCTAATTAGGCAAAATTGATACCAAAATTGAATTACCCATATCTGATTAACCCTAGAAATGATGGTCTCATGGTTCGACAATTTTATATTGGGCACGATTCCCAATTTGGGCTCAAAATTCGTAATTTTCAATTAAATTTTGGGATTTTCTGATTTCTTTGAAAAATTGTGCAATTGGACTGACCATTATGTAATTCAAGATCCTAGAATCATTTTTTGTGAAGACATTATAACTTAAAAATGACTAGAAAAGATTTAATTGCATTTTTGTTCAATTCGAGTTTAATTTTGCCCAATTTTGGGAAAAACATATACTCGATTGATATTTTTCAAAATTGATGATCTATTAATGAAATTGGATTTAAAATAAGACTAATGACTATTTTTATGGAATTTTCTGATTCCATTTGCTATTTTTCTTGATTTTCTTACTTATTTTGACTAAAAAAATTAAGGAAAAATGCAAGAAAATGCTAAAAAATTATTTTTTGGTTTAGAAATAGTTTTCTAGGCTTGGCCAAGATTCCTAGCCTTGATTTTGAGATTTTTGAAAATATAAAAAAAATGAGTTAAAAATCAGGTGTCAACAGTGGCATTAAGGCATGTCTGGTTCATAGCTTTATTGTAAAAATTCTGCTTTAAGTTAGGCATGCCATTTAGGACAGCAACCATAGCCCCTATGGAGTAGGCATCTTCAGGTGGTAGGACATGTGAGGTGACGGAACTACTTATTGATTGACTCGTCCTGAATTTTATCATATCTTGAATGGCTTTGAAGGTGCCAGAAACATCATATGTGTTACTCTTTCTCCTCCTCTTAGAATTTAGAGTTCTATCCAACTTGTGCTTCTCCTGAATTGGCGTGGCAGTCACGTCAGATATGAAGACTCTTTCATCATTAGGATGTTCACTAAGTTCCTCCGGATCACCTACCGCACCACCACCACCACCATTGCCGCCGTCACTACCATTATCACCACCACCATTGCCATCACCACCACTATTGTCTTCCCCCTCCAACACCACCAAGCATTCTACATTTCCTACTACATACTCCCCAGTGGCATATATATCACTGAACACAATACATAGTTTGGGATACTGAGGAAACCCATCCTTCCAAAATTTACCTGATTCATTGTTATCCTGTAATTTTCACAATAGTGACATACATCAGCAACATAATTGAAACTTACATCCACAAAAAGAACAAAATAACCCAAGTAAAGTGATATCTTGATGTGAGACTCCCGTATACTTAGATCCTTCACAGCAACCGTTTTGTTAACATTATCTCATCCAAATCCAGATTGTGAAATAAACTTCTTAAGACTACCATACCGTCTATTTAGTTTGTTTACCCTGTTCTTTAACTGAACTACACTAAATTGAAATTCTATTTGTTTATTGAATTCAGTAAGTATGTTATTCCACATTACTTTGTTGTAGATACAGGTGGTGAGATTTCCCTTTTTCACCTCTTCTACCAACAAGCTTACAATCATATTGGTTAATGACTCGGTCCACTTTGCCATAAATGTGTCTTTGTGGGATGTCATTTAATCTTAACTAGTTGAGCATCAAATGAGCCATATCATATGGTGTACATAGAAGATTTCATGTCAAGATCACATCTATCTAATGTTCAAAAAACTATTAATAAAACAAAAGCATGAAGAAAATTGAAAGAGAACATCCGCATATCATATTGGACAAGCAAGCATATTTTGCAAGCATATATCATCTTTAGAAGTATCATTGAAAGAAGCATGTTTGATATTAAAAGTAGAAGCAGAGTTATAGAGCAAAGAAGCAAAATTCCAATTGAAGATTCAAAGTAAACTAACTTTGAAGAGATTTTAAAGCATTCCCAAAATAAAAATTAAAACTGAGGCAAAGTCATCCATAATGCAGCACAAAACCCATGAGTTTCATGGGGTATGGAAGATAAAAAGTTATGGTTCAGTAAACAATCTGGTTCTGGTTGATTATCAAGCCTTGAATAGTCAAGTTGAATCAAGCTCAAGTATTAAATCGTGTCAACTCGACTCAACTTGATTACACTCCTACGCACAAGTCCAGCAACTCATCAAGGATATCTTTTATCTTTTCTTACGTGACAAGCAAGAAGAAAAACTACCTTTTTCCAATTCTTTTCATGATTGACTAAGAAACATTCCTGAATTAGCAAAGTGAATACAGTGGTGGCACATAACAGGAATTAGTAACAGGAATTAGCATAAGGAAGATGATTTAATTTGTCGCTATGAGATAGCCCTTTCTTGGGCATTGGGCATTGCAAATGAAAGTTGCCTTCTATAGGTAAATACACATTGTATCTTGTGCGTTCAAATCATCCATGCATCATGTGTTCTTAAAATAACAAAAGCTTTATATCCTATGCTAGGTACCATAACGGAACATTATAACCTATTTACCACAATGCCACTATAAGCTGCAAGATCAGGCAAGGAATCAACTTCATTGAAGAGTCCATACGATGGGTTCAATGGCTCGTTGTAAACTCAAAATGTCGAAGCTATTTACAATGGCATCAAAGGGCTTATTGATGTTGAGGTTACAAACCAACTTTGTCAAAACAAATTTGGGACAGTGATGTTGAGGAAACCTCCTAATGAATTTTGAAGTTGACAAAACTATTCATGTTAATTTTATAAGTCTGATACGTGCTCTAAAGTATTTTAATCCAAGTACACATATTCTGGAAGGTGGTAACTTTAATACTTCGAGATAACTAAATTTTATGAATGCTCAAACTTTAGGAGGACCAGAAGGAAAATTTAAGACTTTACGGCTTTCAGAATGAGAAGTTCAAACTTTACTAAAAAGTCACTCATATGTTATATTAAGCAGATGAAGAACTTCAGACTCTATCTCTGAAGATTCAGACCTTACTGAAGACCCGCACCAACTTAAGTTCTGAACCAGAAATTATTCAGAACGAACATAACGGCTAGTGATCTGGCGAGAATTTCACAGAAGGAAAGTTTTGACTGACTCAATCTTAAAAGGTTATAATTGATTGACAATCAAATATTAAGGCAAGTATGTTTCACAATGGGTAAAGCTTTACTTATGGAAACCAAGCTTTTGGTTGTATAAGCGACCACATTCAGCGGGATTCAGATTTTGTCAACCAACGGCAACTCAATCGATTTTATACAAATCTATTCAAGGTGAAGATTAGAAGATGATCCTCTCAAGACTATCCAACGGCTAGTTTGGAAGTGGCGAAGTATAAAAGGAGATTAGCGAGGAGCAAAAGGTATTGAACAAAATCAAGAATTAACAAGTCCAAAGTCTGAGCATACTCCGATTCTACTACTTGTCTTTCCCGAGCTAAATACTGAGTTCTTGAGGAACATTTTGTAAAAGTGATTGTATGAGATAGACAGTTCTATCATTCACATAGTGATATCACTTAGAACTTATAATCCTTCTTGATCACATAGTAAAATCTAGCCGATAGGCTATCAGCATGGGAGAATGGATGTAGGCTTGATCTAAGCCGAACCACTATAATATTTTGTGTGTGATTTTTCTATCCCTAAACTCCTATTTTATATATATATATTGTACACTAGCACATTTGTCACAAAGTCTAATCAAAATCTGATTGTTTTTCAAACTTTAATATTGATCATTTGTTTCCGATTTAAAAATTGATCAAAAAGTTTTAGATCACCTATTCACCCCTCCTAGGTGATTCTTGCTTAGCTACGTCAAGTTACAGGAATGCATCATGATAGAAATATAGTAATTGTATTCATAGAAGTGAAATTACTTTTCCTTGTACTGGATTAAGATATTTATTGAAAACTCATGATTGCTAAATTTTATCTACACCTTGTTTAAACATATCCTGCTTTCTAGCTTCGTTTGTCAAAGTCTATGATACATAAAGCACAGCAAGTTTGTTTTATGTGTGTGCATGTGAAGAATTACATGATGAATGGGATGCACAGTAGATGTCCGCTATGTTTTCGACTTTGAATCTGGTTGTTATTGTGTAGAGAACTCTTCTCAATCTGTAATTGATAGAGACATGGCAAATTGAACAAAATTGGCAAATATTCTTCCTCGTATTGCTCATCTAAATACATGAAGGTGGTGATTGTGCATCTGCAATTACTGTTTTCCAGTATGACCATTCCAATCCGATCAGTCATCTCCGAATGGACCAAGCATTAGCCATATGCAGCACAAATCCCTAAGTTTCATGAGCATGATTAAGAACAGACGGGAAGCCCTAATAGAAAGACCACAAAACTCACACCACCGGCCTTTGACCCCAAAATTAAACTTCAATGTGCTAATCGAAAGACGAAAAATCATACCCTATTCACAACATGAGCAAGACGAAGAGGGGAAGCAAACCGATTGCGTGGGAAAGCAGGTCAATCACGGTTACCTAGAGGCATTGAAAAGAGAGGCTCACGCAGTCGATGCGGGCATTGTCTCGTGAGAGTGGACGAGGAGGACAGATCAATGCCAGTGAGGAAGACAGAGTCGGCGTCAACGCTGACAAGGAGGACAAAGTCAGATTCGGAGTGGATTGTGTGGGAAAGCCGGTAAATCACACTTACATGGAGGCATCAAGAAGAGATGCTCGTGCAGTCAATGAGGGCGTTGTTCCGTGGGAGTCAACGAGGAGGACGAGGTCGATGCCAGCGAGGTGGACGAAGTCAAATTCGGAGTGGAGGTGAGCGACGGGGTGTTTTGGCTGAACTTTGTTGAAGAGATCGTGTTTCTTTGTTGAGCAATGGCATTGTTCTATTTCTAATTTAATAAGCAAACCACGAAGACCAAAAATTATTTTGCTATTGCAATTATTTCTATTTCTATTTCAAAAATAGAAAAGTAGATTTTTTTACTCTGATTTATGTTCCAAGCAAATTTCTAGAGTAGAAATTTGTTTCAAAAATGGAAAAATGAAATTGCGTTACCAAATAGATTTCTATTCCAAATCTATTCCCGAGAACAGATATCATGGGCGCCCTAAATAAATAGATGAGATGACCACCATTTACCTAGGAATGCCAAAACTAAACAAGGAAAGCTGCTCGAGTCAACAAACTCAAAATCATATCAATTAAGCGAGAAGCAGTATCAAACTCAAGCAAATAACTAACTAAGAGTTGACTAAACTAATATTTGGCAACCAAACAACTCATACGTGCTAACAAAAAACTCGCTTAAAGTAGTTATTCATTGTTGTCAACTATGCACAGCTCGAGCACCAAAACTTCAAAAATTCGCTTTGACCAAACCATAACTTGGAATCGATTAAACCCCACGGCTTCACAACACCCTAAACTCTTTGTTATCACATAATTTCACAACTTAATAACTTCTAAATCGAATCTATCAACCTAAATCTACATAGATTTGAATTTATGGCTTAACTTCGAAAATTCCTTTGATTAGATTAGCAAAGGGTTTGAATTATTACCAAGTGCTCTGAAACAAAATTAATCCAGCTTGTTGAAGTCTCCGAAGCTTGTACACGCAAAACCCCCTTCTCTTCTTATTTTTCCTTCTTCCTTTCTTTTTCCTTTTACTTCTTTCTTCTTTCGTTTTTTTAGGGAGAAAACCACAAAAAAAACACCCTAAACTATGTCTACTATGACATATTTACCATGAATTTTTTTTATAACATCAAAAATCCCAAACCACGCCCACTGTAACACATTTATCCTAAACTTTTTCTTGTAACATAAAAAACCCAAATTAGTACCTGTGTGATAGATTTGATTTTTCAACAAAAAAAACAACGTTGTTTTTATTTTACTTAAGTCACATGAGCGCCATGTCAACACTGTTTACTTTCCGGCATCCAGTAGGCAGATTTTTAAAGTTCTCATTGACAAGACTTTCACGAACGATAGATGTGCCGCACAAGTACAACTTTGAGATTTTTGATGTCATGGAAAAAAGGTTTAAGGTAAATGAGTCACAGTGTGCATAGTTTAGGGTTTTTGGTGGCTTTTGCCTTTTTTTAAAAAAAAATTGTTGCAATCTTCCCTCAAAAAATATTTCGTCCTCGAAATTTGAAATTACCTCAAATTTCAAACAAGTGAGAGTATTTGTGCTTTGCCTTCTCCTCGAGCTCTCAAGTGACCTTTCTCTTGGTGTGATGAACTTCACATATGGAATAGTTTGGCTTTGCAACACTTGATCATTCCCATCAACGATGTGAATAGGGTACTCTTCATAAGCTAAGTTATCTCTCAACCTCATTGGTGTGAGATCTTGCACATGTCAAGATTTGGCACATATTTTCGTAACAATGACACATGGAACACATTATATACACCTGATAACTCTGGTGGCAAAGCTAAAGTAAGCAATTATATCAATCTTCTTTAAGAGCAAGAATGGTCTCGCGTATCTTGGACTCAACTTTCCACACGTGTTGAATCTCGTAACGACTTTCATATGAGACAATTCCAAGAATATGTGATCCCCCACATTAAATTCCACCTTGCATCTTTTAAGGTCTACAGAACTTTTCTGACGACTTTGTTCCATTTTGAGATGCTCCTGGGCCAACATGACTTTCTCTTTTGGTTGCTGAAAAAAGTCTGGGCCAATTAGTCTCTTTTCACCAACATCATGCACTTATAATATTTTAGTCTAGTAATCCAAAATTATGCTAATTATATATGTAATATTATTATCGTTAACATATTATTAGATATTATACCTATATCCATATGATATTAGCACATAATTAGTACTAACTTATATTTCATTATCAATATAACAAAGGATATATATATCATAATATGCTAATAAAATGTCTATAGCAATTAATCATTCATCATTCATTTTATATAACGCGCAATCATTTTAACATAATTTTATGTTAGTAACAATAATTATAATTGTTCAAGTTTTAAGGACCATTGCATCTTTTTAATATCAAGTTTATCTTAAAAATTTATATATAACAATCTAAATAATTAACGATTATTTTAGTTATAAAAATTTATTAATCCTACACAATGTTCAACTTTTTGTAGAAACAAAAATTTTGTGCTATTACAAAGGCAAGTCTTTAGATATTCTCTTATAGATTGAGATTTTAAAATTGAAAAATCAAGGAAAGGCCACATAAGTGCTCTCATTAAAGAATCAAAGTGCCCTCTTTTGGGAGAAAAAAGGCTTGTTAAAATGTGGATTTGGAAAAGGAAAGCCAATAATTGAATAGTTGCTCGACTTGTTCTATTAAATGCATAATGAACAAAAATTTCTGTAGAAGTTTTTTCTATCGGATGTAACACCTTTTCAAGATTCTAAGTAGCCAATCGTCCCTTGCCATTTATCGCAATTCGGGTTGTTATTGTTAGTTCACGAATCGTGCGCTTGTAATATCCTTTCTGACGTGTATTCACGCCACATATTATAAAGCAAACTAAACCACACACAACAATGTAGACAATCGTGCAATCCTATGGGGTCAAACACGTTATAAATGCAGACATTACTCATGTTATATGAGGCCATTTGCCGAGATACAGAAGAACAGCAATGCCGGAGATACGAAAATCGGTCCACAAAATTTATTTACTAAGTGATGTGTTAAACCGTAAGTGACCTTTAAACAAACGGATAATCTGACCCATCACTTAAGAAATCAGTATTTTAAGTTACCCTTACTAAGTCTAAGAGGAATTCAATCGATTGTATAGCATTCCATGTTGGCCCACCAGTCCATGCTTATCCAACCCCGATTGGACATGGAATTCAATAAAGAAATGCAATAAAATAAAGAAAGAGAAAAATTCTTGAAAGAGTTCGGAAATCATTTGTCAACCGTTAATCGAACGTACCAAAAATCATTATTTGTTCTTTAACATATGTCAATGCCGAGAACTTCCTCATCTCATTAGAGGCAAGAAAGACATGCATGCAGATGATATCCCCAACTCCTATACGTACATACTAGAGAAACACACAAAAGCATATCTCTTTTAGCACTTGAATCCTTTTACCACAATAATGTTGTACCCCTTTCCTCGTACTCCTCCAAATGTTATAATTGGCATCATAAGTATGAAGCAAATGATACTGCACATTATCAGATGATTACACCATAAAAGATGTCTCTCCATATATGTTGCATCCTTTTTAAGTTCTAATCGAGTTGAATGCGTCGCATCTACTTCTGATCTCACCTTTCCGACCGGTCTTGACGCCATAAACACTGAGCTTCTCCATGGCACGCGCAAACGCCATGAAAAACGCGTTTTGGTCCTTGGCGTACAGCTCCACGAACGGCCTTGTCCTAGGGCTCGCGTACATTGCATGGTCTATGGCCAATAGCCCTAATCCGCGTGGCAGGTTCTGGTAATACATGTTGTCGAACTTTCCGGGCGTCATTATATCATTGAAGGCGGCCATGCCGCCATCACGAGTGTAATTGGAGCACATCTGCCTTAACCCAGCGGCGAACTTGGGATTTAAAGCGGGATCAGGTCCCGAGGTCCTGCCATAATTGAAGATCCTGTCGCTGAATTCCTTGCAATGAGAGAACCCAATGGTGTGTCCGCCCATTAGAGCCGCGAATTCTTGCACGGTGAACCCTTTGGACTCGAAGATCTTGATGGATTGATCAATGGTAATGGTAGTTCTCGGAAGATTTCCTTCGACCCTGGATGCCTTCGAGACCAAGCCATCCTTCCTACCAAGCTGAACCGTGTAGAACGGACCGCCAACCATGGTAATAAGGTCCCGGGTGGCTTGGGCCAATATATCGGCACATGAGACCGTCTTAGGGCAAGAGAGCTCCAAGGTAGTCTTGGCACGAGTGACCACCTCGAACGCATCCCCTGGGAGAGACAGGTTGATGTCCTGGTCACGCTCAGCCTGGTTGAAGGAGTTGGAGGACACGAGGACGGAGGCGTCGCAACCCTCGACGAAGCAATCGTGGAAGAAGAGGCGGAGCGTGCCAGCAGCCGTGGTGGGTGTGGACATCTGCTTGTCGGTGATGGTCTCACGGACGATCCTCTCGAAATCGGGGCATGACTTCTTGTAATAATTAGGGCTGAGCTTGGCTTCGGAGAGAGAGATGGAAGAGAGGAGGAGGAGGAGGATCACATGGTGGAAATCCATGGCGATTCGGATTGGGAATGGGAGAGACGAAGGAGTGCTATCCAGCTTCCTCCTTCTCAAGCTGTTCCCTACGATGAACAAGGAAAGAGAGCGGTCGGGAAGAAGAAGACATGCAAAATGGATTAACCAAATTGAACAGAAGGGGAATGAAGAAGGTGGAAAAGAGTGGATGGGAGGGATTTTAGGGTTTGTTTTGATGATAGGGGTGTGATGGAAAGAGAAGCAAAGATTATGTCCATCCGTCGAATTTATTACTTTATTTTTCGTCTTTTTTTGCATTGTTAAATGGAAAAGAAATTCCATCTGACGTTGCAAGGCATTGATGTTCTTTTTTTCTAACTTTAAGAGAATTTATTGGCTGATTTTTATATTTAATGAACAGCATCGATATGAGATTGTTTTTATTTCTTCCCCATATCGTATTGTAGCTTCAGTTTGCTTGTGAAGAAATCTTAATCGAAAAAGACATTTGCAAGATAAAGATTCAAACACTTATACATGACCCCTTGTGGATACTCAATGTGAAATGAAATTCCCTCTCACAAAGTGGCGTTGAGAACGCCCTTTTCATATGTAGTTAATAAATACATTTATTTATATTGTATTAAATAAAGAGAATTGCATACTTCTATAGAATCTCAATCAATTTTCCTTTCCTTTCTAAAGTATCCTCAATTATTTGTTGTACAAATAGAGAAAAAGTCACAAAAAACTTCATATTATGTCCACTATAACACATTTATTCTAAACTTCTTTTGGTAAGATCAAAAATCCCAATTATATAAATTGTGACATATTTATCACAAACTCTTTTTATAACATCAAGAACCTCAAACTTATATTCATATGACACATATACTTTCCGTCAAGATTCCGTCAGATGATTTTTCAATCAAAACGACGTAGCTTTTGTTTCATTTAAGGCACACGAGCACCATGTCCACACCGTTTGCCTTCCATCATCTATGTAGACAGATTTTTAACAATACTCATTGACGGAATCTTGATGGAGGATAAATATATCATACATGTACAAGTTTAGGATTTTTTGTATCACAAAAAAATATTTAAGATAACTGTGTTACAGTAAGCATGGTTAGGTTTTTTTTCGTACAAATGTTATGTCCATGACAAATAAGTAAATTGCTAATTTTATGTTAAGTTTAAAGCTTTTCTATTGTATAGTCACCTTCACAAAAAGTTCAAATTTTAAAATAATTCTCTCTTTCCATATGTATGTGTTTACAATTTCTTTGCATTCTAATTCTTATCAATTTCTTTTCGATGTGTATTTTGGTATCGTGTATTTGTATCGATTCCTATTTTTCAAATATTTCTCAATATGGTGACTTTTGCTTAATCCTTTTTTTCAAATATTTCTCAATATGACGACTTTTGTTTAATTCTTCAACTGTCGTACCTTCTTGCGCGACACAAAGCACGTGGGCATAATTGCTGGTACGTTCTAGAGAGAAGAGAGTTTCCTACTTTTTAGGTATATCTATAAAACAAAACAGTCACCGCTAGTGCTCAAAAACTCATTTCTATATATGCAAGGTTTTTGTTAACATGCAGAGAACTAATTAAGTTAATTGAAAATAAAAAATTGCAATTTTTTAGACACCTTGAAAACAAAAGATCTATACACTTTCAACAAATTATTTACTTGAGAATTCTATATTTTCAAAGTATATGTAATAAAGCTAGACAAATTCTCTTGTGGGCACTCTCTAACGTTCATATATATATATATATATATATATTGTTCTTTAGTACTTTTTATGAGACTTCTCATCAATGAGACAATATGTTTGTAAAATACTGATAATTTTACATAAACCATAAGTATGTATTTGAATTTCAATAAAACTTCCGTCTCTCACATCTTTGCTCATGTCAAGAAAAAATACTCCTTCTTTTAAATTGAAATGCATTATAAATGTATGAGAACACTCTGAATTATACTTAGGTAAAAACCCTTTGATTTTGTACTTAGCCCATATCATTTCGTTAGTCACTTACTCATGTAACATGTCAATTATCATATATGTACCAAATATGATTATATAACGTCATATTGACATAAAAAAAACATAATATCTTTCCAATAACATCATTAGATAGCTTTAGAAGAAGAAAATTTAGTTGTCCGATGCGATATTTTCATAAAAATTTCCAATCCAAATAGGGGTACTTTTTTTTTTTTTTGATAACCCAGAGAACCCCCGCACGGCCGACAGCCGGGGAGTAAACCCTGGAGGCGACACGTGCTAGCCACCACACACGTGCCACCGGTTAAGGGTACTTCGTATTTACTAATGCCAAGTCTCCGACACATAATTTTAACAAAAATGACGGTAGATACCTGTCTATGTCGCATACCATTTAATTTCCATCCCATACATTATTAATAGAGCACGATATAACTCCGTATAAATTTCTATAGATTTGTTTATTTTGATACACACATCTTCAAATTAGACCAGGCGGCCTAGGAAATGGCTAGGCCTAGGAAAATACTCTACACGTAAAGCCTGGTCCCTTATCATTTTACTTATGCTTATCTTGTAGGCCTCTAGTCAGTTCTTTGCTTTCACTTGAAAATGTACAGAGTATATCATTTACAAGACTATATATAAATCTATTGTCCATATATTATAAAGTATCCTGCGGACAATAATAGTAAAGAAACTTGTTTTGCTTTAAAAATTGCAACAAAAAAGGATACACATAATAAGAAAATTTTCGCCACCCCATTAGGAATAAATTTTTGAAATATATGCGATGCTTTTTTGTTATATCTAATCACGGGTTGGACCGACCGACGGGCTCTACTATGCCCACCTCCAAATAATCATGTTGGGCCCTAATTTTGTTGTGTGGGCTTACCCCAATTATTTAGGGCCCGGCATGCCCATCACATTTATCAAGAAAGAACTAAAACTTTCAATAAGTGAAATATGTAAACCCTTATATATATACACATTTTATTTTAATTATACAAGGTTATTTTGCCTTTTATTTCTTTTTTATTTTTACTTTGTAAAAGTCTTTTAGCTTAAAATTTCAAAATTGAAGCATATTTCCCGCGGCTGCTGGTCTAACCTGTCCATCCTTATTCTAAGAGGACTAGGCACTTAATTGGGCTCGAAAAGTTCGGGTCGGGTGGACCCGGTTCAGACAATCGAAGTTTCACACGCATCAATGTGCAAAACACTTTAAAAAATTATCTCATTTCATTGTCTGACATAGAGAAACATTTGAATAGGTGCTAGAGAAGACCTAATTCACTAAACTAGAAAACCAAATGAGATAGCTCCTAACAATAACTAAAATTCTATAGATAAAGAAGGAAGCAAATGAAATCGCAAACATGGATGACCCCGATCCAGCGTTGCGCTCCTCCTCTTAGAAAACTCAACTTCGGCGAGTTGTTTAGATTGCACCGATCTACTCCTATTAGAGAACACTCACCCCCGAAATCTTAAGGGTGGGACAATGATCGTACCTTTTCGTGTTGTCAACCACAATGATTCTTCATGATCTGCACATTTCTCCCTATGGAAACTTTCAAATTGTATTTTGGCTTCATTTGTTCGTAGAAAATGAATGATTTGGAAAGCATTTTCCCAAAAAAAATTGCTTGTGCTGCTTAAAATATTTAGTTAATGAAATATGATTTCATTATCGACAATAATTTATGTCTAAATATTTTCGTAAACGATGAAAATATTTTTCTTTCATTCATTCTTTTAAGCGATACAAGCAATTCTTTTTTGGAAAAATGTTTTCCAAATTATCTATTTTCCACAAAACAAATGAAGTGAATTTTTCCAAAGTTTTCCCTCCACCACAGTACTCTCTATCTTTCAATTCATGCTTTATCAATTTCAATTTCTCAGTCTCCTGGATATCCATGTAATAAAAAATATAATCCTTCTTCGCAAGCCAATCCATAAGTTCCTCAATCGAAATTTATTTTTTGCACGTATTTTGACCTCCATGTTGATCCCCACATTGGGAAATCTCTTCGACCAAAACTTTCCTGCTTATCCCCTTATGAATTGTCATTCTCTGGGTACGCTAGACGCTGGTTATTCAGCATTGCCGGAATCACTTTACCGAACGGTTGGCCGGGACGTGATTCTCCCGCGTCACCATTTACTTTCCTCAGTCGGGTTTTATCTTCAAGAGCTTCCAATCGAGTAGTCATTGCCTTTGGCCTTCCAACCGAATAGTCATCGTATGTCACCATGACAAAATCAGTTTACCAAATGGTTGGCTGGGACGTGATTCTCCCATATTGCCCTTTCCTTCCCTCAATCGGGTTTTGTCTTCAAGAGCTTCCAATCGAGTAGTCATTGCGTTCGGCTTCCAACCAAATAGCCATCGCATGTCGCCATGCCTGAATTAGTAAGGCGTGATTCTCCCACGCCACCATCCCAATTGGGTTTTATCTTCAAGAGCTTCCAATCGAGTAGTCATTGCTTTCAGTCTTCCAACTGAATGGTCGTCACATTCGATTGTTCTTTCATCTAGCCTATCGAGATACTTTGAAACTGTTGTCAAAGAGCCTACAACCCCCGCTTTTTGTTGACGACATGGTTGTCTCCAAAAGGGTCGATGTGGAGCTCGTGTTCTTGCTTTGATACCACTTGACGCAGTGGAAACAAGATAAAAAAAACCTAAATAACATTGGATTCACCCCCATAAAAGTTGCATGCACATCAAAGCGCAAAGCAGATTTTGAATATATATTGGAGAAATCAAACTTCACTAAATAAAAAAAAATATCCTAATGAGATGACTTCTAAACCAGTAAATAATTTTTTCTTGAATAACATACTTGGAATTTTCACACCAAATCTGTAATTTTCTATGTCAAATCCATCTTGCAGTTATCTTCCACGTGTGTTGACACGAATGTAACTGAACGGGATATTTGACGAAATGCTAATGAAGATTTGGGTCAAGAATAATTTGGGATAAACGCGTCATGTAACATCGATTTGAGATTTTTTGGTATGACGAAAATCAATTTTTGCTAAACGTATCATAAAAGAACCAGTTGGGAAACTTTTATGAAATAAAAATTATTTTTTGATATTATTAGTTTGAGATTTTCAATGATAGTAATTCTTCTATATACAAAGTAAATTTTTTACTTTTCATGTTTAAAAAACAATATTCCACCTTGAAGGGGAGTTTGATTTGAAATGAAGGTGGGGAGAGAGAGAGAGAAACTAGGTAGGAAAAGGGCGGGGGGGAAGGAGGGGGACAAAAGGCACGTAATTAAGGAAGAGAGAAGGGATGTTCCTGAGATGTTCCTTTCTCATTCCTCCCCTGAAAACCCCCCCTTCCCTCCCTCCCTTCCCTCCTTTCGTTTCCAGTCATTTTGTATTCGTTTGAGAAATCGCATAGGGAAGAGTGCAGTGCCAAACTCCAAGATAGAAAGAGAGAGAGAAGGAAAGGAATAGTCAAGAAGAAGACTGATGATGCAGAGAGGGAATGAGGATTAGTCAAGTCATCTTCACATGGATGGGATGTGTTGGATGGATATGGAGAGAGAGAGAGAGAGAGAGAGAGAGAGAGAGATGGCAGGGAGAGAGAGAGAGAGAGAAGGGGTGTGTTTGTCTCATGGTGTTGGCACTGTCCAATAAATGCTGTGTGCATTCAGTGATCCCCAAATCGCATATCTTTTCATTTCGAATGGAACAAATTGAAATTTGGTGGGTTTTTGTTCTGAAAGATTGAATAGGCATCGTGGGGTCAGAGGGACACCCCGAAATTAATGCTAGCTTTTCTTGCTTTTGCTACGTTCTAGCTCCCCCTCTTGTACTACTCCTCTGGACTCCCCCCGATCTTTTTGCCATTTATATATAATATATATATAGGAAGAGAGAGAGAGTATGATGTGCATCATCTTGACATAGAAATACAAAAAAATCAACTCCATATGTGAAATTTTTATTAAAAAATATGCATTTATATGGGCCTCGATCAATTTGCTTCTCTTCATGCGTTACGATTACACGGTATAACAAAAGCATAAGGTGTTTTCCCATATCCATGAACGATATATAGAGAAACGGTACTTGGTATAATATCGATTATGGGTGATACGCGGATGTATTTGTGCATCATCTTGACATAGCTAAATGAGCGGTCAATTACTTCGTTTATAAAGCAATAAAAAATTAACTTTATACACGGAATTAGGAAATATTGAATTTGTAATAGTCTTTATCGATGTATTTTTCCTCATGGGTTACCGTGATGTGGTACGATGAATGCAAAAGATGCTTTCTCGTATTCATAAACGATATAGAGAATCGTTATTTAATATAATGTTTATTATGGGCGATACAAGAAAGTATATACATGATGTAGTCCATATCAAACTTTGTATAATTAATGATAACGGGTGATGTATAACCAATAATAGGATCATTATACAAATTCAATGCGTAAAGTGTTGCAACACAAATATAATCGAATGCTTAAAGAAAATAATTTACGCACTTATGATTTATTGATATCATTTTCAGTTTTTATAGATTAATCATTACATCTTATCATTCATAACTCTTATTTTTATCGGCCTAACACAGCAACTCACTGGAACTTAAGTGCTCAACTATGATTAGTGAAGCAATAAATATACCTTAGGTGAACCAACATGAACAGTGCATAGAATTCATCGAGTTTAGGTGCATACTGTACAAGTTGTGTTTGTTTTTATATCTATATGATTATGAAAGAAATTCAAAACCTAAATTTATCGCAATAACCCTCGACCTAAACCATCGTCATTTGTTTAAGGCTCCGTTCATCTACCCCATTAGTGAACTAATCTACATTGAGTTATGTAGTTTAATTAGGTTGGCTTTACATGTCTTATTGATAACGAGATCATAAAAGAATATCACGTGTTATTTAGGGGGCGTCTATTAGGCGGAAAATGGAAAATTTGAAAAACATTTTCTTTTAAATGGTTACTCGTATCACTTTCAAAAATGAATAAATGGAACTATCTTTATTGTCCACGAAAATATTTGATATAAATTGTTATAAGCAATAAAAAAAATTCATCAACTAATTTAATTTAAAAAAACGACGAATGTTGATTTAGTGCTTCATTGATCTCACGTTGAGGTCGTCTTGTCCTCCTGGTGGCCATTGTCTGAGGAGATCGAGCAAGATATATATGGCACATAACTTCAATACCCTACTATGCCGAGTATAAATAATTTTATGTACGAAGGCTAATTAGATTCTTCGCGGTTCCGAGTTTACCTCCTTAAGGTAGATGATTTAGTGCTTCATTGATCTCATGTTGAGGTCGTCTTGTCCTCCTGGTGGCCATTGTCTGAGGAGATCGAGCAAGATATATATGGCACATAACTTCAATACCCTACTATGCCGAGTATAAATAATTTTATGTATGAAGGCTAATTAGATTCTTCGCGGTTCCGAGTTTACCTCCTTAAGGTAGATTTTAGAGAGAGAGAGAGAGAGAGAGAGAGAGAGAGAGAGAGAGAGAGAGAGAGAGAGAGAGAGAGAGAGAGAGAGAGAGAGAGAGAGAGAGAGATGGTTGTAGTGGCAGCAACAACCGGCGATGGCTTCGTCAAAGGTTGAGGTAGAGAAGGGGAGTGAGCTAACGAGGCATTATTTGATTCGAGTGATACACATGTAAGGTACGGTCCTAACAACCCTTTGATAGATCGGGTTGCATATATAGATATCATTCATATACAAATTTCATTGAAAATAATGTTGAGTGATGTCCACATGTGTAAACACCAATCAAAAAACTCCTCAAATCGAAAGAAACTACAAGTTCCCAAGATGCCTGCATATTTATAATAAAATAAGGATATATGCGATGAACACAGGAGATGGGTACACGCCTTTCAGATCCTCATAATATAATTAATTGTTCAGGATAATTTATTATTTTGGATACATTTTTAACTTAGCACATGTCCTGAAACACGAATCATTGCTCCTTCTCAAAGCTCATTCAACAGTATCATATTTGAAATAGAGAAAATATAATCTCACAAATTTAAAATGGATTAATACCATGAAAAATCTCAAGTTGGTACACCTATGATAATTTTAGTCTGAACTATTTTTTTTTACCACAAAAAACTTCAAATCGGTACATCTGTGATAATTTTACCCCGAATTATTTTTTTGATCATAAAAAACCCCACATTAGTACATCTGTGATAATTTTATCTCGAACTAATTTTTTGACTACCAAAATCTTCAAAATGGTACACCTGTAACAAATTTACTTTTCGTTAATTTCCGTTAAATTTTACTATCAAATTGCTAAGTTTGATGACACGTGGTAGTTGATAAGTGCACCAATTTGTGATTTTACCCCTCTGTTTGCCACAATTTTATCAATTTATGATTTTTCGTAATATTAATCCAATTTAATGGATACAAACGGGGGATAAATTTGTCACAAATGTATCACTTTGGGGTTTTAGTAGTCAAAAAATTAGTTTGGGGTAAAATTATCACAGGCGTACTAGTTTGAAATTTTTTATGGTTAAAAAATTAGTTCGGATAAAATTATTACAAGTGTGCCAGTGTTAGATTTTTTGTGGTAAAAAAAATAGTTTAGAGTAAATTTGTTACAGGTATACTAATTTGGAGTTTTTTATAGTCAAAAATTTAGTTTGAGATAAAATTATCGTAAGTATACCGATTTAAGGTTTTTCGTTATATTAACTCTTTTTTTTATTAACTTGAAGTGAAGTTTCTAACAATACAAATAATAACTCTTAAATTGTGAATTCATCCTTTTTACTCTCGGATAGAAGTGCAAGATGAGGTCATATCAATCAACAGTCTAGAAAACCCTCATGCCTTACCAAGAACTCAAGGCAAGATTCCCAAGGCTCAAGGACATAATGCAGATCATTTAATAATTACTTTTAAACAAATAATATCTCAAAAAAGATTTTAAAAAAAATCTTCAGGTCGAAAGTATCAGCTAAGAAAAGTCCACGATTGACTTTGGCGCAATGTGCTATTTTTCTAGATTAGGAAGAGTGACTCTTCATAGACCAATCATGGTTCTTCCATTCTGACAAATCATGCATACTTTAGAACACCAGCCCGTTGCCCGGTCTCATCAAAATCATAGCTGATCGTAAATGCACTCTTTTGGCAAAAATGAAAAGTGAAAGAGAAGAAAATCACATCATGCCATCACAAGTAAAAAAGGACATTCCCATGTTGTAATTTATTTTTTGATAATCTCTATGACTAGTCAGTTATTTTGTCAAATAGTTTTCCATAATTATAATATCTGAATAACCCTTCTCTTTCCTTTTCTGTAACGTTTTCTTATATGCATTTTGCCCTATTTTTTGGGGGTATAATATAGGTTAATTCAACCTTCCGATATTGAAAACATCTCTATAAGGTAACTTGATGTGATCCGCTTGTCACAGCTGTAGAATACTAATACCAAGCCGGTGATTTACAATAATAATCTTGAGATTAAACCTTTATCCAACTAATTATGGAGAGAAGTTTATATATTTTTTTAACAATTATCTCTTCATGGAAGAAAGAATTAATCTATTTCCATATAATACTAGAAAATTGGGAGGGGGGGTTTTAATCTACTTTATGTATATACATGTATGATTTTTCTGAAACTTTATAAGGTATAAGTTAAAATACACTACACCATATCGATTACAGTGTTTACATAGGCTTGTTCGCAAATGCACTATTCAAACCTTAATAGCATACTACAATAATTTGAAGGCAAGCTTATTTTCGTTACTAATGTGTAACGTGACCATGTCTCGCTTACATCCGGTTAAACTGATTCTCACGGATGCACGGGAGCTGTTTCGTTCACATGGGCAGGAATAAAGGTTTCACTCACAAAACGAACGGTAAACTGGCCTCGAGAGTCGCACAAAAACTGAACTCTTGATCCCAATTACCCTCTCTTAATATTAGGAGTAAACGTTAATGGGGGAGATTACCCGAAGGGAATGAGCACGGATTTGTGCCTCCATGGCTAGAGAGAGAGAGAGAGAGAGAGAGAGAGAGAGAGAGAGAGCTTTTGGTGAGGGCGATGGCGTAGAAGAAGGGTACCGCGTGCGCAGGAGAGCTGATCCTGAACTGTGTAAGGGACTCTGCCACCGCATTTAAGGCCCTAGCATCATTACCCAAGTACGTCATCATTGTCGTGCTAAATGCCATTTCTCTCCTCTTCTCTCCTCTTCCTTCCCTCTCTCTTCCTTCCCCTCTTTGAAATGCAAATTCCCTTTGTCCAAACACTGAATCCACACCAGACATCTCGCAGCTCCGCCAGCCACACAACATTGCCGTCTTCATTTTCGCATGGGACAGATAGTCAAATAGGTCCGGGAACACTTGTCCGGATATTTCATGGATTCGAGATTTATTTGATTGAATCAAACTTTCCCACGTCCGAGATTGGAGAATAGATTGGAGGCTATAAGTAATGGACATCACTTGCGAGTAAACAAACTTAAAATGTATGTGTAAACAAGGGTAGTGTCCACATTTGTAACTTCCGATGAGAGGAGTGGTTGAAGAAAGTTTTCTCTTATCACGGATGGACGGATGGAGATTATGAGTTGAAGATTGCAAATGTGGACTTTTGGTAAGTTGTCTGAATAAAATACTTTGTAAAGTTGATACACGCACATGTGACCTGCGTGAAGATAGTTTCTATAGATCAAACTTTACCGTATATATAATGATCCTTCAATATACGCATATGACTTATAATGCGTTTGTTTTGCGAGAAATGAATGATTTAGAAAAAAATTTTCTAAAAAAAATCAATTGTATTGCTTACAAAAATAAATTAATGAAAAATATTTTAATTGTCTATGGAAATATTTAGACATAAATGTTTTCGATAATGAAGATATTTTAATTGACGAATTATTTCAAGCGACATAAGTGATTATGTTTATTAAAATATTTTTCAAATCAATCATTTTTTGCGAAATAAACGAAGCCTTTGTCATTGGACCTTTTAAAAAATCCAAGATTCATTTGGTTAAGATGGACCTTTTCATAATAAAAGAAAATTAGTATGTGCTTTTGAAGCTGTTGGAATCATATAGTTTTCAAACTTAATTACACACTTGACTTGCACCTAGACAGTTTGTATAAATCGACTTTTTTTTATTTATAATTCAGGAACACAAGTACAGTTTAGAGGGCTACGGAGCACCTGATGATTCTTATGACCCAATTAAGTCTATACCTTTAACATATACGGATGGCCTTGGCCTAGAGTAATTTACATGCAATTTGTGTGGAATTTGAACGCCCATAGTTCTTGAGCTGAGAAATATTCCCTAAAGTCTTAACCTGCTACCCCAATTCAAGGTTAATATGAAATCGGCATATAGAAATTGAATTTTTTTTTATCAAGGCTTTGTTTGTTTCACAAAAAATGAATGATTTGGAAGATGCTTTCTGAAAAATAATCGCTTGTATCGCTTGAAATGATTAGCCGATAAAAATTATTTTCATTATCGACAACAATTTATGTCTAAACACTTTTGTGGACGATGAAAATATCTTTTGTTCATTTATTTTTGCAGGTGATACAATCGATCACTTTTAAGAAATATTTTTCCAAATCAATCATTTTCTGCGGAACAAACAGAGCTTTAGGGTGAGTTTATTTTTCGGAAATTGAATAATATGGAAAATATTTTTCTAAAATGATCGCTTGTATCGTTTACAAAAATGAATTGATGAAAAATCATTAATAAAAATATTTAAATAATACAAGCGATCATTTTTATTCCAAATTTTCTATTTTTCGCGTAACAAATAGAGTGTGGATATATAGTTAATAATTGTCTCGGTCGGCGGCACTCGCCAACAAAATATCTCTTGCTTGTTTTTTGGGGGGGGCTTTTCCTTTGATCATCGACTCTTTTTCTCTCCCACATTTTCTGTACTCTCTCCCCCACCCCCCGCCTATGCATCGGATTTTGAGAATATTTGCAGCACAGTGATCCCATTAAATGACTCTATCTCTCTCTTCTTTCCTCTCCCTGTGAAGAGAAGAGGAGAAGAGAAAGAGAGAGTGAACTTTGGGGGGTCGTGGCCAGGGGACTTTAATTATTCTCACCCACCCCCACCTTTTGTAGCCAGCACGTTCCCTTCGCTTTGTCTCTTTAGGTCGTCGTCTGCTCGACCAGCGAGAAAAGAGAACGCAGAAAGAAATGGCCCCATGAAAATCGAGCCGAGAAAGAACAAATCGAGCTCTGTTTGCTGTTTTGGAAGTTTTCTCTCCGAAGTCCAACCAAGCTGTCGTGTCTCCTCTCCAGCACTGTTTCCCAGCTGAAGAAACTCTCTCTCTCTCTCTCTCGTCTGCATGCATGGCCCCGGAAGGAATATGTTAGCATCCGACGATGCTTCATGCTTTGTTCCCCTCGCTTTTTGCATGGCTCTTTTCGGGGAATACGGCAGCAGCTCCTCCCTCCAACGATGCATTATTAAAAATCATGTCAGCTGCCACAAAAAAATAGCATAAAGAGAAAGAGTGAGTGAATGAGGTCAGATTGGACCTTTCTTTTGGCCGTCAATGAGATGATGGAGGGCTCATTTCTTCCTCTCACACCCTCCACATCTCTGAGCTCCAATCTTGAGATTTATAAAAAGATGTTGTGAACGAGGGCACCCGAGATATTCTTCGAGTAGTTTTTGCTTGAAATAATTCAATTTTGCAGGAAACTAATGGTGCATAACACAATAGCGATCGATGCATTAAGAATTGTCAAATTTTTCAATTGGTTGCTTAACAAGTATCTCTGAGATGCTCGTTAATAAAATCTCGTATACAATAGAAATGATGGATAGAGATCACAAAGAAAATAGTATAGGATTCTTCAATACAATTAAGGTAAAATCCAAGAAAATATCGTGTTATAAAATGACTTTGATAAGATATAACCAATACAATTTGAATTTGAGTTCACTGTTTGATTTGTATCATTCTTATATTTTCTTGTGATCTCTAAACCAAATCTATATATATATATATATATATATATATATTTATTTATTAATACTATTTTAACCTCTATTAGAGACTAGAAAAGAGATCATACACCCCTTGTTTGGGAAAAAAAAGCAAGAAATAAACAAAATTTTCGATTACATTTGGAGAAGATAATCTGAAGATCTTACTCTTTTTTTTTTCGGTAAGAGATAACATCTTTTATTGGACTTAAGAGATGTCATGGGTCTCTTATCTTACCAATCTACGTCTTTGCCCAATATAAACAATATCTAATTTAATCCATCTTTGATGGAATTTTGAAAAAAGCTTGAGGTTAAAACTAGAATGGATTTGCTAAATATACTAGCAAAGGAGCACCCACTTCCCGTGTGACTACAAAACAATTAAATGAAAAAATAAAATTTTTAAACAAAAATATCATGATATCAACTTACCAAAGGTATGGTGTAAGCCCAAAAAGAAAAATTACCAAAAGTATGAACAATTTCAATTTAAGTTTGGAAAGTTTTAGAGATATAAGGTATCGCGATATCAAAAGCGTTAGAGATTCAATTTACTTTTGAGTTACGATTTTGTCTGTCATTTGATATTATACCGTGATCAATCATTGATTATAGGTTATTATACAAAATTTATGAGGAAAAGTTTGAGGTTGAATCATCTTTAGAATCTGTATTATTATATTTTTTTTGGGAGCAATCTATTAAGCATGAGACTTTACTCACCTCACCATCAACTATGTTCAGCAACCAACTATTTCCGCTACCAACAAGCAACTAACTTGTCCGGACAATGAACTAGCTGGGTAATTATGAATTCTTTAGTTTTTTTTTTCAGACTCATCATTTTTATGCAATTTAAAACCCCAATTTAGAAACTTTAAAAACTATAATTTTTGACCTAGCTAAAATATATTTTTATCGACGTCAAGCAGGTACAATTACGGGTTTTTATCTTGTTATGCTGATGGTGGAAACATGTCATATAATTTTGTGGTGAAGTGATCATTTTTAGGAAATTATTTTTCAAATTATTCATTTTCTGCGAAACAAATGGTGCTTAAATCTACATGAGGTAGCTTTAGTAAACTGTTATCAACTACTAAAACAGTAAGGAGTATGTCAAGCATGGACTCTTTTAAATTGCTGTAGTTGTTATCACAAAAGAAAAACAAAGTCCAATGGAATGTCTAAATACATAGGAGATGATTAAGTGATAGTACATCCACTTTTTTTGTAAGTTAATACAAAAATGTATATGGTATTTTAGAGGCAATATTTCATTTTTGTACTTTTAGTTCTGTGTTGATTGAATACTCTATTTTTGCGATTTCTTTTCTTGCATTTATAAGGATTTATAAAGTCGACTTTGTTAGTTGAACAATGAACATTTTATATTAATTCAAGTTCAAGGACTACATTAAACATTTTCATATAATTCGGAAACTACATTGAATACATACCAAAAGTTCATGGACCACATTGAACAAATTGAAAGTTCAGAGACCATATTGAACATTAGGCTAAAGTTCAGGAACTACATTGAATAAATTAAAAGTTCATATATAGACCACATTGCACATTAGGGCAAAGTTCAAGGATTGTCCGTGTCATTATCCCTTCAAAAGCAGGTCATTCACATCGAAACATAAAGACTTAATTGACACAATTTATCTGTTATTTCCTAGTCTTTTGAAAAAATTGCATTCCCACCCCTCTCAAATACAATAAACCTAGATTTTGTCCCATGAAAATATGTTTTTCATATATCCTCCTTCAAGAACAGAACATTCCGGATTTGTGACAATTACCTTATAATTTTTGGTAATTAACTGAAAGTATGCTTTTAACAAAAAAAACGCAATATGGGAAGTGCTAAGCACTAATACCTATAAGTTACGTAGGTATATATTGATTTTTACCTCGTTATTTTGTAGGACTGGACCACCCCACTAGATCATTTAAATAACAAATTTGATCCTAATAGAATTTTTTTTTGACATGTCCCCAATAGAACTTAAAAAGCGCAAATTAAGACAAAAAAGAGAGTATAAACCCACTTTACTATTTGTATGCTTAAATAGAAAGACAAGTAATAATTGAAAGAGAAAAAGTCCCAAAAAAAATCCTAAACTATGCTCTCTGGGACACATTCACCCTGAACTTTTTTTGTTATATCAAAACCCCAAATTATGCTCATTGTGACGAATGTATCCTAAAATTTCTCTTGTCACTAAACTTGTATCTATGTGACATATTTACCCTCCTGTCAACGTTCTGTTAGATGATTTTTCAGTTAAAATAATGTCGTTATTTCATTTAAGCCACATGGGTACCATGTCAATATTGTTTGCTTGTTGGCATCCATGTATGTAGATTTTTATCGTGAAGGGCAAATGTGTTACACAAGTACAAGTTTTGGATTTTAGTGTCAAAAAAAGTTTAAAGTAAATGTGTCACAGTGGACATAGTTTATGATTTTTGGTTGCTTGTTCGCTAATTGAAAATGGAAATTCTTAATCCCTAAATTTGTTTATTTTTTTGTCTGATTATGCTATTTAAGCTTCATTTACGTTGAACTTGGGTCAAAAGCCTTGCCCATGATCTAAACTTCTATATTTTTGTTATTTTTGCATTTGTTTTTACGCTTATTTGCTCAAGGGGGTCACAACATACTCGCATTGCGCATAAATTTGTGTTTTCTAACAACTGCTCCATTCGACAAATGAAGTTAAAAGAGGTAAGAATAACAACAACATGAACTATTCTGGAAACCCTAAACGTGGTAATAATGTTAATGAAGATCCTCGTTTCTTGTGAATATGATCTTCGGAAATCACCTTTTGGTTTTGTTTCTTAATTTAATTTACTTTTCACTACGAGAACGCATTTGTTAATTTTTTTTTTGATTTCTTGGTCATACTCTCGATTAAAATTTTTATGAGAAATGTACCCGAAGAAACAGCGAAAAAGCGATATATGTAGTGAGTCCATCTCATTCTTATTCTTATCGACAAGTTCTTATTCTTAGTCTAATGAATTTATAATTAACTAGTTTTTATGCCTCGTAATCTTGCAACCTCGGGCGTACGTCTTTTGATGAGGAGACTATTAAATTAATTTAGGGTTTTGATGCTATTGATTTTGGATGTACAACTGATCATTACTCTAATATCGCACGAGATTAGAAAAAAAATTATGAAAATTTCGCATCGAATAAACGGAGACTAGTCTCCCACATGCTTGTGCTAAGGAAGAAATCCCGGGAAGCATTGAAAAATATTATCATAAGTATTCATGAATTCCATCATTAGTCAACCGGTTCCCAACAAAATCGCACGGCACCCCCAGCTTATATTAAAAGAAAATTCAACACCTTCAAAATGCCACGTGGCTGGATTAGGCTATAGTCGGTCCAAATAAAATAAAGTAAGAAGAACATTAAGATGTAACAAGAAGTTCTCCCAAAGTAATAAGGATACCAAAATTACACAATTCTTTGAAAACCTAGATATATTGACTGAGGTGTCAACAGCATCAATAGCAAGGTCAACGAGAGAGACCATAGAGAGAGAGAGAGAGAGAGAGAGAGAGAGAGAGAGGGGTGGAGAGAGAGGGCGGGAGAGATGGAGAGATCTTTATGCAAATCTCGCACACAAAACCTTGCTGACAGTAAGCAAAATTAGGTATGTTTTTCTTTTAACCTATTGCCGATGATTAATCGAAAACCATCAACAGATTTCTTGAGGAAGGGAGGAGAATAATTTAGCTCCATACTCTAAGAGGGGTCGATGTTCCGGCGATCGTCTCCGGTGGCAGCCCTGGGCTGGTGGAACTGGCCCAATTGTCCGATGCTCGCAGAGACGTTCATGGCGAGGAGGCCTGCGTCGTAGTTGGCACCCGCGTCGAAGCCCCGGATCATCTGGTGCTGGTGGTCACGGGGGAAGAACTGGTGGTGGTAATGGTGGTGATCCCGTGAACCGGCGGAGCCAAGGAGGTTGATGCCGAGGTTCTGGGGGTGGTTGTTGGTGGTGGCCGCGGCAGCGGCGGCTGCGATAAGGCCATGGCCGGCGGCGAGGCCGAGGCTCTGGTACTTGGAGAGCTCGGACTTGGCGCAGGTGAGGTCCATCTGGAGCTGGCGGAGCTGGTGCTGGAGGAGGGAAATGACCCCGACGCAGCCGTAGACTGGATCTCGCAGGCGCATGTCGGCCTCGTAGGCGAGCGAGTTGACCGCGTCCTCGCGCTGGTGGGGGTGGAGCTCGTTGAGCAGCTTTGTCACGTTGCTCGCCCCGAACACCTTGTGGACGTTGGCAAACTTCTGCGGCTGGTCTGGGGGGAAGTAGGGCGCGAACACGCACTCCGGCTGGCACTTGCGGCGGAGGAACTTGCACGCGGCACACGGGGACGTGGACGACGACGCCATCCTAATTCGTTCCCAAAATCCCCCCAGTAAATGCTGAAAGCGAAATAGAAACCAAAGAAAATTAGTGTACCTGCTCATTGATCTTCTTCGTCTTGTTCCTCTTCTTTTCACTTTAAGAAACGCAAATTAAAATATAATTTTACACATACAGAAGTTCATCCATCCAATTACCTTGAACGATGGCTGTGTGCGAACTAGCGAAGCTCCGGATCCTGTGTTTATCGTCTTGTGAACATAAGATTCAATTGCAAGAAATGGAGAGCAAAGAAGTAAAATCAACCATAAGCGAGGAACTATGTGGGAAAAAGGAGAGAAGTGCTGCAATGCAAGAGAAATGGATAGGATTATGGTGTTACAAAGAGATCAGAGCACCAGTCTATGAAGGACCCATGAATGACTTAGGCTTTTGCTGCATTAAAACAACAAATAAGAGGAATTCTTCATGCAAGAAGAAGGAAAATCTTTTCTTCTTCTTTTTTTATAAACTTTCGAAGAGTATAAATAAAAAAAAAAAATATACGAAGTGATACTATCCCGGCAGAATAGTCTCTTTGTATTTCGACCGAAAAGAGAAGAAAGAAAGAAAGAAATGACCTAGCAGGATCTGCTGAATGATTACATGGATTTCATTTCTGATTCTCTTACAAAAATGCAATTTTTAAGGAATCAATCAAAATGAGAAAAGGGATCTCCTCGCTTTCCTCGAGTTCGGCAGATCTAGCAAGCTGCAAAAGGAAAGCTTCGCCTGCCCACCTCAACATATTCGCCAGAAGATAAAAATGTCAGCAGCTCAAGAAGAAAGATCAGTCTTGGCTTTATGGAAATGGTGATGATGCAAACACCCATCTCTTTCTATGCCCCTTTGCGAAACGTGTCAGTAATAAAGAGAAAAAAGAAACGAGAATGAAAAAAAAGGGAGGAGTACCTGGGCAAAGAGATTTCGATCGTAAAAGCTGCTGAAAAGAGAAGGGTAAGAGCCAAGAACAAGAAGTAGGAAGAGAAGAAAAATAATGATATGTTATTTGGGGTTTGGACTTTTGATGGGGGGAGGTGGGGGGGTTTGAAAATTGGATCTTGTGAAGCAAGGAACTTTTTGCAATTTCGCTTCTTTCGCTTCTTTCGAGAGAGAGAGAGAGAGAGAGAGAGAGAGAGAGAGAGAGTTTTCGCAGCAGATCTTGCTCGAGCTCTTATTAAAATAACTTGAGCACACTGTCTTCTCCAAAAGACGAGCCTTCTGGGAGTTGAACACACACCCAGTTAAAGAGTGGGATCGATGAAAGGAACGCACAAAGCAAGACCATCATTCAAAAGCTTCGCTACATGCAGAACAAATAGATAAATAAGCAAGAAAAAGAGGCAAAGGAAATGATTTGTGAAAAGGGATTGATGGAGAAACCAGCTTGATGTGATTTGGACTGCGGGCTTCCGTTTTTTCTCGGGATGGAGAATCATCGATCTGTAACAATTCAATTATTTCTCATTTGGCTTGGGGATCTTAACTAGTCAACACCAACACACACCAACACACGTAGTCTCTCCCCTTTTCTTTTATCTTTTTCCAGAAAAAATAAGGGAGAAAATGGTGCACGAGGAAGGAAGAGACCTCGAAGAGAAGACTACAGCAGTAGAAAAAGTGTATCCATGGCATGTGGCCTTGGCTCAACAGTCAAACCTTTTTATTTCTCCAACTTTTCGTTTCTTTGCCTCCTTTCTCTCCCTAGATCACGTTGACTCGTGCGGATGGTTGGATCTCCCCGAGGCCTTGAAGCTTTTTCACACCCTCCCTCTCTCTCCCTCCCTCCCTCGCTCTCCCTATCTCTCTGTTGCTGGGCTTCTTTTCTTCTCTTTTTCAGCTACTCGCTTGCGGTTGAATCAGAATTTCTCGAGTTCAACCCTTTTCTTCGTCTTGGGTCACTTTCTTCAGTCCACCTTTTTTTGGCCCCTTCGAAAGCCTCCTTCGAAACCTTCTGGTGTGGGGATATACTTTCGGGGTTCATGCAAAATTGGCTTCTTCTTGGCACTGTCGCTGTTGCTGTTGCTGCTTCTGCTTGTTCGCAAGAAAACAAATTGTTAAGAGAATGAGGGACATAAAGATCATGAAGAGAGAGAGAGAGAGAGACAGAGAGAGAGAAGATGCCCACGAGAGGAGGCTAAGGAGACGGGGATAAAGCAAAGAAAGGGAGTGTTTCTGATGAGGGTCTGAAAGTGAAGGAGGAGATTGTGGGGGGGGCCAATTCAAAATAGGGTTTTCTCTCTTTTCTTTGGGTTCTTTTTTCGGTTCTTTTTTTCAGGGTGCTGGGGTTATTAAGAGGGGCGATGTTCTTGTTAGTTGTTGTCGATGTTGTTAGCGGCGAGACATGTGGATTCTATGTTTTGTGTCGTGACACGACAGCCATTGATGTGAACCCTCGTTTTTTTTTTTTGATCGAAATGTGAACCCTAGTTTGAAGTAGCATCTTCATGCTCCTCTCTCCATCCCTCCTCTCTCTATCCTGAGAGAAACCCTTTCTCGATCTTTCAGGTTGGGCATCTGGTACCCTACTGTATGGGGCTATTCCATCTATCTTAATGTCAATTAAGGGATATCATGATTGCTGCTTTCAGATCGCTAGTTAGCCACAAAATGAAAAGTGAAAGAGAAGGAAGAAAACCACGAGAGAAGAGTTGACAGCCCGCCACATCAGTCCCGATGGGTTTGACCAGTTGGTTAGGCATTTAAAGTCGCCAGGGGGAGATACCCAGAGACACATCTAATTCCATGACAGGCCTGGCCACATCTTGTGTTTTTGGTTGAGATATGGCTTGTGAAAGTGTAACCCAGCGACAAATTCTGTCTAAAGCCTAAACACATCATCCCACGAATTGTCTTATAAAACGTGGTATTCAAAAAGCATATGCACAGCTATCCATTGGTTCTGTCTAAGTCAATAGTTAGAGTGAAACATCTTTTGTTGGACTTCTGGGGTAAGTACTAAGTATAAAACTTCGGTAGTCATTGCCCATGGCTGTCACAGGTTCTGGTTGGTTTTCTGTTCTTGTTTCTATTATAGTGTAGGTAGAAGTTACAAATGCTGCGCAGTTACCAATTGCTTTGTTCCATGAGCAATGACTACCGAAAACCAACCAGAACTAATTTAATTATGCGTATCGTGTTTACCGTTCATTATATGGAAATAGTATTTACTAGCAAGCTGGTGGCCCAACCCAAATTCACCCAAAATAACGTACCTTTGAACTTATTGTTGGATTTGCTCGATCTTTGAGAGTGAGCTCCGACTTTCAAGCAGAAAGTTTGCTTGGAAACCCTAAAACTCATGTTCATGATGTAAGAAAGTTTGCTTCTAGAGTCTGATAGTTCCAATATGGTAAGTGTCGGTAGGGCTTGGATCAACCACCTTGCGATGCGAGTGCACTTGTAAAAGGATGCAAGGAATTGATTATCAAGTTTTCATACCTCCAAATAACCTAGGAAGCACAGACACTCTTCAGGAGCCTCCGTGCCATGTCGGACACCTACACTCTTTTTATTATTATTTATTTATTTGTGGATTTAAATCAAATTAATTTAATTGAAATAATCATAAAAATGATAATATATCATATATATAAATATACGCAATATATAACGTGTCGGAATTTTCATTTTTTGAGAAATGACGTGTTGGCGAGTCTTATCGTGTCGTGTTGCGTGTCGATATTACTTAGCAAATAACCAATTGCCCAATAGAGTCCAATAAAGTAGTGGATTGGATTGTATAAGTCCAAAGATGAAAAGGCCTTGAAAAGTGTCACAAGGCCTTGAAAAGTGTCACAAAAGTCCTATACCTATTATATTTATGCCAATTTAATCCTAAACCTTTTAATGGTGTCAATTTAGTCTTAAACCCTTTGATTTAGAGCCAATTAAGTCTTTTTGGCTAATTTTGGCCCGATATTGCTTATGTGGACATTGGTTGGCCTATATGATACGGCTGATGCTGATGTAAACAACTTTTGATAATATTTTTTTTGAATTTATTTATCTTTTATATTTCATGTTTTTTTCTTCCTTTCCTTCTTCCTCCATCCGGTCTCTGGACCTCAGCGACCGGCTAGAGGCAAGGATGTGCCTTGCCCAGCAGCTGGTAAGGTTGGCCTCTTGTTGGGCTGGTGAGGTTGGGTTGGCCGACGTGGCTCAACCCTCGCCAACCTAGCATGAGGCCATCCTCACCTCTTGCTGGCTGTTGAGGTCCAGTGAACGGTTGGAGGAAGAAGGAAGGGAAGGGAAGGGAAGGGAAAAAAAAAAAGAAAGAGAAAGAGAAGAAAAAAATGAAAAAAATTGAAAAAATATTTAAATATTATTAAAAGTTATTCGCGACTAACCGACGTACACGTTAGCAATATTCGGTCAAAATTAGTTGAAAGGACTAAATTAGATTTAGGTCAAAATATTTAGAACTAAATTGATACAAATGCAATAGATTTAAGATTTTCCAGACACTTTTCCCCCCATAATTGGGTCTCCTATCACCCTCAAGCCCTATGAAAGTTACTGTGTTCTGGAGCTTTGTTATTGTCTCCTGAAGTTATTCCTTAATGAACTACAATGATGTTTTACTTACAAGAAAGAAAAAAAGGGGTTGAGCACGGCACGATTTTTATTCGATCGGTCTGGTCATCAAACTAAAAGAAACAACATGAGTACCACTTGAAGAAATATGAAGCAAAATTGTAGCTTGAAACCAAAATGAATGAAAACCATTTCTCATAATCCAGTTCGGTTAAGCATATTATCATTGAATTGGGCTCAAAAGGTTGCAGTTTAACATGCTAATGAGAAGAAGGGATAGTGCCCACATCCACAACTCTATGCTTAAGGAGATTCACAATTTTGGCAAGGATGATTATCCAAAAGATCCTAAACCTATTGTATGGCGAATAATTCAATCATAAACTTTTTAATTTAGCTAATTTAGTCATAATTTTTTTGACAATTTACCAATGTTGTCCTTGTCAATTGGCCAATGGTAGTCTTTTCGGCCAAAGATTACATTGGCAAATTGTCAAAATGTTTAGGATTAAATTGGCCAAATTGAAAAGTTTATGATTGAATTGGCTGTTGTATAGTAAGTTTAGGACTTTTTAGACAATTTTTCCCAATTTGGTGCACTCCAAGTAGATAGTCAAGCTTCAACACGTGCTTAGGGAAGGTAACAAGCCAGCGAATTGGCTTGTGAACTATGGATTTCAGGCAGAGAAGGGTTTATGATTTCATGTCTGTGCCTCCACAGGGGCTTTCTTTTGTTTCTTTCGGAGGACTACAGCTGGTGTAGTTAATCTTAGATTGTAAACTTTGTTAATCTTCAGTATCTAACAAAAAAAAAGGAGAAAGAAAGTCACAATTGTATTCCATTAGCATTGCGAGTCTGAAGTCTTAACAAAAGAGTTGTGCAATTTGCGAAATTTTAACAAAAACTTCGAGTTGAATTTGTTTTGTAAACAAGAGATTGCACCATGAGATGCAATAATCTTATTGTCTTCTTGGCTTTGGACTAGGGCATTGTTTCTCTCCCTTTTTTTTTTTTTGGGTGCTAAACGGGAAATATATTCTCGAAAAACCAAATTTATATAGGCAAGACAAAGCCACCATACAAAGCCCAAGCCCAAGCCCAAGCCCAAGACCAAGCCCACTATCTTGGGCTTTGACAAGACATGGAGATTGGAGACCATCGACAAGCCCTTCGCAGCCAAACACAAACGGAGAAACTCTGCGTTTTCAAGTGGAAACTGGAAAGACGGGGGGAAGATGAGCACGGCGACAACGGCGGCGCCGCCGGCGACGGAGACGGCGACGAGGGTATACGTCGGAGGGGTAGGAGAGAGCGTGGGGGAGGAGGATTTGCGCAAGATATTTGGGGCTCTAGGGACGATTGGCGCCGTGGAGATCGTCAGGACCAAAGGGCGCGGCTTCGCCTACTTCGATTTCGTGCCGGCGACCCAGAACTCCCTCAACAAGCTCTTCAGCAAGGTTACCTCTCTTCGTCGTGCATGCCCTTTTCCTGGCTGTTTCTTCTTTTCCTCACTGATGATTCTTCTTCTGATGTCGCCCTTGTCTGAATTTCATACTGTATTGAAAGCATTGGATTTTCATGAAGTTGAAGGCCGGTGGTACACATGTTATTATTCATGTGCTTTGATTTTGGGGATGCAGAATGATGGGATTCAATAGTGGGTTGTGCTCACAACAATGTCTGATCTTGGCTTGTGATGCTAGTAGTACTTGGGAGTTTGTCTGACCCAATTTAATGTGTAGTATCTTGTGTCAAGATCCTCTAAAATGAGGTGAGAGGATGTTGTTAGCATGTGTTGATGAGTGGAAATGTAGACAACAACCCCTTGAGTTGAAGATATGGAAGAATTGTTGGGTAAAGAGGAATGTTGCTCAAGGGAGAATCTACGAACACAGAGAAAAAGATGTAGGAGAAATTTGTTTATCCGCAGATACTGAGAGAAATTTTTAGCGTGTAGAGTGGGTGGGACCATGATAAGAGTCCTGCTGAAAGGAACTTTTGCCTTTTGCGGTGAAATTTGGGATTTACAAGGCCATGCGTGACACTTTTCAGTCGCTACCGGCTTCAGAGAAGAGCCTTTGGAAAGTGCTCTGTTTCGTAAAGCTATAACGATGTTTACAAATGTTGTTCTAGCAACAGCCATTTGAAGTGCTTTCTTTGGTTGTTCTCACTTGGTAGAAGCACGCTTAAGACCATCACCTTAATTAGTAAATATCCGGTTTTTCAATGATTACTTGTCCAAACTACTGTAGAGGCATAGCATCAAAAAGCACTTTGGTCATAAGAAACAATTTTGCGCAACCCTTCATTAATGGCAATGGTGTTTTCTGTTCATATTAACTCTACATGGTCATTTCTGATTACAATTTGGTTATGAGAAAATTAGATACAATTTATATTGTAATTAAGTTCCTACAGCCTTTGCTAAATGTGTTCGTACAGCAGCTTCGTACTGTAGATATTCAACTAGCGTGTTTTTTATTTTTATTTTTATTTTTTTTAAGCAACCTCTCTCATCTTCATAGAGATCCCATCAGAGTCACTTTCTGGAATTATCAATAAAATTGTTTTTCTATGAGAAGATTCAGCATTTCTCTCTGTTGTTCAGTTTCTCCTTCGCAGTTTTTTAGAGTCTAGCCAGACTTTCAATTTCAAGCGAAGTCTATAGGATTGATTCAATTCACAGATAGATGTCTCAATTCACAAATTAACTCTTGATTATTTCATGCGAAAACTATTGTTTTAAACTACTATGGTTTACATAATAACTAAGAATTTTATTGTTGTAGAGATCATAGGCTAATTTTCTAGTCAAGCTGAGTTATGGAGTACATATGTATAATTCCTCTTATTTTAACCTCTCCTCTGCTGAGAAGGAGATCTTCTATCAAGCTACTTCAATTTGCATTTACACCACATGATTGGACAGGTTTCAGATTTATTTTTTTGTCCTTTTCCTTCTATTGACAAGCAGTCCTCTCGTATATCAATGCTCACTGAAGTTAGGATTTCTCCGGTAAATGTTTTCTTGCCACTGTAATCACTCTGTCATAAGCCCATATGATATTACTGGCATCAAGCTCCCTTTGCATTTTCTTTGTGCATTGGGTTCAGATGGGATGGGCAAGAGAACATATTTTTTCATCCCTTAAGAACCAGCCAGTCCACAAGAGCTGGTATATCTATTAAGGCTCCTATTTTCTTTATGTTCATTGATAGCAGAATACATTGAAGAATGAGAGACGGAAAGAATATGTGATTGTATGTGGAAAAACAATTTATGTAACAATTTGTCCTGATCAAATGGTGCGTTTCTTCCTGGATAAAATGGCAACTCCCTTAAGAGCAAAGGTGGCCCTTTTTGTGCTTTGTCCATATGACGATGTCTTCGCTTTTAAATAGGTGTATAACGCTGCATTACTTTTTTGCTGGTTAGGTTTCAGTCTGAAAGGTCCTAGTGCTGTCCTACTACAAATGAAGATACTAGAATGTTGATATCACATATTCTGCACCATCCAAGTTTCTTGCACTTTGTATTGTGTCCCTATTTACCTAGGTTATACAGGAGGCTCCTTTACCTGCAATAACATATCGCAGGAACAGTCCCAATTCAAATGCATCCCATTTTTCTCCAGATTGTGTTTTTTCTGGAAATTAATTGAGGGCCAAATTCTTTCTCATAATTGTAACTGTTTCCTCATTAATCTTTTGTCCTAGGTGTGTTGCCTTATGTGGATGTATAGTATATCCATTCTTTGCTAAGAGAAAAAGGGAGCATAGGAAAACCTAGCACTTGCATATGCATTGCTTTTCATGTTGCTCTTGCATATGCCCATCCTCTCTTCTCATATGTTTGGATAGTTCTGCTTACTTCTTAGTGGGGATGATTGCTTATTCTACATGTTTTTGTGAATTGGAACTGCAGTATAATGGCTGTGTGTGGAAAGGGGGTAGGCTAAGGCTCGAGAAGGCAAAAGAACATTACCTTATTCGACTGAAACGAGAATGGGAAGAAGATGCTGAACAGAATATCACACCTTCTGATGCTCTTGATGCAGAGAAAGACCCAGCAGCTCCAGTAAAGGCCAAAAAGTTTCTTGATAAAGAGAAGCATCTTCATATTTTCTTCCCTAGATTGAAGAAGGTGAGCTGTATAAAGTTTCCAGAGGCGCCTTGCTCTTACTCATTGATTACCCGAAGTTGTTCCTTTTCTATCTCCTTGTTCAGTATGTGAGGTTGGGTTTCACTAGATCAATTAACCATGGTGCATGCATCCTGACCGATGTGATTAGATTGTTCTAGTATCTAGCTGTCAACGTCTCATCCTTGAGTTGCTTCTCAGGTGAAATCTTTACCATTGCGAGGAAGTGGCAAGCATAAGTACAGCTTTCAGAGGGTTGAGGTTCCTCCCTTGCCAAAGCATTTCTGTGATTGCGAAGAGCACTCTGATCTATCTCATTCCTTAAAAGTGGAAAAGACTCATGAAATTGACTCTCAAGGTGATGGTGGCATAAATGCTGAAGAGCTTGATATGATGAATTCGGTGATGAACAAGCTGTTTCAAAGAGAAGCAGATTCAATCCCCACACGCAGTGGGAATGAACTGATTGAGGATGAAAAAATTTCTTCAGCAGGGTTTCTGGAACCACAACTGGAAGAGGCCATGGTAGATCATGACGAAGATTATGATAACCCCGTGATTAATATGGTAACAGGAGTGGGAGATGGAAAACCACAACTGGAAGAGGAGATGGTAGATGATGACGAAGATGATGATGACCTTGTGATTAATATGGTCACAGGATTGGGAGATGGAATTACTGGGGGCCATATTGGCAATTTCTCAACGAATCAGGTAAGTTCACTGACTGAAACTGTTACAACTTGTCTGCATTAAAAGGCAGCATTTCTTATTTATTATTTATTTGCAGGAAAATTCTCACAAAAGACAAACTTCTGGTGATGGACTGGCACGAAATAGGCTTCCTATTCAGAAAAGGGACAGCGCATTGCCAAATAAGGAAAATATGTCACTTTCTCATGGACATGATGTGGAAAAGGAGTCATTTTCGTCTCCCAAAAAGCAACATGATAGTTTGCCTGTTGATTCTGAAGTATCACGAAAAAATCAGAAACTCCAACCTGTAGTTTCAGAGTCAAGGACCCAAAATCTGAAGAAGCATCCCTTATGGTCCCAGAAGTCCTCGTGGAAAGAACTTCTCGGGGAGAGAAATGAATTTGCCTTCTCTGTGTCACATGTATTGCCTGGCGGTGGCACTTTGGGGGATGAGCAACAGCTTTCTGATAACTCGAATGTGCTCAACAGTGTGGACCACAAAAATCAGCATGGCGATGGTCAGCATGAACATTCAGAAGACAAGATTACTGAATCAGCGGAATTAGAAGATAAAACTGAAAGTGAGTCTGCAATGCAAAATAAATCCTCAGCGAAGACAGGAAGGGGCAGTTCATGGCTCCACAAATCTTCATGGACACAATTGGTAATGGACAACAAAAGCAAGTCATTCAGTATATCGCTGATTAAGCCAGCTCTAAATTCTGAACATGAGCTTCCAGCTGATAATACTGCTGAGAGCAAGCAGCATGATGAATCTATACAAGATGGTTCACATGGCTTGAGAGGTGGAATGGAGGAACCATCAAGTGCTGCTTTTGACTCGAGCATGGCTCTCCGAGTCATGGAGCAGAATCTTCCACAACCGGAAGGTTCGGAAGGGGCTTTGAATTTCAGTTCGCTTACTGATAAAGACAGCAATAAAGCTGCTGCTGCTTCATTGCCCAAGGAAAGACGCATTTCAGTTCCAAATCTGTCAGTCATTAGAGTGGATAAAGAATGCCCTTTTATGAGAAATGAAGCTTCTCTACGAGACTGGGCAATTAGCAAAGCAAATCTTGCTAAGTCGCTTAAAAGAAAAAGATAATCTGCAAATTTTGGTGCTTCAAGTAAGCTGCTCTGCAGGGGTGATATGTATTGTATTGAGGCTGTCAGATTTCCACAAACAGGTAAAGCTTAAGGCAGGATTAGATCAAGGATGAGTTCACTGTAGTGCTTTTAGTTGGGGATCCCTTGGTAATCCTTTTTTGAGTTTGTGAGTACTCAATAGTTTCTTGACCTTTGATTAATCGGTAACAGACCTTATGTTGTTTTCTCCAATTTAAACGAGTAGGAGAGTTGTCGAAGAATTGAAGCATGGTATCAAATGGTTCTGGTATGAAAGAGTGATTGTTCCACTGTGGTGAACCTTAAGAAAATGCCTCTGATGAAATGTACTTTGTTCTGCATTTTTTCTCAAAGTAACTTTTACTTTCTTTTGTAGGGAGAATTGATTTATTTTGCTCATTTGGCCATAACTTCAGTGTCCAGACCTGGTACCAAGTCCGAAAGTCGAATTACTTCACGGTACATCCTGATGTATCTTGATGTGGACAGGTCGGATCCAAACCGAAGCTGGAGTCCTTTGTATCCTTGGGGGCAAAAGTCTTCCCAAACATCTTCATTGGTTCGGTCTGAAACTGAACTTTTGCAAGCATTCACATAGGTAATGGTAATCAACGGCTGATTAGGCAAAGCATCGTTAAAAAGCAAAGGACAGACTGTGTGGGGAAAATTATTGATTTAGTTCTAAACTTATTGTACGAATGCTAATTCAGTTATAAACTTTTTATTTTTGTCAATGTAATCTTTTTGGCCAATTGCCTTCGGAAGTTGCTGAGCAATGCACAAGTTGTCTACGTTAGCGTACCACGTAGGATGACCGGCGATGATTGGGTGTCATGTTAATGATTTTTGGTGGCAATTAGAAGGACTACATTAAAATTTTGGGTAAAGCTTTAGGATTTCATCACGTCGACGATTTCTGGCGGCAATTGGTTAAAAGAACTACATTGGCAAAATTGAAAAATTTAGGACTAAATTGGCATTCAAAAAGGTCTGTAATTGATAGGGTAATTATCCCCACTCATGTGATATGTCAATGATCGGGCTTCTTTTTAAGGAAAAAAAAGGAGTTCCAAGATTTCTACTAAAGATTGCACGGGGAGAGCGGCAAGATAAAAACAAAATGAGAGTTATCCGACAATCTCTTTCACCAAATTATCACGTTGGTCACATTTCAACCTTACGGGTTTGACAAAATAAGTGGTTTCAATGTCTAAATGCTGCCATTCTTGTCAATTCATTATCATTCAAGAGGTGATTGTTTCTCATTCAGGACCTATTTGTATTGACCCGATGATAGAAGAATAAGGGCCCGAAATACATTCACTTAAGAGCTCTGTTTGTTCGTGATTACTGCAAGAAAGGTGCATGCCCACACGGTTAGGTATCGGAATAAGATCTTGCTCTGCTATGCTCAAATGATGTGCTGCTTTTGCATCCATTGTGCTTTCTTTTTGGTTTATAAAAATGATTTTGAGAGGATTTTACTAGCTGAATATATTGTTTGGCTAGGAAAAGCTTGTATACCTCTCGAATGATTTTGAGAGAGATTAGTGGGACTTGCTTGTTGAGCGACATTGACATTTGATTTTATTCATCAAGATCAAAATTTAACCTTTGGTCACCCATATTCATCGTAACCACTAATTACATGTGGTTATATTGATGATTACTCAATTCAAAAGGTGGGGGGGAGGGAAAGGGAGGGAGATGGTTTAAGTCTTGTGAATAGAAGTTGAACCAAATTCGCGCAAAGATCAGGTAGTAGGCATGAAACAACACTACAATAAATTCGGTATCGTCTAGAACTCGAATAAATTGCAGCATCAATGACGAACTTCCTTGGGTAATAAATTTTCTAGCCGTTATACACGTTTTATTTGCCTTATTTAGGCTTGTCTCATCATTTCGGTCTATCGACGGCAATATGTCACTACCATCCATAGCTTCAAGTAATTTTCATCTCGGACTTGCCAGATGGGCACAGCTAGGTTAAATCGTGCCCGATGTGCGGCCTATAAATACCTTTGAATGCTCAATTGGGGCTCGCCATCTCAAGTTAAGCAGCCTGTATGGTGGTGGTGAAGCGGTCTAGCGGCGCATCCAGAGCGATGGCAAGAGTAGGAACTAGCATCTGGGTCCGCCATGTTTCGTGGATACCTCCCGTGGAACCCGATGCGTGGAAGCTCAACTTCGCTGCCTATTTCATAGATGAAGACATGGTTGCCGGCACTGGCTGTGTTCTTCGAGATCAAAATGCCGTGTTTGTGGCTGCTTGCGCTGGACCGGTGAAGAAGTGTAACAACCCTACTATGGCCCATCTGGTGGCACTAGAACAAGGTCTGAATGTCGCTATGAGGCTCGGAGTCGACTATCTCGAAGTAGAGGGTGAGCACCCGGACGTGATACGAATGATCCAACGTACCCTTATGCCATCAACACCTTCAATGGCAACCCTTCTCGACCGATGCTTCGATTTGTTGGATGGATTTCGCAAAGTGATGGTGAGGCGTATCCATCACCTATCCAATGAGGCTGCAAATGTTCTTGCATCAACAGGGAGGCGACTTGAGGAGCCGGTTCACTGGACTGACGAACCGCCTTCGGATATCGTTACCATTTTGGTCACCGACGTGATCGGGCAATGGGTTCATCGTTGTGATCAGTGACCGGTCTTCGTGCATTAGTGTTAGGTTCAGTGAGAATAAATGTAACTAGGACTGTGTTTGGGAGGGGGGGGGGCAACTTCATTTGTGGATGCAGTAACAATTTCCTTTGTTGTGATAATGTACTGAAAGCTTTGGTGAACAATGTTATCTTCTTTGATTATCATAAGAACTGAGAATGCATCTGAAGTATGCTTGGATTATATTTTATTCTTGGCGACAGGCTCTAAAATTAAAGTTCGATTTCGTGACCCACAATGGATTGACATCCAATCCTTGTTGAGTCCTCTCGATTATGTTGTAATGTTCGTGATATTGCCCTATCTTCGCGGCTATATATTGTTGCATAATCTCTCGAATAGAATGCCCGAAATAACAAAATTGCGTACTCCCGGGCTTCATTTACATTGTCTAACTCTTCTTCTTCACTTAAACCACACTTGATTTTTTTCTCATCGACCTTTCTCTTCTTCTAATTTCCCAATAACCATCCAATGCGAGGTATAGTCATCTTGAAAAATACAATGTTTAATATCTCTTGCTAATCTCTTTACATCTTCAGATAAATTGGAGTTCAGGTTATGTATATCTGCATTAGGATTACATATTGCAATGAATTCTTCATCCTCCTTCCTAGTCCTATGCAAATTTTCGAGCATTCGCTTGCGCCTTGCCCTTTTTCTTCTTTATGTTCTTGGCTTCTTTGCTTGGTAAAAATTGCAAAAACAAACTCTGAAATTTGAAATGCTGAATCGGAAAGTGTGGATATTCTCTACGAAAACAAGAAAAGTTGCTTGATGATGATTGGAACTTGATAGCTGAATATGATTTGATTTCTTAGCAATCATAGAACGGCAATTAGTATCGATCAGTTCTCGCAATATATTATCTAAGTTGCCATCAATTATTTCTTTCCAGTTTAATGAATTATGTAACCCTCTCTTACTTATCACACTAAGTGAATTATCAACTTAAATGAGTCTTTTAAGCCGATACTAATCAAGGTTATCCATCGAGTTTGATATCATTGAAAGTTGAATTTTCAGCTTCGACACTCAATTGGGTTATCAGACACTCTCAATTTGCATTTCACCAATGACAATGTTGATTAACAATTTTGGCATAAATGAACATGGATAGAGAATTAGATGTTGGATAAAGACTGCAATTAAAGCTAGCTTAATGGGGATCTCGACCGATATTAAATGAAATGCACGTATATGATACATACTCAATTAGATTTGTTTACTTAAAAGTGTATGTGCCATTTTGACCAAAAAAAAAAAAAGAAAGTGCATGTGCCATTAATTTGTAGCCGGTCATTTGACTAGGTAACTTGCCAATTGTGAACTGGGTAATCCCAAAAAACATTGATTTAATTCGTATGTGCTGGGGTTCGTAATCTCACCAATTTTGGGAACTCAGTTAATGAAATTTTTTGTTCATACTACTTAGTATTTATTTGAATTAAGTGTACATATCAAGCCAACCCATACATCTAGATATAGAAACTTGTGTGGAGGAGCCTTGGTGCTGATATTATAGGGGTAAAACAGTTGAACGTGGAAGGAAACCAAAGGGAGAAATGGCAAAATAAAAAGAAACAAGAAAAGAAAGAGTGAGATTGACTGTTCTTTAATAGACTAAGCGCTTTGCGAAGAGGTTCCCCATTATCTGCAAGTCCTTCATTCGGAGGAGATGAATTTGCAGAGACCATATGAATTTGCTCCAATCCGAGAACGAAGTAATGTTTACACCTTTCCAACCCAAGTATCGCAAGCTGGCCAAAAATAATATTGTCAGGAAATTTCAACCCGATAGCTTAAGTTTTTGGGTGGAAAGAGACGATATGAATATAAAGAGCATATCTAATCAGTTGTCATGCGATGTAGGATAATATCTCAACACCCTTCTCACATGCAAGCAGGATTAGGAGTGGCACGTGAAATTTGACTGATAGAGTAGATCCACATACTCGAAAGGGATAGTACTGGCTCTGACATAATGTTAGGAAAGTTCAACTAAAAAATTTTAAATTTTAAAGTGAAGAAGATCATATAAATATAGAAAGCATATATAATATGCTGTCAAAGCGATGGGAGAAAATATTTCAAAAAAAAAAAACCGAAAAACACGTAACCATATGATATGGGATGAGTCCAAATACGTCAGTTCGTGAAACCCTTCTTTAGCACCTTGTTGACACCTCATGGCTGAGGTACTTAAACAGTCAAAAGTGATTACAAGCTCGACCCTATTCGCATGGAGGATTATGTCTACCTAAGATGACTTTTGATTGGAGGTGCGAACGGTTCGGATTTTCATAATACCCAACTCGAGCGGAGCCATATGAGATGTGAGTTTGTTTTGACCCAAATCAAGACCCAACTAAAATATGACCCAAACTAAAAATGCGATTCGGGTCGTTTTGGGGTGGTTTGGATTTTCGGGTTTCCTCTTGTTTTATTTTTTTTACCTCACAGGTTCCCACAACCCTTTGAGAATCAGCAGTATAATATTTCTTTCTGCATGAACACTGTCAACAGCTGCTGCAAGTGAGCATTTACGACCTTAATACCTTACTTTGATTTTCAAGCCTTCCCTCACCTTCAAACCAGCAACATATGAGAAAAGAAGTAGCCGCCTCCGATGAAAATTATCAAAAAAAATCCTAAACTTATTACAATCACTCTAAATTAGTCATAAACTTTTCAATTTGGCCAATTTCGTCCTAAATTTTGACGATTTGCCAATTTAGTCCTAAAACCTTTTGGCGATTTGCCAATTTTGTCATTTTGACCAAATTTGGTCCAAAATCACTAATGTAAGAGTCTAGTCAGTGTCAGATGTCCTATATAGTACGGCTGGCGCTAACGTGAATAATTTTATAAAAAATTCTGAATTCTTTATTTTTTTTTCTTCTTTTCTTTTTTCTTTCCTAAATCTCAACGGCCACAGGCGAGGACCGATGACCCTCTCCAGGTTGAGGCGAGGGTCGAGGTGAGGGGGCAGATGAGGGCATCGCGGCCCTTGCTGGCCAACAATTGAGGGTGGCAATCCTCCATTTCACTTTTGTAACAAGTTTCAGGACTTAATTGTACTTTCTAAAAGTTTTGAAACTCAATTGTACTTTTGTAACAAGTTTTAGGACTTCCAATGCACTTACTCCTAAATATTTTGTCAAAAGGTCCAATTCGAGCGATTCCCAATCTAGTCCAATTCTTTTGCTCACCCCTAATTATAAGGTTCGATAAGTAGAATCTAGCGTTTGCCAGTAATAAGCATTACTTTGAATTGCCTAGGCCAATATCTTTTCTTTGTTGGACGCAAGTTAGTGTGATCAAACAACCAGATTGAACAAATAGAGCAAATTACAAGATTCAATCATTAAAAAAAGACGTTTAGGCTCCATTTATTTTATGGAAAATGAATGTTTTGGAAAAATATTTTCTTAAAATAACTCACTTATACCACTTTAAATAATTAGTCAACGAAAAATATTTTCATTGTCGACAACAACTTATGTCTAAACATTTCCGTGGACAATATAAATATTTTTTGCTTATTCATTTTTGAAAGCAATACAAGTGATATTTTTTGAAAAATATTTTCTAAATTATTCATTTTTCATAAAAAGAAACGGAGCCTTGATGAAAAATAAAAAAAGAGCATTACAAATCAAAATACCATCCTCAGAGATTGCCCTTACGATAACAAGATTTGTCATACAAAGATACAGTCAGTCACCTCTCCTGACACATAACTGAACCAGTAAGAACTTAGAATTCTCAAAACGTTTCAACAAAAGAAGTTACATACACCTAGGCAGATGGTGTCTTCTCTAACCCTAGGACTGAAGTGCCAAATCAGTCAGGTTTTTCCTGCAAACAACTCTGCTCTCTGGAAAATTGACTTCCAACTTTATGATAAATGCCAGTTTATGAAATTTTAGCCAGACGGCTTTGGCCATAGCGACGCATGCGAAGACCGGACTCACAGCTAAAAAGCCGGCCTGAACTTGGAGATGTGATTTCCCTCTGACTTAGCAGTTCGAAGTTGCGGTTAGCAGTTGCCAGAAAGTACGTAACCATCTAGACCCTGCAGGGAGAGTCCGTTTGTTGGTGACCCTCAATTGGTTTTTTTAACTTTCAGATTTGGTCTTTTCGGCCTTAACACGATGAAGAGAACTCCTGCAAGAACTGCAACGACGAGAAACGCTAGGACCGTACTCATATCAAGGACAACGTGCAATTTCCTTTCTCGCGCGCACTGGACAGGATGAAGCAGTGCAACGGTTGAATTCACTTGATGAGCAAACCTGTAGAGCAAATAAACAGCTTAGGAGACTGATCATGAACACCATGAATACAGTAACATTCCGAGATTGCCATAGCGACAGTTGGAGCCGATAAAGCAAAATTCTACCAACTGTGAAACCAATATTTTTGAGGTGCAGCATCAGCCACTCGGCATTATCTGATTTCAGTGAATTCAGCTAATAAGATTTCCCGAAGGTCATTCTTTGCTCAACCCCATCCCGCAAATGTTGCATCCTTGCATCTCCGGATATGTGCATTCCAATCAATTAGCAGTCTCAGCTGGCAACCTGAATACTGACTTTGCGAGCTTCAGACTCGACAGACATAATACTATAGTAATGGCTCATATGAGACACGATTGGAAAGTGTTCAATTCTCAGTCTTGGGAATTTCTGCAAACTCCAGATCCGATACCACCTAAACTTCTGGAATTACATGAATTTCCTTCACTAGAGCATATTTCATTTTGCCAGCCAGAAAATCCTATCAAATGTTTCCACTAGTAGATCTCCATATAATTTTGAAAAAGAATTGCATGAAAGAATCCCTTTCACATTCTGCAAATGACAACAGTGCCTCACGTCTCCACTTATCTTCAAAGGCTTGTCCAATTCTACCTGTTTGCTATCTAATTATGCACCCAATTTCACTAGTTACCCTAGAAATAGCCCAAGGGAAACAAGTTAGTAGTCGCCTCACCCTTTAGATGCATCCTCCAGTGTATTCAGATATCTCAAGGCATATGCATAGCGCAATTCTCCACCACTCTTTGAAATCTGAGAATATAAATAAATTTATCCATGTCAATGTAAAGTTGGAATTTTATCACATACACTCTGACGGGGAAGAACATATGGGAATTCATTAGCAAGAAAGAAAAGGGCATACTGACCTTTTTCCAAAGCCCAACCAGGGTATTGTATTTATTCACGAGCTTGCGCTCCTGTGACTGAAAGATTTTATGGGTCTTTGCAGCTAAATTTTGTTAAGTCTCTCTTGATAGTAATTTAACTGAAGACAAGGTTCGAACTGAAATAGAAGCAATCATAAAGTTTGTGACTATAGCTGTAATTCCCATCTGATATATCAGCTATGTTTATGCAAGAAAAATGGTCAAAAAGACGATATTCTCAGAATATATCCAACCCAATTGAGCTATATGGACCATGCATTTGAAGATTCCTAGAAGTGCAAGTCCCAAAGAAAATAAAAATTTAGAGGAAATAGCTCAAAAGCAATGAAAAGATTTTCTAGATTAAAGCACATTAACAAGGGGCTCAATAAAATTTTAGGAATATTCAGACTTAAAGCATGTAAAGGTGAGGATACTGGTCTGCTCAACAACTAAAAGGTGGATGGCCGAGTTGACAAGCTGTATTGATTCCTCAAGTGCTGTAATGATATAGCTCCGAGCAATGCTATCGGAATGAAACCTCGAAATGTGCCAACCTTGAGAAGTCACAGAAAAGGGATTACATCCCACTGACCAAACCCAATCCTGTCAAAAAGGATACACACATAAACAAACAAGCCTGATATGCCAAGCCACTAAAAGTGTTTCAATGGAACAATATACGTAACACAAATACAGTAGTGATGACATGCCAGGCTATAACAAATCAAGGATTATAAAGACAAAAAAGCCACCAACTGGAATACCAAGTTTCTTGACGAGATATACCATTTCAAATTTCACTGCTCAGAATATGATAATCAATGTATCTCATAAGAAATTAATCAAGAGATAGACTGCCAGGTTAAAATAAAAAAGTGGGTGAGCATGTGCAACTGGACCCATCATCTTTGCATGGGAAGGACTCATCCCAAGTTTTCATGTCTGTGCACGTAACCTCAATCACATTAGCCCCTCAACAAAATTAATGAACATATTGTATCTGCACATGCATGCCCCATTTCAAGCATGTTTGTCGTACAAGCAAATGATACCGCAGATTCCACAAATGCTAGCAGAGTAACATTAGCATCCTCCAGAAATTTCAAGATAAGTTGACACCAACAGTAATCTCATAAAGCAAAATGACACCAGATTGAAGAAATTGTGTCCATTTCTCAGATAAGAAGCTTGAGGAATGAAACCGTTATACCGAATGGTGAAAATGTAGGAAAATAGTCACTCACACATCATTGCACATCAGACTTGAGGCATACCTCAACTACAGTTTTATGGACCCGACTGTAAACCAGATGAAGAGGAAGCAAACCAGCAAGATGTTCTGCAGTGGCCGATAATGCAGCTTTCACAGGCCTCCTGAACGGAATCAAACATAGAAATATATATAAAGCATTGAAACCAGCCCCGTCCCTGGTTAAATTAGTAAACCCTATAAAGATTTAGACATGCAAGATAATCTGGTACGGCTAACACCTCAAAATTCCTTATTAAAAAACACCATTCAGTATGCAAGGGTAGTCTGTGCGAAGATAGTTTTCTTATCACGTATTACTGAGTTTTACCAATTTGACATAAGTGAGTCGACCTAAACATAGAATTTTAGAAAGGATGAATGACTAAGAAGCTCAGCATCTGATACTAGAAAGATCAAATAAGTCCACTTTTGTTCTCATACCATGAAAATGTCAAATGACAGTGCAGCAGGGGGATAACTTGTGTGCAAAACAGTGGTAGGGCCACGTCAAGCCAACATGGGTAGCCTATGTTGAAGGAGAAAAAACTGACGTATCTATCTCTCATATTAACAATAGTTACAACAAGTCTCTATTTATACACAACAGAAACTAGTAAAAGAAAAACCCTATTTAAAAACCTATTTAATAGGTAGTTGGTAGGATGACAGCTAACACTAATTAAAAGCTATGACAGCTAAATAACACATTCCAACATGCTAATTAATAGCTATAACAAATTCCAACACTCCCCCTCAAGCTGGCATGAAGATGTCTTCCATAGACAGCTTGCTCACTAGACGGTCAAATTGTCTTCTATGCAGTCCCTTGGTCAGAATGTCAGCAGCCTGTTCATCACTTGAAATATACGGCATACAAATTAGCCCTCTATCAAGTTTTTCTTTGATGAAGTGTTTATCAACTTCCACATGCTTTGTTCGTTCATGTAACACAGGATTATGAGCAATAGCAATTGCTGCCTTATTATCGCAATACACTTTCATTGGTGTGGAGCTCAAAATTTGTAGCTCATCCAAGATGCCTTTAATCCACATAACTTCGCAGACACCATGTGCTACGGACCGAAACTCAGCTTCAGCACTACTTCTTGCCACCACACTTTGCTTTTTACTCTTCCAAGTGACTAAATTTCCACCAACAAACGTGCAATAGCCTGAAGTAGATCTCCTATCCATACTGCTTCCAGCTCAATCTGCATTGGTGAACACCTCAATTTCCAGATTTCCATGTTTCTCAAACATTAGCCCCTTACCAGGACTTCCCTTCAGGTAGCGTAGAATTCTGTATACTGCTTCAAAATGCCTTGGCCCTGGTGAGTGCATGAACTGACTTACCATACTTACGGAAAATGCTATATCAGGTCGAGTGTGAGATAAGTAAATAAGTCGACCGACAAGCCTTTGATATCTTTCTCGGTCTATCACTTCTTCAGCCTTAGCTGGTTCAAGCTTCAGATTTGGCTCCACGGGTGTATCCGCCGCTTTACATCCTAACAAACCTGTCTCTTTGAGCAAATCAAGTGTGTATTTCCGTTGGTTTACGAATATGCCTTTCTTGGATCTTGCAAATTCTATTCCAAGGAAATATTTCAAAACACCCAAATCCTTAACTTCAAACTCCTCAGCCAGCTTCTTTCGCACGCTTTCCAACTCAATTTTGTCATCACCGGTCAGTATTATATCATCAACATAGACAATTAGAATGGCACGCTTACCTTCCTTTGAGTGTTTATAGAATAGAGTGTGATCCCCTTGACTTTGGTGATAGCCGAACCTTCTAATCACTTTCCCGAACCGTTCAAACCACGCTCTTGGAGATTGTTTAAGTCCATACAATGACTTTTTCAGTCTATAGACTTTGCCTTCATTTTCTGCAAAACCTGGTGGCAAACTCATAAACACTTCCTCCTCCAAGTCACCATTCAAGAACGCATTCTTCACATCTAATTGGTATAAGGGCCAATCAAAAATAGTAGCCAAAGATAGTAAAATCCAAACAGAATTTATCTTGGCAACTGGGCAAAAGTCTGTTGATAGTCAACTCCATAAGTTTGAGTGAACCCCTTTGCCACTAGCCTGGCTTTATACCGCTCAACACTCCCATCAGGTTTACATTTTATAGTAAATACCCATTTACAACCAACAATCTTTTTTTCTTCCGATGTATCAACCAATTCCCATGTGCCATTCTTTGTAAGTGCCTGCATTTCATCCTCTACTGCCATCTTCCACTTTGGATCCTTCAAAGCGTCATGGATATTTCTAGGAATGGATATGTGAGACAAGTTTGACACAAACACTTTATGATGATGAGACAATTTTTGGTACGACACATGTTTTGATATAGGATGCTGAGTACATGATCTAACCCCTTTTCTACGAGCTATAGGTATATCAAGATTAGAAGTATTAACATCAGAATTTGAGATTGGAATGGAGGGAAAAAAGGTACTACTAGGATCACCTGATGACGAAGGCAAGGAATCATCTCTCGGGGTTGCAGACAGATGAGGCTCCAAGACAAAGTTCTGATCAGCAACCTTTTGAAGAGTTTTTCTTCTAGTATAAACCTGAAGCTCGGGCTTGTTGATCACATTTTGAACTTTTTCTCCCCCTGTCTCTCCCCCTGTCTTTGACACATCAAGGTCTGGCAAAGGTTTTTTCGAAGACTCAAACAAAGGAGTGGGAAGAACAGGAGAGTTTGATTGCCACAAAATCTCTTCACTAACCTCAGCATTCTCCCCCTGAAGAGATGTGTTGGAAAAAAACGATTGCGACTCTAAAAATGTGACATCCATAGTGACATGAGTTTTCCCAGTATGTGGATTGTAACACTTGTAACCTCTTTGGTTAGGTGCATATCCTATAAACGCACACTTTTCAGCCCGAGGATCTAATTTAGATCGACACTGACTTGGGAGGTGGACAAATGCAGTGCACCCAAACACCCTTAGAGGAATATCAGAAAAAATACGGGCTGTGGGGTACACTTTTTTGAAGCAATCTAAGGGAGTAATGTAATTTAATACCCGAGTAGGCAGCCTATTAATTAGGTAAGATGCTATTAACACAGCTTCCCCCCATAAATATTTAGGCACAAACATTGAAAACCTAAGGGCACGAGATACTTCAAGGAGATGGCGATTTTTGCGTTCAGCAATGCCATTCTGTTGGGGTGTAATTCGGCAAGTGGACTGGTGAAAAATGCCTTTTTCTCTCAAAAAACTCCCCAAATACTGGTTATAATATTCAGTACCATTATCGGTACGAAGAATTTTAATAGTAGTGCTGAATTGAGTCACAACCATTTGATAAAAAATTTTGAACAGAGACTCCACTTCAGACTTAGCACTCATCAAGTATGTCCAACATAAACGGGTATGATCATCTGTAAAGGTGACAAACCATCGTTTCCCAGTTTTTGTTGGCACGGGTGAAGGACCCCAAACATCACTATGGATTAAATAAAATGGTGATGATTCACGATACTGTTTGGGACTATAATGAGTACGATGACTTTTAGAAAAAACACAATTGTCACAATGTAGGGAAGAAATATCCACACCTTTGAACAAATGAGGAAACAAATATTTCAAGTAGCCAAAGCTAGGATGGCCTAATCTTTGGTGCCAAACCACTATTTTTTCTTGAATAGGGGAAGAACTGAAAACAGAGGAAGAACTGAAAGTTCCAGACGCCTGAGCTTTTTTATCAAAGAAAAACTCTTCAAAATAGTAGAGACCATCCCTCATCCTAGCATTGCCAATCATCTTCCCCGAGTTCTGATCCTGAAACTCACAATGGGAAGCAAAAAAGACAACACGACAGTTAGACTCTTTGGAAAGTTTACTAACAGACAGTCGGTTACAAGCTAACTTAGGAACATGCAGTACATTATGAAGTGTAATAGAATCTGAAAGTGGAATTGATCCTTTGCCTGCAATAGACGAAAAACTCCCATCGGCAACCCGAATTTTTTTGTTGCCGGGACAAGGAACGTAAGATGTGAATAAATATGGAATATTAGTGATATGGTCAGATGCCCCTGAATCGATGATCCAAGGTACAGATTGCGAACAACAGGAGAGGGCTTTTAAATTTCTACCTTGGTGGGCAATCGAAGCAGTAGGATTACCGGATACAGACCCAGCTTGAAGTAGTTGCAAAAGATGGTCTAGTTGTTCTTTGCTGAAAGGGGATATGGTGGCCTCGTTAGCTGCAGGAGGCACATGCTGAGATGGCTTATTATCACGGCTAAATGAAGCTGGTCGGCCATGAATCCTCCAACAGGTCTCCCGTGTATGACGGGGTTTGTTGCAAACATCACACCAAATGCGAGGTCTCCCATCTGATCTTCGCAAGTTAGCAGGGATTCTGCTTACATTTGGCTCGGAAACCCTTGTTGTAGGAACATGGCTCTTCTTGTTTTCGGAAGTTGCCAATGCCGAACCATCCAATGATCCATCCTTTCCGCTGGTTGTCGCCTTGCCCAGCATTATTCCCCGTCTATTTTCTTCTCTCCGAACCTCTGAGAAGACCTCTCCAATAGGTGGAAGAGGTTGCTTCCCAAGTATTCTGCCACGAACTTCATCAAACTCATCTCGAAGTCCTGCCAGGAAAGTGTAGATACGTTCGGCTTCTACAATTTTCCTGTACCGATTACCATCGTCAGTACAATTCCACTCATGGTCATTGAATAAATCCAGCTCGTGCCACAAACGTTTCAAAGAGTGAAAGTATTTCGTGACAATTTCCTCTCCTTGCCGCATCTTCCCCAGTTTCAAGGTTAACTCATAGATTTGAGATTGATTTCCCAAATCTGAATACATCTCATACACAGCATCCCAAAGTTCCTTAGCAGTATGATAGCCCAGATAGTTCGCACCAATATCTTCTTCCATTGAGTTGGTCAGCCACGTCATAATCGTCGAATTCTCCGCATCCCAGACAGCCCAAGTGGGGTCATTTATCGCTGGTTCTGCGGTATCTCCAGTCAGATAGCCAATCTTTCCTCTGCCACGTATATACATTCGGACAGATTGAGACCACCGAAGAAAGTTATCTCCATTAAGCTTAATGGAAGTGATTTGAATAGGGTGAGGTTCGGTGGATTTTGGAAGAAGTGATGGAGGATTAGACCGAGTGATTGATGATTCTTCTGACATAGTGATCAAATGATCAAAGAGAGAGACCAGAATTTTTTTTTTTTGGACGTAAGGGAGAGGCTGGTGGCTCTTCTTAGGAGAGAAGTGATGATGTAAAAGAGACCTGCTCTGATACCATGTTGAAGGAGAAAAAACTGACGTATCTATCTCTCATATTAACAATAGTTACAACAAGTCTCTATTTATACACAACAGAAACTAGTAAAAGAAAAACCCTATTTAAAAACCTATTTAATAGGTAGTTGGTAGGATGACAGCTAACACTAATTAAAAGCTATGACAGCTAAATAACACATTCCAACATGCTAATTAATAGCTATAACAAATTCCAACAGCCTAGTTGTCAACCATCCACTCCAGCTTAATGAAAAGGCCAAAGGAAAAATATATACCTCAAATCCCACAACAATGACTCCCCATTGCATTGCAGATAACTCTCCCATGATGGTGACTCAGATTGTACTACTATAACCATATCAGAAAGAGCTTTTGCCTGGTAATGCTTGTCAACCAACAAAGGGTCACTATGAATAAACCAAAATATTGGAACTTCCAAGGTTGACTTGCTATGGGCGTGTATCCCTGCATTAAAGCAGGAGCTGGTATCATCACCAGGATAAGATGCGCGTAACAAGCTTTCCAAGCAGACTCCTCCCTTGATGGAAAAAATGCTTGAAGCATGTGGAAAGTCACTAGTACAATCACAATTTTCAAAGAAAGATACTTCTAATGTAATTTCTTCCTGTAACGGCATCGGTTTTTTTCCTTGGAAGCTAAACAAGAACATATATTAAACATGGATCATCTTTGGTGATCGTGGGATGCCTCAACACTTGCCTGGAAGCAGTCTTTAGTATTGTGCTTGGTTATCCCTTCCCGGGAGCGTTTTTTGCCTCTTTAATAGATGGCTCCTACAGCATCATCTTTTTTTGTACTTATGTTTTTCTTCATCACCACAACCTCTCCAACTAATAGTTTTTTTTAAAAGATCTCAGCTATGTTCTTTAAAGCTCAAAATTAAATCTAACATGGGTTACTTGAGTTTTCTTTCCTTGAAGATGAATCTCAAAAGACTTGATTCTAATCTACCTCTGTGTAATTTCTACTTGAGACTTCAAATTTTCTTGTTGAATACATGCAAATTGAGAGTTCACCAATACTAAACCTTCCGAATACACTTCAATCCATGAACTCACATACATCCTATCCAACAAAGGATCTAGAAAATACCAAGATGGATAACCTCAGCAAAGAGAGACAAGCCAATCATCATCCATACTACTCTAATGTCAGCACTTGTGGCATGAAAAGTCAAATACTATTTCGCTGGAACAATCAAGAAATAGACAAATATCTTAACCTAAGTATGTTGTACAAGAGCGCATGCGAGAGAGAGAGAGAGAGAGAGAGAGAGAGAGAGAGAGAGAGAGAGAGAGAGAGAGAGAAGGAAACGAAAGACCTTTAAGGGAACCATGATCAAATAGCCTCTGTAACTGATACTGCAAAATTGAGGAATCAAGATAGGACCGAGTAGATTTCCTGTATGTCCCATTAATGAGTAAATATGGGAACTCTGCTGCTCTGCGAGCCCCTGAAAAAGCCTTTGCTAAAGCAGGATCCTCAGAAAGTGGTAACCTACATACAGCAAAACAAACTGAGTAACCATATATTTTTCAAAGGTATAAGAACGATGTTCTAATAGGTCCACCAATTTTAATACTTCTTAGCTATAGCAAGGAAGAAACAAAACCATGCTTATTGTGAAAGAAACTGGACATTACAGAATAATCCCAAGCATACATGTGCTGACTGAACAAAGGTTTCTGAGAGGGTAAAAGCAAAGAGGACAGTCCGTCCATAAGAGCAGTCAGATCAACTGGTAACTTCTTAATGTGTCCAACCTTCTGCATTCAAAGAGAGTTAAAGAGCAAATGAGTCGCTTACCTGTCATGAACTTCACTTAACATATCCAAAAGGAAAACATATTACAATACCTCCTGGGTAATGAAGAAAAGCTGAAAGGATATATTTTCATAGTAGTGGAATGCACCATCAGCCATGGAAGGTGATATGATGTGTCTCATTGATTTCCACAAGGTCGCCCCTAAATGAGCAAGAAAAGTATCCCGAGCAACTGTGTACTTTTGGGAATCCTAAACAGAGAAGAATAACTTTGAGAGGCCACTAGATTCAAATTCATCCTTCCAAAAGTGCAAACAGTGCTTAGAAAGTTTCGTAAGAAACAAGACGGCTTGTACGTTGAGTGAGAAAAGAATTAGTAATTCAAAGAAAAGAACCCATACTGATACCTTATGAGTATCACCAAACAAATTCCAGCTTTCCATCCGTTTCAATGCTTCAATGGCCTTTCTGTGATGACTTTCATCTTCATCTTCATCTTCAAATTCTTGGAGTTCATTTTTTAAATCCTCCATTCTCTGGTCAAGTTCTAACATGACAACATGAGCACCACACAAAATCACTACCTTATGGCAAATTAACACCTATGCTTATTGAACTATCTTGTATCACTTCGGACGAATAGAATATTGTCTAGTAAGAGGGATTTCAAGTCATTTGACGATCTTTAACAGTCTCCAATAAAAGTTGGAAGAAATTTTGGAAGAAAATAATTTTGCCTTCTTTTATTATCTGTGCAGCATCATATATTCACTTTTGTATTAAAAAAAAAAAGGGAAAAAGCCACAAAAAACCCCAAACTTTTCCCTCTGTGACACATTTACCCCCAACTTTTTTTTGTGACACCAAAAACCCCAAACTTTCTTATTTGTGATACATTTACCCCAATATACATTGTCCATGGGCATTTTCGTCTTTTCCGCTTTTTCTTTTTTTTTTTATTTTTTTTTCAGATCTGGGAGGGGGGCCTCGCCGGCGTCCGGCGGCCCTCGCCGGCGGCCGCCCGACGCCGGCGAGGCTCCCCCGACGCCGGCGATGGCCGACGCCGGCGAGGCTCGCCCTCGCCTGGATCTGGCGAGGGCGACCTCGCCGGCGTCGGGCGAGGTCGCCCTCGCCTGGGCGAGCCTCGCCCGACGCCGGCGAGGCTCGCCCTCGCCTGGATCTGGCGAGGGCGACCTCGCCGGCGTCGGGCGAGGCTCGCCCTCGCTCGCCCAGGCGAGGGCGAGCCACGCCCGACGCCGGCGAGGGCGACCTCGCCGGCGTCGGGCGACCCTCGCCGGCGTCGGGCGGCCGCCGGCGAGGCCCCCCTCCCAGATCTGAAAAAAAAAAAAAAAAAAAAGAAAAAGCGGAAAAGACGAAAATACCCATGGACAATGTACATTGGGGTAAATGTGTCACAAATAAGAAAGTTTGGGGTTTTTGGTGTCACAAAAAAAGTTGGGGGTAAATGTGTCACAGAGGGGAAAGTTTGGGGTTTTTGGTGACTTTTTCCCAAAAAAAAAAAAAGACATCTGGATAAACTTAGCCACTGGATAGACAGAAGCAAAACTATTCTTGCAAACTTGACAGATGTTCACAATCATTACCAATACATTGTGACAATAAGAGAACATTTTACAGAAGAAGAAAAACTTTTTAAGACAAAGGAGTATACTTTCACAAAGGGCAAGCTTAACTTTTCTTCCCTTACAATGTTTGAATGCAAAAAGCTCATATTCGTCGATTCCTGCCAGAAGAATATCAATGGCCTGATGGTCCCTCTGCCATTAAAACCAAGCTATGCAAGAATTAGAAACAAGAGATCATGAAAAATAAAATCAAGGAATCCATGGACATGCTTCACCGACTACTTAGAATTTATCTGTTACTTCCGCCGGGTATAACAATGTAACATCAAATTCCATCGGAACATGGAAGTCATACTTCCAGTGGTGGCCTCCTATGATCACCAGCACTGGCATTGTGCCAAGCAATAAAGTAGATCCATTACACTAAAAGTCGAATTGCCCCAAAGATGGAGTGATTGATCACTTATAATTGCTGATAAAAACTGCTGAAGAGAAAGTATCAGTGAAGTTAGGTGGTTGGTGGAGAAGAGTGGTTATTAGCTTTAGCATGCCTCTCAAACACTAAGGCTCCTTTTAGGAAAAAGAGCTACATTAAATCAACATTTTTGCAAAGCAGACATCCAGTTGAGAAACAATGGCAGATTAAGTTTGACTTCACCATACTGGAATAATTCAAAAGGAATTACAACTGCTGACATGAGATGGATATGTAATTCACACGCCCCTAGACTTGTACTGCAATGATGCAATGCAGAGTTGAGACGCAGGCCACCTCATACTTATCCCAAGAGTTCAGCAAGCAGAGTTTGCCTCGATTTGGTACTGCTCTCACAGCCTGCACCAAAATAGTGTTTTACCCCTAGATGTCCAGTCAACTGCTGCGCCTCAACGCATTTTGGGGAGAACCAGCTAGCTCTGGGTTCGAGTGGCATTTCACCCCTAACGACAACTCATCCGCTGATTCTTTAACATCAGTCAGTTTGGACCTCCACTTAGTTTCGCCCATGCTTCATTTTGGTCATGGATAGATAACCCAACAATGAGAAGTCAAAATCATTCTCCATTGTGTAATTTCACTCTCTACTCTATTCCAATGTGTAAAATTTTGTTAAAAATATCCAAGCTTGTCATGTTGACACGGGTAACATGTTAATCTATCTAACTGAACATGTGTAAGTGTGTCGCAAATGGGTTGAAAGGATCAACCCGTGAACGACACCTTTAATATGCATATAAACAGGTTGACCGTTAAGGACACGGACACAATTAATCTCAACCCGAACATGCTCAACTTGTTAGAAGTGCGTAGCAGAAGACCGATACCTTCACTCGGGAGATCGCCAAGAGGAAAGCCTAAGTCCGAGCCTATCAATATATCTAGTTGGATCCACCTTTACTCAAAAGCTCAAATCAATGAGTTATGAGCCAACTAGGATATGTAAACAAGAATATATTTAATTGGTCCATACCACAACAATTCTCCAATGCAGGACTTTATAACACAACTCACACGTGCATATTAACAATCACCCCTCAAATATGAACTTATTGTTAAGTTCGGAATAGATTGGGGATGGAGAACCAATCAACTATCGGCTTTGATACCATTTGTTAGGAGCACAGCAAAACACCAATACCTTTACTCGGGAAGATCATGAAGAGGGAGTCCAAGTCTGAGCCCGTCAATATATCTAATTGGACACACCTTCATTCAAAAGCTTAAGCCAATGAGTTATAGCCAACTATGATATATTAACTGGTCCATACACAACAATTCCAGGATGTGAGACTTCCTAACACAACTCACACGTGCATATCAACACAGCTAAGTGTCGTGTAATGGTTCATGCCAAAAGTTGCGCCCTAGGATAGAACAGAATGAGAGCTTTTGAAGGGAGAATCTTCTATCCATGCACTTATTGTTTTACAGCTTTGGTGTAGCGAGGATTTACTCTTGGAGGTAATGCTATCGCATTTCTTTTCTTGTAATTAAGCTGTGTTTTTGGCTGGGCTCCTCTTATAAAGAGGTTGCATTACATAGATGCCTCATAGTGAATATCTCCTTAACCATAAGGAAAAAAGAAGATTGTAAAGATTCTAATAGGACACCAAAGGAAGATCAAAACATATCACCAGGAAAACTCAATTTAACAGCCAAAATTCCCACCAGATTATGAAATCTGGTTGCCTGCACAGGAAATATCTTAATCTTTCCTAAGTTCAACAATAATAAAAAAAATGACAAAACATTAGGGCCAAATTAAAAGACTAATCGAAATGGAATGACATGTGAAATCAATTAACACTTTTCATGGAAGAAAGGCAGTTTACAAGATTTTGTCAATTTTACTCGACTAATTTCAAGTTCCAATTGCATGTGAAGGGCGGAGAGACAATAGATCGATCAGTTTTTTAATAAACTTACATCCCCAAAGACAGCAAACTTTTCCTGAATTGCATCTTGCAAACGATCTTCAGCTTCTTCTTCTGAGATGTTTGGTTCCCAAAAGAAAAACCAAGAATAAGGTTGGAACTATTTTTTCTTCATTGAGTTGATAAGTATGTCAACAGAATAGAACAACAATATAATGCCACTATAAAGAGCTAGCATTAAAAATGTAGAGTCCTCGTTAATCTACTTTGTGCGCCAAACAATAATACAGAAATCACGAAATCCCCGGTTCCTCTACATTCGGAAATCCAAGAAATCCCTCATTCTTGTACATTTCTGAAATACTAGAAAAGTTTCATTTATATGAATAACTACAACTACAGAACAAAAAAGAAAACAGAAAATCAAGAAAGAACATCTCAATATGAAATACTTTCACCATGCTACTTCCCCTAATATTTTGCCATAAAAGACATATACAAGGCGAATATTGAGTCCAACACTTCTAAATGATATAAAAACATTTGTAGATGTCCAAAAGATATCCCGTTCATCGTGTCAGCAGCACCTCCAAGATAATTAGACCACATTACCATTGCCAACAGAAATCTGCACTTGTTTTGCATTAGATAAAAAAAGATGATGAAAATCACCTTCTCTCCCTGCGACAGCACCTATTGTTCTTCTCACATTTGGTAGAGTATATTCCGTATGCACACCTTCTCCACCAACAGCAGGGCCCCATGAGAAAGGGCCTGCACTTAAATCAATGAATGCCCACCTGATAAAGAGCTTATAAGCATCAAGGGCTTACATGACCCCTTCCAAAATACAGAGAGAAGAGAGATTTTAACCTATCCTTTCCAATCCATGCATCCGTAAGACATTCAGAATGAAGACCACTGAGATCTCCAGATTTTAATTCCTTGTCAAGTAGAAGCTTCATATCCTGATTCTTTCCTTTCAGTAACTGAAATCACAGAACAGAAGAATGTGGTTTACAAAGGAGGCATTCCTTCAAAGTCAAATCTTGCAAATGGTTTCTGTAAGATATTTCCATGCCGCATAAACAATAAGCCAGAGCAGTTACCTGCATAACTTTGCTCTCAATAATATCTGCAATGTCCTTCCCTTGATACAGCTTCTCGACATTATCGAGTGCATCTTGGCAAATGTTATACCATTCAGCCTGTATAACTAAATATCAGAAAAAGGCTTCTATGGTAACAAATGAACACTAGTACTCTAGCGCACATGTAATTGCTTTTTCATAATTTTGTGTAAAAGACGTAGTTGTTCTATGTCCTATTAAATGATTGTGCATGATATTTTGATCTATGTACTATTAATTGATTGTGCATCCTTAATCATATTTTATTTATATCATATTCACAGTCACATAGATAGATTAGTAATAGCCATCCTTGATTAAACTTCATGATTATTGAGTCTGTGTGAGCATAAGAAAATATATCAATTAAATAAGCCTTTTTTTCTCTCATGTTTACTCCCCGGCTGTCGGCCGTGCGGGGGTTCCCTGGGTTATCAAAAAAAAAATGTGGTAGGGAGAAAAGATGAGGGACTAATTCGAACAAGGGTAGTTTAGTGAATGTAGGGAGGTTACACAGGTGAGAGAGAGAAAGAACTGTTCTTTTCTCCCAGTGAGAGAAATCCTGTTGAATTAGAATTTCTTTTGGTGGGATCAGTCACTATTTTAGAGCCCCATCTGCTATCTGCACAAAAATCCATTTGCTGCTTTTTCCTTAAATGATGACATGGTAAATCATCTCGCACACTGGTAGAAGAGTTAAATGCTAATTTTAGGTGGACACAAAGACAATAACTTCTCCCTTTGGATAGTATAGATAAATAAGCTAGCATCCCAATCAAATGGACAGTGCTAATTAAGTATTCAAAATTGCTTCTCCTCTTAGAGGCAGGGTGTTTGATTAAATTGGGTCATAAGTTAAAATCACAGAACAATCACAAAGAAGCTGCTGTTACCAAACCGACTAAATCTTCTACGATTTACAATTCAGAAAGAGAAACTACACCTTGCGCGTGCCTATTCTAGGTAGCAATTGCAGTTTTCTACCATTCTGACTAATAAACAAAAATACTAACCATGTCAGTGTCTTCAGTCATTGTCCAAGCAAATTTCTCCATTGGATGCTTATTATGCAGAGGCCTCTTTATCTTGTCGTGAGCTGGCAATGATTATGAATGAAGTCAATTACTTCTAGTTAATTCATCACAGAGAAAAAGTTCCCTATGATGTTAGAGTACATAAATGTGTTGAAAACGATACTTCTTACCAAGAAGGCTTTCAGGAATGCCTCTAGTCTGAAGAACTTTTGCTTGCAGGCTCTTGTTCTGTAACAGAAAGGGATGATAAGTACAATCTAAACAACCATGCTGGGCATTGAATATCCAGTAAAACATTACAAAACCAGCAAATTAAATGATATAGCTAGGTAATACATGCAAACCATTGCTCCATCAGAACCAAAAAGAGGCAAAAATAATGCTTAGTACAGAAATAGACAAATTGAAAAGAAGAGCATAAAATATCTTATTACCTCCTTAAGGAAATCAATTTCCGACTTGGATAAACCTCTCCTAGAAAGAGATTGAGCCATAAATAAGACAATATAAAGCCAGATAATCAGCAAAGAAATTAGAGGGCTACACATTCCCATTTATACAGTAACTGGCATGAGAGAAACAAGAGTAGCATTTGCTTCCTTATTGTGGCGATGAAAAGATTATATTTTTAAGGAAAGAATAATTTCATTAAAGGATACACTGTTCTATACATCGGGAATATACAAGAAGAGGAAAAAACAGAAAAATCAATGCTTAAATAAAGAAATTAGAGCATTGGAGAGTTAAAGCATGAAGCCAAAAGATGATAAAAATCTTTAAAACAGAAAAGCTGAAAATCATATTTCTCCCTCTCTCCGAGATTCTTGTTAAAATAATGCCTTCTTAGTCATCCTTTGTCTCAATTTTCCGAATTTTTTAGTCAGTATTTGTTAGGTTAACAATGTTATAGTGATTTCAGGTTTGGTCTATTCTGATTGGCACTTCAAATGGGATTATTTATCTATCAAAAAATGAAAAGCTGAAAGAAATAGATGACAGAAAAAATAGAAGCCATAAGGATGTGAAAAAATGATCATAAGAAGACATTGCCAGATACCTACCCAAACCATGCTGCATTAACTCTTTATTAGACAAAGAGAAGTATAGCAGAACTGATAAAGAAAAAGGACCCATGCCCCTGGTTCACATTCCCAGTTTCTGTCCCTTCAATTTAAAAAGTTAATCCTTATCCCTAGATCAGCAAAGTCTTCAATTAAGTCATCTGACCTAGTCTAGGCAAGGATCCTATTACCAAGAAACAGTCTAAATCAGGCAAGGATTTTATCATCATATCTGTTCACACTTATATCTACTGAAAGCAACTGTCAATAGTTAAAAAGGCCAACCTCAAGAAATTTACCTGTAGCCATATTTAGCTATTTTCTTGTCATACTTAGGATTCAAGATGAAAATGTTGTATTCATTTTCAAGTTGAAGATATTCAACAAGGCTAGTGAAAAGAGAATCAAACATGTCAACATCTACTTGCCAAAGAGCACGATCTGTTTCCCTGTTCAAGGACAAAGAAAACAGAGAGAGATGCTCAGTCCAGCATCAACACGAAATATGAAATAAGTATTGTGATGAAATAGTGACTACCAGGAGACCATAAAAATGTGGATAGAAAAAAAAAATACAAGATACGATCTTTCTTCTTCTTTTTTTAATTTTAACTACGCACTCAGCACGAAAAATCCCCTGACACTACGTAGTTACTTAGATTGATAGCTCCTCAGTAATTACATAAGCCACATGAATATACTCTTCCACATCAACGGACCTGCTGACATACAACAGCCTACTTCTTTCCTTTTCTTAAGCTAGTTCGGAGAAGTTTAAAGTCACGTATTGGAACCAAATTGGAAGAGGTCCAAGAGGCACTTAATAGGCATAAGTTCAAAATATTGTTAACCAAAGAAAAGAAAGATCCATGAGTCCCTAGGATCAGAGACATCATCCTTCTGCGCTAGCACGTTTATTGCATGCTCAAAACAGAAGAAACTTTCTTAACCATTTGGATGGCACGATTTGAAAACTGCACAAGCATATTGAGCATCATTATCTGAAACTTCGATGCATGATAATAAATTAGGAAATCAACTAAATGAAGTTGCAAAATTTTCTAAAAAGCAAATGTTAAATCCGCAAAGCGTACTGCAGATGCACATGAATAAACTCTTCCGTGTCAACAGACCTGCTGACATGCAGCAGCCTATTTTTTTGTTTTTCTTAAAGCTAGTTCGGAGAAGTTTGAAGTCACATACTGGAACCAAATATGGTAGAGGCCCAAGAGGCACTTAATAGGAATAAGTTCAAAATATTGTAAACCAAGGAAAAGAAAGATCTAAGATTACCTAGCTTCAGAGACATTATCCTTCTGCGCTAGCACGTTCATCGCAAGCTCAAAAACAGAAGATACCTTCTTAACCATTTGCATGGCACTAACTGAAAAACTGAACAAGCATATTGAGCATCATCATCTGAAACTTAGATGCACGACGATAAATTAGGAAATCAACTTGATAAAGTTGAAAATTTTTCTAAAAAGCAAACGTAAAATCCTCAAAGCATACTACAGATGCAAATGAAAATACTCTTCCACATCAACAGATCTGCAGACATGCAACAACCTATTTTGTCTTGAGCCAGTTTGGAGAAGTTAAGTACTGGAACCAAATTAGAAGATGCCCAAGAAGCACTCAATAGGCATAAGTTCAAAATATTGTAAACCAAGGCAAAAATAGATCCATGATTACCTAGGTTCAGAGACATTATCCTTCTGTGGTAGGACATTTATTGCACGCTCAAAAACGGAAGATACCTTCTTACCCAATTGGATGGCATGATCTGAAAAACTACACAAGCATATTGAACATCATCATCTGAAACTCAAATGCATGATAATAAATTACTCGATAAAGTTGCAAATTTTCTAAAAAGCAAATGTTAAATCCTCAAAGCATACTGCAGATGCACAAAAATATACTCTTCCACATCAACGGACCTGCTGACATGCAACAGTCTACTTTTTCTTAAGCTAATTTGGAGAAGTTTAAAGTCACGTACTGGAACCAAATTGGAAGAGGCCCAAGAAGCACTTACTAGGCATAAGTTCAAAATATTGGGAACCAAGGAAAGGATAGATCCATGATTACCTAGGTTTAGAGACATCATCTTTCCGCGCTAGCACGTTTATCGCACGCTCAAAAACAGAAGACACCTTCTTACCCATTTGGATGGCATTATCTGAGAAACTGCACAAGCATATTGAGTATCATCATCTGAAACTTAGATGCATAATAATAAATTAGAAAATCAACTTGATAAAGTTGAAAATTTTTCTAAAAAGCAAATGTAAAATCCTCAGTACTGCAGATGCACATGAATTTACTCTTCGACGTCAATGGACCTGCTGACATGCAACAGTGTACTTTTTTTCTCTTCCTTAGGCTACTTCGGAGAAGTTTAAAGTCACATACTGGAACCAAATTGGAAAAGGCCCAAGAGACACTTAATAGGCATAAGTTCAAAATATTGTAAACCAAGGAAAAGAAAGATCCATGATTACCTAGGTTTAGAGACATCATCCTTCCGTGCTAGCACATTTATCGCACGCTCAATAACAGAAGATACCTTCTCACCCATTTGGATGGCATGAACTGAAAAACTGCACAAGCATATTGAGCATCATCATCTGAAACTTAGATGCATGATAATAAATTAGGAAATCAACTTGATCAAGTAGCAAAATTTTCTAAAGAGCAAATGTTAAATATTCAAGGCATACTGCCAATGCACAATGAAAGCCATTACTTGTAGTTTACATGACTGAAAATAGGAAGGTGATGTCGTTGCTCTTTATCAACAGTAGTCTTGTAAAATGGAGTGAGAACTTCTCCAAGCAGAGGAACTCGTGTATGCTCGAATAAATGATCGATTTTAGTGAACCAGCGCTCGAGTTCTTCAGGATGAAGCTTGAATTCTGAGAGACAGAGTAGCACAGGAAAGTCAAAAAAAAATCAGTCTCGCCAGACAAGTTAAGATATAGATTGCTAGTAAGCAAATTGACTACCTTCATTTCCTTTCCCATTGAATCCTATAAATATGAAATTGACTGGGACTGGAAGGTAAATAGAATCAACTTCCAGAAGCTTTAGGTAGTTAGCAATATTGCCTGACAAGTAATAAGACAAGTCCCTGACATCAACAACGCATCCACAGCACAAGTAAATGACAACAAACATGAATCTATGATGAGAATGAATAGGAACCCACAGAGTAAAGGATCAGCTGATCAGGGCAACTTAATGAACTCATATGCTCTCGTTTTAATAGCGAAAGGAGACTCAAGAACTTGTCTACGCTGACAACACCCACCAACTCAATTTACCAAAGCCCTATGAGCATAAACTTACTCTACTGTTTCTCAACATCAAGGTAGGATTGGACTAAGGAATTCATGCTTCATCACAAAAGTATCTAAATTTGATCCATTGAAAAAGTGCAATTGGTACAACTAAAATTTGAGGAAAGCACATGCTAGCATATGAAAATGGCATCTGAGCTCCGTTCTTAATAGAATTGAACCTGGCCTACGATAAAGACACTGCCAGACTCCCAAACAGACTCAAATAAAAAAAACTTCAAGCTCATAGTCTTTGCTAGATATGCAGCTACATAGATTTGCTTCCAACCAACAATATAGAAGACGTTAAAGCACGCAGAAGAGGACCACAGCTCCAATGAATGTTTGAAATGAAAAGGGCAAATCATCGATCTAATAACACAAAACATAAGCAAAAGATTGAAGTTAGCAACACTCATACTCTACCTGCCTCGGTATAGTTGAGATAAGGCCTTTTGCCAGGGCTGGTCAAATACTCGAGATCTGCAAAGTTTTATAGATTGGTACCGAGATGAACAAACTTAGCAATACATTTTCATATCCCGGACCTCAGAGGAAAAACAAAAAAGTCCAGCTAGTAAAATTAACCAAGACGGGCTTACCACCTCCCTGCATGACAGATTCACTCCAGAACCGACTTCTCTCTTTGTTGTTAAACAACGAAAACACCAAAGACCTCCCACTTCGACCATTCCCAACGTGGGATCCCAAAGACCTGACTACAAGGAACTAACGGAACAAAAAGATTGCAAGCCAGCACGAAGTTAAACTCCTGTATGCCACAGTGAAATCATTCTTCAACAACAAAGCTCAAAACGCAGAAAGCAACCGATCAGTCATCAACTACATCCAGAATGGCAGCAAATTTTCCGGAAGACAAGCCAATGCAAGACGACACACACCGTTGCATCACTATACATCACAGTTAAACTACTTCAGCACACAAAAGGCAAGGCGATCAAATCGACTGGACTTGAACTTGAAAAGCATGCAGAGACAAGAAAGAAGTTTCACAGCTCTTACCAGCAGAAGAGTAGAGATGATCAGCTCTGCATGCCGGCGATGATTCGAGCCGGCCGATCGAGGGGCCATTTGGTTCTACAATACAACGGCGTGCCACGAGTAATCTCTCCGACAGAGATTCGCAGTGGCAGTGAGTATGGGTCATAGTTCAACAAACCAGACGATGACTGCGAGTTGATCGCTGGGTCAGCTCCCAATCATCATTCCTTCTTTTTTGAGTGAAGGAATATATTCCTTCTTTTTAAAGAAGAAAACGAAGAAAAAGGAACGCCAAGTGTCACGACTTTTTTTAGCGCCAGATTCGATATTAAAACTTTTTCGAGTAATCACTTGGTACTGCCATTGTAAAAGAAAAACAATCACTTTAGTGTCATCGCCGATGTGTGGCCGACAGCAAATAAATCATCATGGATTGACCTACAACGTCATCATCTTGTCACATGTTCGCTCCAAATTAGCGAATTGGGGCAAAATTAGTTAAATTCTTCGAATCCTAACGCGTTGTTATTCGTTTTGGTAGATATTGGCTCTCGCGAACGGGGTTTAAAGCGATTCACGAAAGATGCCTCCGTTTCTGCAAGTAAGAAACTATGCAGCCTTTGTTTCCGCTTGTTTTCTACAAGCAAGAAGATGCCCATTTCGTCCCTTCGTTCGACTATGTGCGGTATTAGAGAAGAGAGAGAGAGAATACGGCCATAGGAGCTACACTGTGTTGTTTGCTCCTTTCTTCCTTCCAAGTCTTAAGCAAAGAAGATGAAACTGAAGATGAAAGATGAAGACGAAGACGAAGACGAAGAA